>PDGT01000014.1:2469800-2595816 GCA_003671415.1 Megathymus violae | reverse complement strand
CATGGTGGGTGGTAGTGTTTGCCAATTAAATCGGCTAATTATATTAGGTTTGAAATGTGCGTTTCATTTCACGTTGCGTACACAATACGCTCTATTTAAAGTAACTGTTGATATTGATTATCAGAGTATAAATCACTCAATGAATCAGTATCACAAATCCTGAAGGTAGGTTAAGTATCTTTTGAAACTGAACTGTGTGCTGACAATTAAAAAATTGTCTCTGATTCTTCATCGATAGTAAACAATACACCGCGTAATCAAACGACAACTGACCGACCGTAAAATTGACTCTAAAATGTTTGTTTACGACCGAGGGCTAAATTGTAATTGGAATTTTACTTTGCTATTTTATTTTGACTTGCTTGTGACATACTCGCTTTTCGCTCCGAGCGATTTGCTTAGGTGCCGAGCTTGGAGGGTAAATCAGAATGGATTTTACATGTTGGGTTAATTTAATGTTGATACTGCAATCAATTAATGATTCACTTAATATCTATCTTGTGTATCAGTTGTAAAATTTTAATAACGATTTGGTTGTAAATTAAAGGTCATAATATGTTTAGAACAACTCATTTGTATATTTTATTTCAGGTTGCATTGACGTTACGTTAATTATCAGGTAGTCCGCACAAACCTCCTCTTCATCAGGGCCCACTGTTGTGAAACGGACGAAGTTATAGTAAACGGTCTCACCTGGCGAAGTACCCTGAGCTCTGTACCCACTTTAAAAAGCTACTAATACATAATGCTAGGCTTCTTGACAGGGTTTCTTTATTTCGCTATCGACCCTTGTACAATCAATTGCAAAATGTTTTTTCGTGTTTCAGTTGCATCATCGGACAGCTAGAATCAAGGGGGCCTCCGCTATCATGCCTTCGGTTTTGTTGAACCATTGATAGCGGTAACCTGTTATCGTGTATTGATGAAACAATATTATTTTATTTAAAATAACTTGTAAGTAAACATACATAGTGTTGTGTTTTTAAATATCTAAAGCCTATCACTCCACTTAACATTCGTGAAGCGAACCAATTAACTCACTCATCCGACGGTGGGTTGGTTTACAGCACTATGCATTTTCATTAATACACCGTGATATCTGAAGTAATCTTAACAATCAATTATTTCGATGACTTCAGAATTTCAGAGATCTCGATAAATTATCGGCTTCACCGACAACCAGGAGCGAGATGTAATATTCTTAGCATCCATAAAATGTAGATTCGATTCTTTTGCGGTCAGTTCCGGTCACGGCCGGTCACGGCTTACGTAGTTTTACTTATCGTATGTTTTGCATGATTTAATTTTAACTCTACTATATTTTTCTTCACCCTCACTCTTTTTCGATTTTATTATCGTATTATGTTTTTAAAGCAAATCGATAAGAATTAAAAAAAAAAATAAACGATTGATTTTTTCTGACTTTCCGAAGGTTGGCTGGCAGAGAATGCTTTTAGCGTTAAGTCCTTGAATCTTTGTTGTCTGTATCGTGCAAAAATTTAAATAAATAAATAAATAGATTACCACACCCGAAATTATGATTCCCTGTGTTGTGGATGGTGTGAACCCACACACAAGAGAAAAACACCTGTCCTCTGTGTTTGTATGACTTGGACGCACTGAATTACAATGAATTTGTAATTTGTTTGTAAGATAGAAAAAAAAAGATTTTTTTCTTACTATTTATTATATACATATATTATAAATAGCACTCCTTTTTAGCGCCCTAAAACTATCTGAAGTAAATAATAAATAATATAAGTAATTCTTTTAGGAATATTTGACAGCTTTTTTAAACGCTTTTTTATTTGTTCAATGTATTCGTAATGTATCGCTTATAGATACACGTTTCTGATCGAACAAGTAAACAACTATTTTTATGTATTTTTAAATTTCTTTTGAATTTTGAAGTCGTATTTAGTAAGTGGGAGAAATTCAATTGTGTTGGAGGTAATTAAATCGCTTCCTGTTTTCACGCCTGCCGTCTTAATAAGTACCCTTGTAAAGGTTTTGTTTACGCTTCGATGTGACAGGGGTGCTCAACCCTATTTAGGGCTGATTTCTTTTTAACCTAGAGTTTGTAAGCTAAAAATAAAAAAGCTAAGTTTTATTATTTTTCACACCTATAATCCTAGCAATAATACATTTAAAAACTTAATTTTATAAATATTGTAATGTGATACATGTCATTTCTTTTATAGAGAGAAAGCATTGATTGTTTGTCAATATTTAAGTAGTCGTTTAAAAATTTCCACTATTTCTCAGCCGGTAGCGTTAATTAATCAATGTGAAATGTACTATTGAATGAACAAAAGATTGAACATTTGTATTTTTTTTTATGTTAATATTATAAGAGTGAATAAAAAATATGGTTTTAAAAATCCATTTCAGCAATATAGAAAACCACAGAGAGATAAAGCTTAAGTGTCTTTTATTTATTTTATTTTTATTTATTTTTCGACTGATAATTACGACACCACAAAATAAAACCGTCTTTTTAAAATCCCCACTCGGCGACGTTAGTGTTAAATTTAGGTTCGGGGATTTTAACCCGTGAAATGTCTACTGCACAACCGCTTTATACAAAAGGACGGTACATGAATATAATGAATATCAAATATTATTACGAATAACTCATAACAAAAGATTCTATACCAAATCGAAATCATTTATTATGGCCATTACAACAATAAAAACAGGACGAATCACCATCTAGTCCGTCTATACATTTTCTTCCTATAATGTTTTATTCAGTGGGCGCCCGTAAATAAGTTTACTTTCGGACAAAATGCTCCCAAGTGACACAGATACATGCATTTTGCAAACATCTAATTTGTACATCGCACAATATTTTCACGACTCTGTTACAGTGTGTTAAGGTGGGATTTGCGCAAGCAGAATGTTTCGTGACAGCAAAACTATATTGGCATTTGTATTCTTTGCAAGGGAAACCGGCGATTCGTCAAAGTCGCGTATATTTATCGTTTTAGTTGAATTTTATCGAACTAATAGCTTCGGAGATAAATTTACGATTGGATACGGAAGCACGGAAAGGGTTGCCTGTGTGGAATAATCATACAATTGTGTAATATATGTATACGAGTATCCACTAATGATTTCAAATATATACTAGAATACTTATATTTTGGGTGATGTTACGTACATTAAATTCTCTGATAGTTTTGTAAAGAGTGATAATGTGAATAACAAAGTGACAACAACAATTTTAACATTAGATGATGATAATTAAACATTAAACATATATTAAACATTAAACTCAGAAAATGTAGTGGGTTATTTTAGGAAGATCAACAGATAGATAAATAAGTTGATTACGAAAAATTGTTACTTTAAAATGAATGATTATTTTAACAAGAGTGTCTGGATGTCACTTTAAAATGCTTGTTTTGGAATTTAAATGTGGTTTGACTACAAACTATGTTTGTAAAGTTCAAATAATACCCCCAATCGGATTTTACGTTAGAAAATATATGCGATAATGGACTTAGCAAACCAACTTCACTATAGACGTAGAAATAAATCAGTATAGATTCAACTGTCTGCCAAGTTCTAAATATTAGAGAATACCATAATATCGAGCTTTTACAATAAATATATTTCGATTAAAACATTTAAAGCATGTTTGTAAAAACTTTGGACATTTCAAAAGTTTTACACACCCACATTCAGTCCTTGTGTTGCGAGTGGAAGCTATGAACGGTCAAGACCGAGAAGAAACATTTGTATGGAGTAGATTAGAAGAATCGTTAGTATGAAAGCATAATGAGGCTAAAAATGGTTTATAAAGTAAGTTTTGCTTTTACAATGGTTTTCTAAAATGCCACTCGCAATTCAAGTGATGAATCCTTAAGTGCGACCGTTATTTACTTAATAAAAATGTATACAAAAAGACTTTGCTCTGCAGACGTTGAAATAATTCAGCTCGGATTAAAACGTCCACCGCAGGTAGGGTTAAATAAACTTGAAAGAAAAAAGACACATTTACGTGTTCCGAATTGAAAAGCGGCGCAACGCAAACGCACTAGTTAATTGGTTTTTTTTTTTGTAATTAAATGGAAATTGTCTTGCTATTGTTAATATTTATGTAAAGTGTTAGATTGTGTTATACATATAGAGCTAGGTTAGTAGTGATATGGCGTGCTTTACAAAGGCTCCAGGCTTCAATTTCTAATTGCAGAGGATAGTTTTATGGAAAATAAATAAAGTTGTCATCAGGTGTTTGTGGCGCTTGTTGCACGTCCATGCTTCCCGTATAATAGGAAGATCTAGTGCAAAGGTATGAGTGTATGAGCTTTTTTTTAAACAAAGACACAATACAGTAGTTGTATAGAGATTAACTTCACCTTCTCATGGTGCTGGTGATCATCTGATATGGCAATGACGCTATGTACTACCAGTTTGGAAGTCGCTGGGTTCTGTAGCTACTAAATAAAATCCTTGTAGTCGTTGGGCATGGTTATGGGATTCTTTATCTGCTTGGGTAATTCACACTCGTGTTCTAGAATAAGACGTTAAATGGTATGCTTTAAGGTCTTATCGTTGGTGCTAGACACGCGCTTAAAGTCGCACAGCGTTTCAAACGGGAGTCGAAGGACAAACAAGGTTTACTGATGTAGGACAGAGATTTGTATCGTACAGATGTGGGAGTCTTAAAGAGGAGAGCGAATAGGCATTTATAAGTTAGTGTGTTGAATATCTTAGACTTCATCACCATTTACCATCAGGTGGGATTATTGTCAAGCATTAACTTATGTATAAAAACTTGCATAGAAGGCTGAAGTGGTACTCAAGAACTCTGGCACAAAATGGGTCTGGTTGACAGAGAGCTTGACTTGTTTTGAAAGCCCAAGAGAGCTTTAGAAAGTGCAAACATTTTCACATGCAGTACAAAATCATTATCTTTGCAACCTATCTAAAGTATTTCGTTAACAGCGTTAGAGAGCTTGATTTTAATGTTTGTTTTCTAACCGGAGTTATTATTTCTTATTTATCTTAGAGATGTCCATGGGCAGCAACGAACACTGGCGGAAATTATGAAGTATTCATGATATTTATATTTCTCTTTATACTTTTCAAACAAAAGTAAAATAAATCTCCGTTAACGGTTTCCAAATGCACCTTAATATGTTAGAACGTATCACGTCCGAAGACACGTTACTCAGGTAACCACAAATCATTGAGCACCAGAGCTTGTCTGTGCGCTGAAAAATGTTCCCGGTTTCAGACATTCATTTGATGTCTCCCGGCGTCCGTGAAATATGTCTTATGCGCTCGCGATAGACTTTCGTGCAATGCATTTCGTGTGCATGCTGCAACATATGTAAATGGCGTGAGCTCGTGAACATGGGTGTTGGTGTGATGATTAATAACGTGTCGAGTTATAGTTAAAGATACATCGTAGATTTTTCTTGTTACACAGTAGATCTTAATATTTGAATAAGGAAAGAATTATTACTCCTTGTTTCTATTTATTGTTAAATTACATGCCTATGTAAGCTTGAGTTGTTTGACAGATTTTACCTTTAGCCTTAGGGGTGCTGAATGAAAATTTGGGATATTAAGTTCAAATGCAATAAAGGTTTGACTTGAAGACGACATTGTATGTAAGGATGTGGAAATCTCAGGAAATGACAGTGTGACAGCGATCATTGGAGGCCGACATGATGAATAGATTGAAAATTTTTGTGAATTGTTTTAGTAACAATTATATAACTCGGTTTACGGAAAATATTCTTTGCCTACTCGGTTATTGTTTTCAATTGTTTCGTATATATTACAGAGTAAATTACAAAGCCGATTCAATGAATGTATTCAACAATGCATCGTTGTTATTCCAGGTGATTTGAATGTTAATGCAATTGGACTTGTATGTTTGATTTCATTGATTAATTTGTTGTTTATTTATTTATTAGGTACACTGACGAAAAATAGACTGAGACAGTCAATAAAAATAAAGAAAAAAAGGTTCGCACAATTCTGGAGGGGGGGAGGACTGTGAATACGGCGTTTACAATGACGCAGTGGGAAATCGTAAAAATTTCATTATATAGCTATGAACACCATAAATTACGATATCACCATAAAAGTAATTTATAAATAAATATACTATTAGTGTAAATGTAAATATATGTATATTGCACGCTATATATCGCTTAGCTTTATCATACATACATTATGTATGTATATATAATGTATAAGTATACATAATTATATGTAATTGAAACATCAATACCAGCGATCGTCGATTGAACCTGTCTCATTTAAACATGCAGGACTGAGATGGCAAGATACAACGTGCATGTATGTGCGAAGTTTTGTCCTCAGCTATTTTCTTTGCAACTTTTTAAATACTGCAGAATCTAGACAGCTTTCGCTGGATTTACTGTTTTAACATTAAACCCGTCTTCTTCTCTTGTAAATAATGATTATAAGGTGTAAAAAAAATAATTATCAAATAAAATGAATTTCAATTTCTTCATACTCTCTACGTGATTCGTCATTCTACGATCGCGTATCATGCTTTGTTTTCGCTACAGCTCGATACCAAACATCTACTAACAGTTGATTAACACATTAGTAAAAAAAGCCGTGTGCATCATTTATAATTTGACGACCCCGTAGCCCAGTTGGTAGTGACCCTGCCTGCCGAGCGTGGGGTCCCGGGTTCGATTCCCGGCTGGGGCAGATATTTATGTGACAGATAAATGTTTGTTCTCGGGTCATGGGTGTTTGTGATGTGATAATTGTGTATGTCCATGCCACCCGCAACACAGGGAATCCTAGTGCGGGGGTGTGAGTGTGTAATTTAAAAAAAAAAGTATCGTTTGACACTGTACACGACACTTGATCAATTATCTATTAAATGTACTGGCATGCTCTGTAGCTTCAAACTTTTTTATTTGTAATGACAGAATTTAAAGAAACTCCTCATTCTCATGCGGGTATTGTGTCCCAGTTGACAAATACCGGGACATTTCACAGTCTGGCGATCACCTTCGCGATGAAAGCGTCACAGACTAATGCCCCAGTATTTGTTGTTTGATGGCACTTTGCATTAACTTGTTGAAAGCATAGCTTATAAGTACTTAAAAACTCAGTCTAATATTAGTTCTTATATGCTTTTTCTTCTACTGTACTGGTTTTGATTCTTGGGTGAGTAGTATGACGAGGAGAGGATAAAAACAAGTGAAAAGGAGCAGAAGAGAAAATAATTACAATGTTCTCCAGCTGGAAGATATTACTTGTTTTCTTTGTTAGCTGAGTCTCCTGTTATATTCCCGTTCCGACATCAATCGGGTCAACAATTAATTATGCGACATATAACTTATGTTCATCTTAATAATATGCATTTAAATTATACAATAAGTTATCAAATAGGTGCCATGGACGCGAAGATTTATCTACATACACGCAAATGCAAAATTCGCACTCTCTCATTGTAATATTAGTATAGAAAATTTATGAAAAAAATAATTAATAACTATACTACATGTCTTATTAGTAGGGTACTATAAAAGCGTAATATTAACAAACTCTTAAGATTTGATAACTAACACCTAGTCAGCTTAGAAGGTTATGACGCTTCACTCTAGGAAACCCGACCCCAGCAATGAGACAACCGGAATGAGGAACTATATGTAGGTGACTCTTGTCCTTATTGTTAAGTCATCGGTACACAAGTGTATGGGTTCCGAGTAAAAATACTTTACAATTGGGAAACCAGACGTCCCAATATCTAGAACAATAAATACCCAAACGACAATAAAATCTGAGGCGTGAAGCAATAAGAAAGACAATATTAATTATTCCCGCAGCATTTATCTGTTTTAAGACCTTATTCAATCGAGATAGAATTGAAAATCGTTTGTTAAACTAATCAGTTGATACACGGAGGTTATCCCATAGGGCCAGGGACGGAAGAATGCAGAATATATGGTGTTTTAGGTAATTAAATGTCACATAGATCTAAGATTAATGATGTGTTACGACACGAGATACGGAACGGGAATTTCCTGATGTTTATATTATACACTGGTGTCTTAGAAAATAACTCTCAGTTATATAAGTATATAGACAATATTTGATGGGTATTCCATTGTTTATAACCCGGTGACTGATGAAAATCGTAAGTGATGAAGAGTTAAGCAACATTCTGTGATCTTCTGAATGGAGACAGCTACGTGTACACATTGCTTGAGCTTCCATGATTCAGAGAGCCATATCGTAGGTCTTTGGCTGGTATGAGAACTTCAGACATATGACACTAACACCAATAAATGTACCACGGAGTAGCAAAGGGGCGGCAGTACTATCTAGGCTTACGATTAGAGAACCGTTACCTGCAGTAGGTTGCTGTGGCGATCGTTTCAGGGACAATTTAGGAGAGACGTAGATAATGTAGAAAAATAGTCTAAAAATGAAATAAAAAGTGTAACGTTTTGTTTTAGAATATCATTTGAAAGCACTTGAAATATATCAAATGGGTGAGTAGGTAAGTAAATACTTGATAATTGAGTCAAAAATATCATTATTTTAAAACACTTTTATCAGGTTTATTTCTAATGTAAATGCAACATGATGAATACCTAATTAATATTTTTTTGAGAAATATTTAACAATCGTTTTTGTGACATTTAACAAATGATAAAGCCTACTTTACTTACATTGGTCACATTAACCGCGCAAGTGACAATGTTTTTTCGTGTTACATCTAAGCAAGCATTACAAATAAGTGTAGTACAATTTTATTCGTCTTTAAGATTACTTGTCTACGAGTAGAAATAAAATAAAACCTTACTTGATGAGTTTAATACGTACTTGTAAATCGGTTTACACATCGGTTTACACCTTTAGGAATCGTATTGTCAACGTCACAATGAGTTTTAATTGTTTTTGAATCGGTGTTTAAATCTTGTATTCCTGTTTAAAATTTTGTTTTATTTATTTTTTTATCGATGAATAAACATTGAATAAAAATAAACGATCCTTTTTGTCCAACGCCTATTTATAGAACAATGCGGAGGGGTCCTTACGTTTTAACAAAATTTAATTTTACTGAAATCCACAATTTTCTTTTTTCATCTAAACCATTAATTTAATTGAATTGAAACAGTCGTTCTTAAAATTAACAATAAAAGCGCTAAATCATTATATTCATGGACGCCCCGCGTCTCAAGTCAAACGTCTTAGCAATTAATAATTATTGCACCTACTTCCGGCGACTTCCGGCGATGGCGGCGCTTCCGGGGCACAATAGCGGCCGTATCCTGCTAATAAACATTATTAACACATGAGAAGGTTGATGGGTTTGTACACTTACAATTGGTTAGTCACTTTGAAAACTAGTTTTGTAAGTAAACATTTGTTTTTAAGGAAGCCACTTCCTGGTAAGTTAGTACTGCTTATAGACATCTCTAACTTAAAGTTATTAGCGAGCTACCAAGGTATAACTACCTTGTATATAATTCTCCCGAAAAGTGTGAGCCTTGTAATTTAAGTTTTTTAGATTGAGTCTCATGATTTATTTATTTTTTAGATGGCTATCTATAGTTTCCAGTCGAGATAAATACGTGCAAATCAGTTTCGAACTTGACTTGTGAAGAATTACCTTTATGGATCTACCGTGAAAATTACGCCCAGCAACCAACAACAGGGACCTGGCAACGGTAACTTCATTGATAAGTCATAGCGAATAGGAGAGATTTGCTTGGACCGAATTATATAAGAACCTCTTACACTCCATACAAACATAGAACTGGAACTCGAATCGAATTAATATTTTATTTTAGTGTAAAATATATTAATATAAGTAATAAACTTCTCTTGTACCTACTATTGTTTTGTGTTTGTTTGATTTTGAAAGCCACTTTTCTTCCATTTCGACTTACCTCTGCTCATCACCCAGGTGTATCATGCAGGTCAGACCTGCAAACTCACTACCTTCTGCTGTAAGAGATTCTGATATATTTATATATCTTTGTGTTTGATTCATATTATATTACTAAATAATATTATATTTCATTCACAAACATACCTACATAGGAACGCATTAAGTTTGCGTCTCCGTATCACTTTTCTCCTGTCGGGGCCTACTGGAAGGAATTTCTGATTAGGTAAGTAGTGACTTTGTACAAACATTTCATATGTTTTTATTTTATTTTATTCACTTATGTATATTATTATAAATGAATAAAAAATAACAAATTTACAAAAATAAAGTAAAATTAAAATAAGATACATGTAGATTTAACTTTAAAATCGGTTTATACGTTACACAACTTTCACCAAAATACAATTTGTATTAGACCCTGATCGTTCAAATAAACCCCAAAACCCTTAATTTATTCTTTCACCGCGTCTTATTATTTGCAAATGGTCTATTTGTTGCGTCTTAACCCTTACAACGCAGATGGGGCCTCGAATACCCGCTCGTTTGAAATCGTCAAACGACGTCATTTGCTCTAAGCATCTACAATTTATTGATAAGGACATTGACAGATATTGCTTCGGGACTCGTAAAATGCAAGCGGCAGATTAAGGGTTGGTTTCCAAATGGGACCAGTTTTCAGGTTTCCACTCATTATTGGGTTATGGGTTCAGTGCAGAATCATTTGGGATTTAAGTTTATTGTGTAAACACGAGTGTCCTATGTAAGTACCTGTATTTATGATAATGATTTTCGTATTTACCTTAGTGTGATATAATTATTATATGTAGTAAAATTCGGAAAATCTATCAGATAATAATTATACAACATTCTGTTCTAATATAACATAATTTTGATTCTTTTATAGTTGATATAGTAACGTGCAGATTATGGTAATTATTATACATATATATGTCCGTGGATGGTAATCACTTACCATCAGTTATAACATCTAAATTGTTACAAACAAAAGCCAATGTTTTTAATCAATATGTTTCATATAATATTACTTACTAAAAATGAAAAGATGGTTAAAGCATTACACGACATTTATGAATAGAAGGATCTTCGTAAAATGTGTTCGTGGATGCTTAATGGCGACTTAATGAGGACCGAAGCTGAAAACCTTCAGACGACGGGAACATATTAATTACCACCCACACTATGGTGTTAGCAATGATTAATGATCTTAAACGCAAGATGTTGTGTCTGGAGGAGCTATATTTTTTATTATAATATATTATTTATTAGCATAGTAAATGGACTTCGTGTCGGTTACAGAAAAATAATCGTTTTGTTTTAAAATATAAACACATATCTGAAAACGTAACGTTTTATAAGTTGGACGACTTACAATTAGCAAAATTAATGCCTACCCTTCAAACAGTGACCATTTAAGAGTGTATCTTTCGATCAGTGCTGCCCTCGATGTCTTTCCAGTTAAATAATTCATACAAATCAATAATAGTACCATGATTATATTTCTAGTATCACTCATATTTTAATTATTTTTATTGTATGAATTCTGATTATCTGGTTATTAATTTTTATTTCAAAAGGATACATTTACTTCTTGGAGGAATAAATTATCAGAATTCAATAAATTAAAAACGTAACAGTTATATAGATATAAAAAAGCTAGTTACAACTAATCAGTCTGTTAAAGAACCAAACCAACACTCAAGAATTAAATAGATTTTACAAAACCCTGCGACCTCCAACAGAAGGGACCACACGTTATAAATAAATTCGTTGTTAGGTCGAATGTACCGCAAGCAAGATCAGTTGTCTTAGACTCCAAAATGCATCACAAATTGAATAAATTTTTACCTTAATTATATAGCATAAGTATATACTTAAAACTTTTGAGCACTGAATATAATAACGTCTGCACTAAACAACGATATTTATATGCCAAAATCACTCCATCAGCAAGCAAGGAAAGCTAATGGAGCTTAAAGGGCAATTTATCGATATCACAAGCGAACACAATAAATAATAACACATAGAAGGGTAAAACGCCTATTTCTGCTTTCCGTAACACTTGGATTATGAATAACAGAAGAACGGTCAGTGAGGGTTGAGTCCACCCTTGTGAAAAAATGGACCGGATAACCGAGGGTTAATAGGGGGTTTTTGGCTAGAATTGAGTTCCGTAACTGAATAGAATTTGAATATTGTTAAATATTTATATATTATTAAATGAGTATTAAGTTACTTTGTAACAATCCGCAAGCACAATGCGTGATGGTATATACGAGTACTTCTATAAATGCATAGAACCTTCCTCTCTCCCACAAAGGGAAACATGCACTTATGATAAATAAAAGTATATACCAACACACATACCGTCACCAACACGTGTTTCGCTCCGAAACACAGCATCATCAGGGTGAGTAGACTCTACGAGTTAACCTTTGCTGAGAATCCTGAAGATGTTCTGTTTGGGAGCGTAGGAGATTGTTGCAAAGTTAATTAATAATAATTTAATAACAATGAATTTCTGCAAAGTAACGCCTGATACTATCAACTATTTATATATTATGACGTTGATGAACAACGTATATGGTTGAGGTCATATTCAAACAATATTGATGAAATTATGTTTATTAATTTTGCTTTTTTACAGGTAAGTTTGTAGTGTATTTATATAAATATTGTGAAGTTTGCTATTGATACGAAACCGATGTTTCCAATCGAAAAATGAGAAATACATATGTGCAATTTGAATACACCTTTATACCGTCTGCGTAAAGTGCGACGGTTTTTGTGGGGCTTGGTGAACGTTTTTATTTAAAGTATCATAGTCGATTCTTGATTTACTTACATAGCTTATAGAATGTATGTGTTAAAATATAGCTTATGTGTAAAAATAATGTGAAAATACATCTTACAAATAAACGGGTATTATACTGTGGTTGGCTGTGACGATGGCAAGAACCCATGGATGTTTGGCCGCAGCTGCGTCTGCTCAAGTTTGCAATATTTACAATATAAGTCTGTAATTAGCCTAGTTATTGTTTTTAAGAGATTTGCTAAGCAATTACTTCCCGATTCTTCTCCTCCGCAGACTATCGTTAAAGAATGATATTTAACATTAAATACGCTCATCGTAACATAAGAAGTGTGTAACAATGAATTCTAAATAAAAATCACAAAACTGTTGTTTATTTAAAAAGCGAAATGATTCAGGTCCAGTTTGTTGCTGAAGGACCATCTGCCAAACCCGTGTGTAAATAATTAACTCTCATGTACTCACAGCACCGTAAAATAAGTCCATGTATTACGTACATTTTGCCACACACAAGAGACCCTACAAACAACTAAGATTGGAGGAAACATTTGCCATCCTTACATATATAATAATGGGAATCTCACAACACAAACACTATACTTTTTAAATGTAGCAGTTTATTCAGATTTTGTATACACGAAAGTATAAAATACAAATTGTTCGTACCACCAGTTAACTCATAACACTTTAATTGAAGTAAGTCAAGTGTAGTTTCCGTAGTGTAGCGGTTATCACGTGTGCTTCACACGCACAAGGTCCCCGGTTCGATCCCGGGCGGAAACAGAATTTTTGCAATTTACTTTTTCGTCAACATAAGTTAAAATATAGTATGAATATACTTTATTAATATTTATTTTACAAATTGATGTAATTGTACATTTTTTTATCGGGCACTTGCAATTCTCTTTTATTATTAAAACGAAATCGTCCGGTTAATGAAGTCTAATAAAATAAAGCTGTTGCACAGTCAATTATGTTGTATGGGAAAGCTAAAGGAGACAAATAAAAAAACCTTGCTAAAAAACTAATACTTTTACATCTTTAACATTTCCAAACAAATATTTTCTTGGGCTTATAAAAAAACTCAAATGAAGACTGACACTTTATATACCTTTATTCCGTTTTTATGTGGAATTAAAATGTGCAAAATCGTCACAAACTTAAAGGATTAAAACATCGTTTAATTTAAAAAGAAATTCTCCTCAATACAATTATTCCAGTTTAAACATTTATGGCTTAAATATAGCATCTAAGTAAGAATTAATTCTCATTTACAGTGTTTAATTACAATTAAAAGGTTATCTGGATAATTAATTTATAATTCGAACATTCATTAGTAACTACCCGAAATAATTATTTATCAGGAGTTTAACAATATTTCATATTTACCCTACACATATAAACTTTTCTCGTGAATCATAATATATTGGCAAAAACCGCACAGTATTTTTAATGCAATCACGTTCGGACAAACAGATTTTGCTCTATGCAGTGATATAAAAAGATGCCCTTAAATTATCTACATCAATTTATCGAATATTACTAGTAATATTACGCGAATACTAGATTCGCGTAATGGTTAACTTAGATCAGACTTAGTAAAGAAGATAAGATAAGATAAACTTTACTTGCTTTGAATAGGTAACAATATTAAGAACCTTCTGTTTTAAATGTTTTTTCTATGAATGGCACTAAAGCTCGTAAGTATTTGTCGAACAATAAAAAAGATAATCCGTTGACAAACGCACGAGATAATCGTACTGGACTGTTTAGTCTTTGACTTTTCTTATATACGTATTTAGGCAGAGAGGAGTGGTATCTCCAAAATAATCAGGGATGTTACGGAGCTCCCTAACCGTAAGCGAAACTATCGGATATCCGAAATAAATATATATACGAAACCGTAACCGAATCCGATAAAAATGTTTCGGACAATTTCGGATACAGGCGGAGCCTAAACAAAGCATGTTATGACTTGTTTTCGCTGACCGAGTCGATACATTAGCCGCGTCGTTCTCATTTTAGACAGTTTTTATTATTTTATTAATTTTTCTGTGATTATAATATAACATAAAACCTAGAAATGTAGTCAAACTTTTTAAATACATTATATATTTTTCAAGTAGTAAATCATCTAATATCCGTAACCGAAATAAACCGAAACAATTGGATAATCCGAAATAATTTCTTATCCAGAACCGTAACCAAAACCGTATATCCGTATATTCATATATCCGTATCCATATTCGGATCCGAAATTTCATATCCATAACATCCCTAATAAAGATAACAAATCCTTCTGAAATAAAAAATGAAACGTTAAATATTATCACAACACAGCGCGAGCACAGAGCAACCGTAGTCGAACGAAAGACCCGTTGCCTTTTTTTTGTGACCAAGAAATGGAAAAGGCTACCCTCCAGAGATGCCCGGGAGTGATGTTCTCATGCATACCAACGCAGCCGGCTTCGGTAGTTATGTGGGAATCGGGATAAATCTAGTGCCAACCCACTAAACACCACCTGGGGATGGCTTCGGCCTTGCAGCCTCTAAGCCGTCATCGGCTGCGACCTTGCTTAAGGAAGAGGGGTGCTGGTTGCGACCCCGTTGTCTTGTTTTGCTCTGCCTTATATAGGCCTAGGATGGCACGGGAGGAGGAGGTGCTGCCGCCACATACAATAGTCAGGATAGTCTATCACCCATTTACTTATCGCATTTAATTTCTAAGTTAATTCTGCTCCTATAGCTGATAATTTAAACAGAGACGTGACAAATCTCTTTAAACCCGCTAATATCTTAATTTATTTTCCAGTCCATTATTATTAATTCGTTCTATTCAATACTGACCCTTAGTTGCAACCATAGATTAAAAAATAATATAGAATTGGGTTTTGATGATCTGACCCGTATCACAGTAGGGTCACTACAAAATATGAATTTGTTTTCAAGAGGAGAGAGAATAAGCTTCTATAAGTAAATCAGCTTAACATCTTAGACTTCATCACCTCTTATCATCAGGTGAGGTTTTTGTTTAGCATTAGACTTATTTTATGTAAAAAAAGTTTAAAAGGAAATTAATATGACAAACTAATGAATAAAAAATTACGCGAAACCGCAATTTTATTGTACCAACAAAAAGTATCGGAGCAAATAGAACATTAGATGTAATATATACATCCACGCATACATCGGCGTTTAGGTGCGTACCGATGGAAATAGTTTTCACCAAATTGACATCACTCCAATTCCTTTAAATCCAAATGCTTCTGTTTCGTTTGGTATTAAATCCAGCTATTTGGCGAGCCCTCTGGACTCTGTCATTTTTACATCGTGGTCACCATTTAAGAACTTTACTTTCCCTTCAGTCACCAGCATCCTTCCACGACATGACTTGCATATTGCTAGTTTAGCCAGTAACCTCCGTAATCTCTAATGATTTTTTATGATTTTCAACATCATAAATTCGCTCTCTCTAGTATGGATCTTTCCACTTTCACTAAGTAACTTGAAAGCTTTTAAATTATTTTAGAATCCTTTAAACCCTTAAAAGCGATTTGATGAGGCCAGCAATAAATGTTCATGCCCTTGATCCTTGCGTGCTCACTAACACATTCAGGCATTGAACGGGATCAAAGACAATTTCGTAGTTATTAGAACGCTTTCTTTGCCTAATAATATCATTAATAAATACATTGTAACTCTAACGGGCAATCACGATATTAATGTATTTTACCGATATTTCGACCCAATTATATGGATCAAGATCTCGCCGTGACCATGCATGTCCGCGATGATGTAAATTTAAAATATTTTTGATGTCATTTCTCTCTTTTCTTTACTCTATCCCGAGTCCCTCAACTGGTCATCTTGTCCCTCGCCGGTGACAAAAGGCTGGTGTAAGAGCATTATGTATGCAGATTGAAATGTGTTATCCTAGCGATGGCAATTGTTAATGGCAAATGGATTGCGTTTATTGTTACACTTAATTGAGTACCGGGGCGTCTGATTGAATGGGTGGCGTTTGTATAGAGCGTCTTTGTTTGTCTGTGCTGTGTTTACGTAAAATACGCGATTATTGTATAGTAAGGCGAAAGTCACTGCCATTAGAGTTGTTGAGTTGAAATGTTTAGTATTTCTTCTAATTATTATATTACTTATTAGTGTCATAATTTAATGTTCATACATGATGGTAGGTGATCACGATTGTTCGTGGATATCAAGCATATATTTTTGCCGAAAGAGAAGCAGAGCAGTTAATTGGAAAACCAGGTATGTAATGTCAAATATTCCATGTTTATCTTTAAGAAAGATAGCATGTAGCCACGCAATTAAAAAAGCTTACTGTCATGCAAAAGTACCGTTGAGATTAAAAGGGTCAGATGTGCAGAGCCAAACCTTTCTTCTTTCTTTTGAAATTATTCTAAACCTTTATGAAGATCCATTTTGTGACTGGCATGCACTCTACGAACTGGAGAGTTTGACTTCGGCTCGGACTCTACGATGGATCGTTCTTCTACAAACAATATCGTGCAATCAATCAAAAGTTTACTGGACCATGAATGCTACTGAGCAAATCAACAAATACCTTCTAATTATAGCATATTGTGTATGCATGGTAAGATATTATAGTATCCTGGTACTTGATTATGTAAGTTCTCGACCCTAATTGCCAAATAATATCAGATTTGCACGCACTGACAATCTAATTATGAGTTGCGGATAATACCGTCCTATGTCAACTGAATGTAGGTAATTGTCAGCTTAATTATCAGCGGATAATAGCGTGCAATAGTGGACAATTAGCGGTTTGCTTGGTCTGTAGTTCTAACTCGTAGTTTTAACATGGCCCTCTATACATTTTTTATAATATTATATAATATAAAAAAAACGCTGATAGTTTTGTTAAGACGAGTGATGTTCGCAACATTAATATTAGGAATAAGGTTAAAGCTAATATAACAAAATTTTACACTTCGCAAAACTGGTGTCACTTTCGTGGGTACATGTGTGAATATTTAATAAATTTTATAAAATTCTGTTAAAATTGACGGAAATGCCGTAGTGTAAATTAGAAATTTGCTTCAAAAGCATTCTTATGAAGAAAGGTTCTTACAAACTAGATGATAACTTTAAAGAGGGTACTGCTTGTGCGTGAGTTTAATATGAAGCAATAAGTTGTAAATGCTGACTGCGAGTAGGAAAAAACATCTTGTGAGTTTTTTGCCGCTTCTTCTTTCGCGACTACTCACAATTGGATTTGCTGAATTGATGGCATAGTTTGACTACCGAAAACTGTTTGTAAATACTTATTTAGAATATTTTGTCATTATATTTCAGATAGTCTGTGAGTCTAGTACAATTCTAATGTACGCGCAAGTTTAATATTATTCCTAGCTTCATTAATATTGGTGTCTTCACTGAGGATAATATAAGCACATATTATAAGGCGTGATTGTAAAGGAGCATAAAATTATGACAAGTACAAAAAGTGGTTTACTATTCAATCTCATTTGGGGTTGTTGAGAGATTGAAGAGGAAATTTTCATACTTCGGACTTCTTTAAAAATCCTTATAAAATGTTTTTTCCTTTTTTATGTTCATAATCGACATACAAGCAGATGAGCCACCTGATGGTAAATGGTCACCGTCGCTCGTGGACATCAGCGACACCAAAGATATCACAGATGCGTTGTCGACCAAGGAACGAGTGACTAAGAGAAATAGTATTTCTTGTATATTTATTAGTAGTGTTTTTTGCATATTAGGACATAAGTAATTTTTGTTCACTTTTAAATAATATACGTCTGATGTTTTTAATGATATCATAATATATTATATTTATTAGTGCGTATGTGTAGCTCATGAAATGAAGCTTCGCGTTTGACAAATTGACTTGTTTCGATCAACGATACTCTCGAAGATTTCTTCGTTCAGGAATGTTTTGGGGAATTTACATGGTATCATTAACGATCAGTGATTAATGATACAAATGTTGATATGAGTAATGATAGCGACCTGACAACTCGATTTGATATGAACCAAATTCGGTCGCGAGTAGATTTGATTGTAGTGGGGTGACCAAATTGCAACATATATTTTGTTTCAATATGACGATTTCTATGTTATCTGTGGAGTTCACTTATAAATCAGGTCAGATTTAGTTTTGCCGTATTTTGTGTTATGAAGGTTATTATGCTCTTTAAACATCGTTACTTAATGTACTAAAATAGGTGATGTATCTTATTAAAGTTTATTTTTTATTGTAACTGAGACATAAAAAATATGGCTATAAGTGTTTGATAAAATTTATAAACTTATTTATAAAGTCTCGACAAAATTTGATAAATTAAGTTTCAGTTTATTAGATTTTGGAAAACTGTTTTGACATACAATCGAATTCCATATAATAAAGAATCTCCAGAACTTATCGACAATTTTTTTTATCATTTCAAAGGTACATTATTCCGAATATAGGGTTCAATACATCATGTGTGTAGTAAATATATGAATTATCTAGAGTCATGATTCGTGACCTATGTTTCATTTTGTACCAACTTCAATCCTCATTATTCGACCTAGTAGGCCGCTAGTAAGGTAATAAAGAAATGCAGTAAAACCAAAATACCTTAGGTTTACAAAATATTTTTCTAATTTTCGAAAAAAAAATGCGTCACCTAACCCGCGAATGCTTAACAAAAAATAATACAATATTTATCCATTACAGTGATTGCGTTCCCACTCATAAATCAGAGCGGCGACATTGGAGTGTATGACAAATGGCCGCAGGAACAAGAGAAGTGCGGATAAATGATGTGTGAAACTGGGGCTTCGTGTTTTGAACACAATTTCTTTTTATAACTCGCATACAGTTGTTTAATAATCGTGAATGATTTTGGATCTTATGTTATTTATTACAAAAATCAGTCAATTGATCTAAACACAGAATAAAATTTTAACTAATCGTTTTCTGTACACGAAGGATTTTATGAGAATCACTAATATTAGGGGCCTTTATGAACGCATTACAACCCAATACCAAAACTATAGTTGCTAGAATTTTTGTCTATTTTTCCCTGCATTTCTGCGCGCTAATCTCAGAAACTAATGTATCACAGTAAGTATCACTTAAGTTCGTTTTATTTCAGTCCGTCTATAAATAAAAAAGTTGTAATTCACAGAACCAGAAAATCCCAGTCCTAAAAAAGGCAGGTGCTATTTCTAAGCGTAACTAGTTTAACATAAATCTTATATTTGACTTAGCCAGTATAGTGTAGCATTATTAAAAATTGTAAAATTTAAAATTGTCGAATTAGTAAAGTATTCGTTTTAGGAAAAAATTTCAATATTTTTATTTTAAACTACTCGCCCCATTATCTACAAGTGTTACAAATTTATGAATTTATCTACAATATAATTCCATATGTCCATTATAATTTTGTATTTACTGTTATTATTTTTGTAATTTACTGGTGGTGGATGGTGTTAGGGTGTTATGCCCGATTGGCAAGCTGCCACCATCCTTCTGAGATCGACCGGGAAATCTTTCATACGTTTTTCGGTCTTAGTGTCGAGAGCCAGTAAAAATGCCAGTGTCCCGCTTCCTCATCAGTCGACAATAATTCTGATGCCAAATAGTGTAACTGGTGGTTCGTCTGTTCGTTTGTCGATTAGTTACATAATAAATTAATGCAAAGTGTGACGTCGTCTAACCCGGAAACGTATAAAAAAAACTGTTATTTCGGCAATTCCCGTCCTCCCTGTTAGCCCTATGCAAGCGTTACAATAAAAAACTGTGTAGATAACCATATCTTCGACAACTTTATTCTTATCTTCTTCTAACTGTTCCTAGTCACGCGTTAAACAGATCTAAGAACATTACGATAGGACCAGGAGGACCCTGCAGGGACCTGTTACAATGTACTGTAAACGAGTCTCGCCCAGTGGGAGATGTACTCACGGAGAATAAAATCCATTTAAACAACGATATGTTTAATTTTATGAACTCGGAGCACGGACTAGTTCTGCGGAAAATATTTTCTAGATACCCTTTTTTTATGAATGAGCGGTGGACTTTATTGGATTTGTAGTGCCTGTTAATCTTTGAATTTTTAACAACAGGTCGCGTTTTGCATGTTTTCATTTCGGTTGATGTATGACTGTGTGTGACCATTATGTTGTGACCATTATTTATAATACCTGCCATCTTTTCAAGTTGGTAAACCCCGCGGCAATAGAAATGCCTGGGATTAAAAAAAAAGCATTCTAAATTTTGACAAAAAAACATCTAAATTTCTTCAATGATTCAAGTATTCAGACATACATAAAACATATGGTAATCCTTAAAAATATGTTTCTATCTCTACATATATTTATTTAAGTCAATGATCGACAAACAGGCAGCCTATCTACATGGTAACTATTGTCGATGTAACCGTGTTTCCAAAGGCATCACCACTAAGGGCCTAGAAGGAAGCGGGGACATGATTGTTGCTCAATGTTTAACTTAAAACTAAAAGAAAAAATATGTCAAGGGTCATTCTCAGGGTGGTAACTAGCAATGTAAGTAAGGATAGCTGGTAATATGTACGAATATTGTCGGAATTTAATTGGGCGCTACAGAGGACAACGACTTCTAATATGGGAACGGTTCATCACAATCGAGTCCGCTGTTCAGCAGGGTGAACCACGAGCAGGGGAGGTTGAGCTAAACTCAGAAACTCAAAACTTTAGGTCTTTGCCGCAATCACATATCAATATACACAGCATTATTATTAAAATATAAATTTGTCGTTTATATTGATCCCGCAGTTTGTTTTTGGACAGTAAATTATTACCTGAAATTAAATTATAGTATATTAATTACTTAATTTATTCGTTAATTTAGAATATTTTTGACAGTATAATACATGAATTATCATTGTGAATTTAATGTTTTTTTTAATACCCTCACACCTCCGCACTAGGATTCCCTGTATTATGGGTGGCATTAACATACACAAATATGACATCACAAAACCCTATGACCCGAAAACAAACATTTATCTGTCACATAAATGACTGACCTGACCGGGAATCGAACCTGAGACCCCTCGCTCAGCAGGCAGGGTCATTACCAATTGGGCTAAGGGGTCGTCGCGTATGTATATTTGTATGGGGTATATGTATATTTTTATCACATACCTTCATTTACCAGCCTGTCATTTACAGTTGTTATTAACATTTATTTGTTCTGGTCTTCCATGATTATTGTCTAAGCGCAAAGTAAAGAATATTAGTCTACTTAGCTAACGCTTTTAAATAGACGCAATGAAAACCACATTCACTGTATATAAACACCGAACATAATGTGGTATGAAACTATAAATCTGATCTACGATCTATCCATTAAGGAGTGAGGTAACTAGAAGCCTAGACTGGCTATGATTAACGAGGTGCAGGCGATGACAGCCGAGAGGTGAGGATAGCCGTTTATTATGATATACAGGCTGATTATAGAAATAACGCTGGATTATTAAGACGATTTCTAACAAAGTTAGTATATTTTTCATAATCGTGCTGAAGCTATAAAAAGTCTACGAGTAAACTTTGGAACTAATTATATCTTAAAATATAATTAAATATACTAGAATAAAATAAAAAAGAATAAAACAGTTTAAAATTTCTTGTCTTTTGTGCACGTGTAACAAATTAGTTTAACCAATGAAAGAAAGGTATTCAAGTGAGAAGTAATGGGCATATCTGTATATTAAATATATTTTAATGTATTATTTTTTGGATGTCTCACTATCAAGTATTTATACATTAAGCTAAAACTTGACATATTTATAACTATTTTATGTGAGATGCTTTGCATACCAAGAACTTAATTTTGTTCACTACAGTTTAGTAGTTTTGTTAATAGATAAGTATACCGTATATAAGTCAATTTTTCTAGCTATTCACATAAATAAATGTGTTTCTAATTTATAGAATACCGAAAATCCATACATTAAAATGGGGTACACGAAAAATGAGAAAATGTTCTGGTCTTCACAATAAAGTTGCTGATGATCATGTTATAGTGTTCCACGTTGTCGCCTCCCCCGGAGCTTTTATTTTATAACTAAAGAATTTTTGTTAGCACAAAATATAAAATTATTTTGAAAATCAACCTGTATACAATAGTAGCGTATATCTAAGATGACTCGGCATGTCTCGGCGCTCGCCACTTGAACTGTCAATTATAAGATATTGAATGGCAATGATTGACGATCTTACCTGCAATCAAAATGTAACGTAACTTTACAGTGTTGGGAATAGGTTTAACATGTTGTGTATATACAATCATGATTAAAACCCATGTGTCCATGGTGGGCTTCGATCTCTTTCACAATAAAAGGGGTTAAGTATGATGTATCATGTTGCACAAATGCGTAATAGTAGACTTCATACACCTTTGATAAAATTGTTTGGCGCTCTCAGGTAACCTGATTTCCTTACGTTATCGTTCAACAGAGTAAATGATAATTAATTTGTAATACGCCCATAATTTAATAAATTAGAGGTGCGTGCAGGATTCGAATTTGACTCGCCTGTGTAGGTGACCGATATTTAAACCTGCCGCTGCTGTTGCTGCAGCTGCTTCTGCTGCTTTTGTTGTGATTTCAAGTTTTCACTTTCAATAAGACTTCACCAAACATCATAAGCAAAATGAGACAACTTAAAAGAGTATCGTATACACAAATAAGTATCGGATACATAACTAGGAGTACCATGTACACTAAAGATAAAATCGTCTACAAAGTACAGTGGACAGTGGACAGTACATAGTGGACAGTACATATATAAAAATTTTCAAACGCTTTAAAACGTATACCATGCGTCAATTTGATCGCAATGCAAATGTCGACCGGGCCCAAATCCACAATAAACACATAAATAATAATTTCCGGTTCGGGAAAGCGCTATAAACCAACCGATGATTAACAGATCGGTAGTTAGACAGCCGCGGCAATCAAGGGTTGTCACTTGTAGAAATATATTTTTTTCCCAAAAAAAGTTAATGCTTGACGGCAACCTTACCTGAATTTATTGGTGATGAAGTCGAAGATGTAGCATGCAGTAACTTATAAAAGCCTATTGTTATTATTGAAAAAAACCGTTTAATAATACGTTTAGCCATTATGCATATAGGGAAAAAAACATTTGCATTAGTTTAATAATAATGACTCTATTCAATCAGGTTTCAAATCTGAATATTTTAATTTGATTTCTAATAAAACTGACAAAGAAACGAACTTTGGTTGACTTAAAGGTTGCTTTGTAAGGCCATAATATGTTCTTAAATTCAAGCTCAACGACCTTCTTGTTGGAAGTCGATGGGCTCTGTATCATCTGGTTTATGTTCGATGGTAATACCGCACGATGGACCTTTACCTACCCGGCTAACTGCTTTATTACTTCTGGCTACTTTTTTACTCTTCCCGGCTTACTATCAACTTTCTTCTAGCTTTATAATACTGCTGTTGCAGTGTCGGAGTTCTTAAAACAAGGGCTTTCGATTTTCTACTTAGCTCTCATAGCGAGGATTATATTTTTATGCTTCGGATGTCCATGGATGCTGGTAACTTAAGAGCCTACTGACACGTGAAAAATTTACTATTGAACTCGACAGGCATTATCCTGCCTGAAAGTCGTTTATATCTGCCCTGCCCAAAGGTTGAGTGGTAGAAAATGCATTGGATTTTAGTAACAAGTCCGCTTTCGATACCGTGTTACATGGTCATAATAAAGAAAAAATAAATAAATAAACATCAAACTTCATTAATCGCCGAACCGAATCGCATTGTCACCTACTATCGCCTCCAGTTTTAAATCTAAATCATGGGACCAACTTAAAATTGCATATAAATTCCATCAAAATCGATCCAGCTCTTTAAGAAGTATTCAGTGATAGACACATACAGAAGAGAAGAATGTTTTATGTTAAGATTATCATCGTTTTGTAGTGCCAGTTTAAAAGCGTATATTGTCCTGCTTATATGTAGTTGTAAAGTATGTTAATATTTCATGATAGTTATCATGATAATTTTATTAGTGATAAGATTTTTATTTGTTTTGTTAACTAAAATCAACAAATCAACAATCAACTAAGACCATGAATATTTGTGTTTTGGTCGCAGTATCGAAGAGCTGGGTAGAAGTGGGTTGGCTTCTTTCGTTACCGCTTGTGTTACGGATATCCATTGGCAACGGTGGTAATTTATAGATGGTCTATCTGCTCGTTTGTCAATATACAAGTGTTTTTATTATCTAAACATTTTATTATGTCTGTCCTTGCCCAATAATGGGATTACAAACAGTGATTCCCGATCCGCGACAGAGCGCACGGCAATAAACCGAGTGATGATGAACATATCGCTCGGAATTAGATGCAGGGGATCAGGGTTGTCAATTTTACCATAATTTTTATAATATCTTATTTATTCACTAATATTATTTAAAAGTACGACAAAAGTTTGGATACGATTCTTTAAAAAATACCCACTCGCTTGCTTTAGTCCACAAAAATGAAGTCTGTTTCAATTTCATAATTAATTTTATTTCATAGATTTTTATTATATAATATTTTGGAAAACTTCTAATTCTGATATAACAATAGTTGGTGTCGTTAGCACCAATGGAACATATTCATTTTTTTATTAGTTCAACATTAAAATCACACACACACACACACACAACTTTTAACACAATAACGGCTTACTATACGTCACGGACTACTCGGTCATGGTGGTAGGGTTCTTCACCTGCCTGGCGTTCTTCACCGTTCTTCTAGAATCAACAGTAAAGTGTATTTAACGGGTTTCGATTGCAGTGTCAACGAGCCTGTCAAAAAGTGGGTTCACTGTTACTTCCTAAGTTAGCAACACGTCGCTTATGCATTTTATGCCGATTAGCAAAAATTACCACTTCATACATTACGTCAGCTTGTTCGACGGTTACAAACAACAAGTAGCGATGGAGCGTATTGCACGTCTTAACGTGGCTACAAAAATACTCTTAGGAGACTTTGTGTGTTAACTCAAATAAATACGGTTTAATCTTAAAATGAGTATTTTTTTTTTAAATACTTAAATTAATAACTACACAATTTATCAGAGTAAATACAAATGAATTTGATGCACGAACGGGCAGAACTTCTCCTCACCGTCCTATGACGATTCGCATACGAACGATATACTGCCAACTGGTAAGCCTGTTTTTATAAGCTTTTCCCACTCTTCATCGTTGTCTTGTGAGTTCTTTGAACAGTACATATAAACGAGCTTCAATAGAAATGTATGAATTTATAATTTTGTTGACAACCCTACAAAGACTCAGGGTATTGGTACCGCTTTACGGCTGTTAAGGCGTTTAATCATACAACCCATCCTGCTGTCTAATGAACAATGAACCATTTGTTTTTGGTCCCATCGCATGCAAATTAAAAAATATTGATGAATCGATAGTACCATCACTTTATAATTATTTACAATTAAAAATATTAATAAATCGTGATTATTTCATGATCGATATTTTTATAAGACTAAAATCTGTTTTTTTTTTTTGTTATTAGACGCGCAAGAAATGTAATGAACAAAAATCGTTTATTACAATAGTTTTAGTATATATTATAGCCTGATTGACTTATATAAATTTACAAACCGTATACCCCTCATAGATGATCTGGGATAGATAGACATCCCAGAGATCCTATCAGGATGGATGATATTTTAGAAACATAATTTTTTTTATGAGCGTGTAATGTATTGTTTGTATGTTGCGACTATCTGGTATAATAATATTAAAAGTTAACACACTCACCCCCCCGCACTAGAATTTCCTTTGTTGCGGGTGACATGGACACACACAAATATGACGTTACAAACATCCATGACCCGAGAATAAACATTTAATCATATAAATGTCTGCCCCGGCCGGGAATCGAACCCGGGACCCCTCGCTCGGCAGGAAGGTTCACTACTAACTGAGCTATGCGGTCGTCGAATCTGATCCTTTATCCTATTAAAACACAAGCAATTTCAAATATTTTCATTTTCATTTCAAAAAATCATTAGTTTCTAAATTACAATAACTTCATCAAAGACATTTACAGTTTTCCGCTCGGGCGGTTGTTTCAAAGAAATCTGCCATTAATTACTGCCGACGCCAAAGGGGTTAAGTTCTTAACCCTTTGGGGTAAAAATACCCCCGAGCCATTTTCATGCTCTCATAAACTCTTTTAAACTTATTGTTTTCTTTTGTTGGCAGGACTTTGAAATATTGTGATTATTACCGTTTGACGGTTGTTCGGACCGCTGTTGTATGGATCATCAAAGGGTTTTTTTTCTATAATTTCAGAAACAGAGTGCTACTGAGTGCTTAATATTAATTTTTAAGAAATTTCTGAATGAATGATTCACCTGGGTCGGATCGCTCCAAAAGAAACTGGTTTCCCTTTCAAAAACATCGTAAAATTGTGCATTATCATCGTCTTTACAACCAATATTGTCCCACTGCTGGGCTTGGGACCTCTCACGTTGGGATAGGTTAAGACCATAGTCTGCCATGCTGACCAAGTACGGGTTGGATGACTTGTAAAGATGGAGAACTCTTAAGTGTTCAGGTTTCCTCACGATGTTTTCCTTCTCTGATGTAAATGTTCATTAATTTGTCAATTGATACATTTTGTTTGCTGATACAAAATTATTATTCATACAAAAAATTTATTATAGCCTTGAATTGATACAATAATGAGAGTGATTCATTTTATTTTTCTGTGGCATGATTATAATAAATCCTTTAAATCTTAAAATATACAGAGCTAATGAAAATTCTAATTTTAAAATTCGTAACGAAACCCATACCGTTTCTCACATTACGATTTTTTTATATGTAACGGAAAGCTAAATAAAAGGTTTTAAAAAAGCATTAAACAAACTGCACTGGGTATGTACATTATATTGTTCTTTATTTGTATATTTCAGTATAAAAGCTCCACCGCACGGTCGCGAACAGCGTTCCATTTTCAAACGGAAACGTCGTTGACAGTCCTGTTCTGTTCTAGCTCAGTTCGATTTTCAAATTGAAATTGGAAGCTACCGACTGTTCTTTTACTCCTTTTTCTTTAATTCATTACTGAAGTGAACAAGACGTGCGCTCTAAATGAATTTGTGTTGATTTTTGCATAGATAATTAAATTATTTTACTTAGTGTAGAAATAATTTTTGTTTTATATTAAGAGGCAATGTTTGTTCTCAGGTCATGGGTGTTTTTGTGACGTTATATGTATGTATGTCCATACCATCCAGAACACAGGGAATCCTAGTGCGGGGGTGTAAATGTGAAAACGTTCAAAAAATCGTATAATAAAAAGCTTTAACTTATCTTGTGTTTACCAATGCCTAAATAAAACCAATCAAAATTAAACTATATCCTTCTTTTATTTAAGGAAGACGGAAGCATTTCGAATAGGGTAATAAATAAGTTACAGAGGCCGTATTTGTTTGCAAATTAAGGTGCATACTACATTAATTAATCTGCATCAGTTATGCTAACACATGTACGGTACACAGTTCGATATTATACTTCAGTGAGCTAAGCACACTATCTGTGACATGAATGTCAATAACGACAGCTGAAGTCTTAATTATGCAATGCAAGTTATCAATTATGTGCGTGCTATCACAATATACAAACATATTTTATGTACCTCGCTCCTATCAATAGATTGTTAGTTACGTCATTGTTGATGACGTACGAAACGATAGCTTGGAGTGAACGGCAGCCGTTACTTTGTTGATATACTTTGTTGATATTCAACTAAATGAGTAGTATTTGTCTTTGTTACAATCCACGAGGACAATGTATGATGATATTTTACCTTTAGATATGTGTAGCATCTTCCTCCCTCCCACCGAGAAGACATGTTCTAATAATAAATACAGATATACACCGAGATACTTATTATTTCTATTGAGATGTGTTTCGCCCCAAAACGGAGCATCAGGGCAAGTAGACTCTAAGACGGTTAGTCCTTGACATGGTTTTGCAATCGACTGTAAATGGATATACGATCATACATGGTAAGCGGTGATGAAGTTTAAGATGTTGAGCTTGTTAACTTATGAAAGCCTTCCTCCTTTTTAAGATTCTCTCATTGTTAGTAGCCGGATTAGTACAAAATTCCATTACAATTGACAGAAATCCAATATTGTAAATTTAAAACTCACGTCGAAAGCATTTTTATGCGGAAAGGTTATTAAAAACTTTGACTGACCAAGACTGCTTGGACACGAGCTTAATATGTAGCCATAAGTGCGTTTTGTAACTGTGAGTAGGAAAAAAACTCCTCGGGTGTTTCTTGCCGCTTCTTCTTCCGGGACCGCTCACGGTAGGGATTTGTTGAAGCGAAAGTGTTTGTAAAAACCAACTTGGAAGGAAGAACAAAAATCAGTATAAAGGTCGAATGCTGTACATTTTTCAACTCATTTTTGTGTGCGAAGGCTCCTTTATCATTGCTGTAGTACTTCGCTGAATAACGGAGGGGGAATGGTATTAGATCCCTTTTAATGTAGGTCGCTGGGCTGTGTACTACTCAGCTATGTCCTGCACTCACGAGTTGTAGTTTTATCATTTACCTTGGTATCCTTTTCATAACAAATTATTGTAAATATTTCTAACGTTTTTCGATTAGTGCTGAAGATTACCTAAGTACCGGGCCCTACACTTCGTTCGTAGCTTCTTTGGTCGATGTCGCGTTGACGTTAGAGTTGTTCATAGCCAATGGTGACTATTTACCATCGACTGACCCGTTTGTTTATTTGTCACAACGTTGTTTTATTATATTAATAAAGATATTACGTCATAACTGTTAAATTATCACATTGCTATACATGTAAATAATCCTTAACCTTTTTAGTCCACTACTGGACATATATACTTCAAATTCAAATTCAAATTCAAAATCATTTAATCATATAGGTATTATGTAAATACACTTATGAACGTCATTTTTCCTTCTACCTCTGTTTTAAAAAGGTGTTTTAACAATGAGGAGAAGATACGGCGATAGGAACTCCTCAGCACGTCTTTTAAACAACACATGGTAATTACAAAAGATTAAACCTGTGCTGAACTGCGTTCGACCCTATTATTTCCAGGCATCCTTGTCATTAATGTACTCATCTATACTATAATATCCTTTTCCTATAAGTTGTGTTTTCATGCGTCGCTTAAAAGTTCCAATTTACAACTCGCGTATCAACTTAGGAATCTTATTGTAAAAACGATCTCCGAGCCCCATAAAGGAACGCTGACATCTCGTAAGAGACGCCATTGTCCATTCTAAATTTTAAATAATTTTGACCTTTGAAACTGGATTATAACAAATTTAAAATTAACTATGTAAAAATACCAAAATTTTACTTATTACTACAATGTCATTTGTTTTTAAAAAAATTCTTAAAAAATAAAACTTTAAAGTCTATTCCCGTTTCTCTCACATTAAACAAGACAGTTCTTATTAAGTTTAGTGTAAATTTCTCTCACGTACCTAGACGATGCACACGGCACTTTAATATAAGTAAACTTTGTAAAACAAGACATTGTTGCTTTAATTAAAACAAATTAGACGAATGAAGATTAGTTTGAGAAGATGTAATGCTAAGATAAGTTTGGTACTACAAAATAAGGTTAGGTTAGGTTAGGTTAATTCTAAATATATACCCATGTTGTACAAATTCTCACTTGTTAAAACAATTTTCTTCTTAATTATACCTAATTGTGGATTCAATGAACTTTTGTAAATGTCGTTATTGTTAACGGGTACTCACGATCACGACTTATGTTTTTGACCGATATCTTGACCCAACTATGGATGGATCATGGTGGCCGGGAGAAACTTTTGACGGTTGACACTTGACAGACACTAATGACAGATCAGTCTGTCACCTTTACGCTTCATTTTGCGTTATTATTAATATTAGTATTACTAATGTTAAATTAAAAATATCGTTAAAAAATAAAAAAAAATCGTGAGCACCTGGTTACAGTTAAAATATATAATGCATAATGTCCGCCATGTTATACATCTAAAATCATACGTTATGGTATTCATTAAATTTATTCAATTGAACATCTATTCTTCCTAGTTTATACGTTTTATAAAAACTAATGTTTGTAGTAGTTCAAATTCGACCACTCTATTTCGAAATTAAAATTTAATCAAAAGCTATATTTAACAAAAAAAAGAAGTACTATCAAGATGAGATTCATGTCCGAATAATCATTTAAGGCTGTAAGAGGTGCGACAATCCTTAAATCTAAGAAGGCTTTTCGAAGCTCTTGGTTAAACCTAATTAACGGAGTTATGGTGAAAGGTCTCTCCAGCTTGAGGTCGTTAGGCCCTGTACCACCCAGTTTAATCGGATGGTATTCATGCACGCTGGTAAGGTTCTTTACCTACATGTTTAGAAAAAATGCCCATAACTTTAGTTTCCAAATTTTTTCGATTATGGTTTCTTTTTCGAAAAAAAAAATGTGTTACAATACATTCTTGCAAATCTCTTTTCCAATTGATCTGACATATCATTTAAACTTAGTAAATTGACATCACCCTTTTTATATTATTCTCTTCCCTATTTCAAAAGGGACAGTGTATAGAAATCAAAGGGCTACTTTGACTGGTATGTTGACAAATACATATAATATTAAATTAATCTTTTTGAATTATAACACGAATTTGATATTTGGGACATTGCACATAAAGTTGACATTACAAAAAATAACGCGAGTAAAGATTTTACAATATTAGGTCAGGGGAATTGAGGCGATTTATTTCACTGAAAGTTTTTGGTTTGAAAAATATTTTTGTTATGCTTTATACGAATGAGAGGTTTGGGTAAGCGGCTTATTCGACGGATGATTGACAAAAGATTTTTATTGATAACAGGACCCTATAGCTCAATTATTACGCTGTTGAGGTCTCAGATTCGATTTCTACCTGGATCAGATAATTCTTAACTGTTTTCCTGTGTCGGTATATATTTTTGCCTATAATTAGCGGGTTCTTGGTAACAATATAACACCACCTTATAAGTTTAAGTGGGAGAAGTTCTGGGTTATAATTCAAATTTATAATGCGTATGTATATTATATGCCCCTCGTACTGGAGATCGACATTTAAACCACTACGAATAGATTACATGTGCTTCAATTTGAACTAGTACGATCACAAATTCATACCAACAACCTAAAACCTGAAACAATATATCACGTCAAAATAAAATGTTTTCCAAAACACAGTCGCGGCTAATGTTTAAAACATTTCCGTGGTGTTGCAAGTTATTTCTATACCGATATTCGCTGTGTTGCCACACAATAAAATACCGTGAGCGATTTTTTGACGGATGAGTGAGTGGGGTGATCGATGTGTGGCTACGACCTTTGTAATATATTGTTCCTGAATAAATTCATGTTGGGCTTTCTTTTTATTTATATTTCTTTTTCGTGAAACAGGAATAAAGAATTAGACTGTCATTTCTTTATTTATCGTCATATTTTTTTATATTTGAAGCAAACTGTAGACTGGCCACCTGTAGAAGCATTAACGACGTGGTATGAACCCAAAGGAAGCGAAGAAGTATTTTCGCAATATTTATGTAGTTAGTATTTTTTTTTTCATAAAATAAGTAATCGTTTGACATCAATCCCACCTGATGATTACTGGTGACGAAGTCTAAGATGTTCAACACACTAACTTATAAAAGCCTATTCACTTTCCTCTTGAAGACTCCCACATCATAAGTAGAAACTTTTGAATCTTCATAAGAAGATTATATATTCGGTTTATCGTTTTCATTATCTATGTTTAGAGGAAACGGCGGCTAATAAACTTTAGACTAGAGAATCTATACTTGTAGTATGGTTATACATATATAAATAAATCGCAGAAAGTTTTCTATAGCAGCTAATAAATAGTACAATAAAGTTGCACGTTCGCTTCTGTTACAGTGTTTACTTGTTAGTCCCGATGCCTTTTGGTTGTCCCATTAACGGGTCATTTTATTTACCAGTGGACCAAACGTTTTCCATAATCTCTGCGCGTCAATTAATTAACGAAACCTTTACGTAAATATAATTTTATTTACAATTTATTATCACCTGAGACCGTCAGGCGATATTATAACATAGCAATAACCATTGACAGTTGTTTCATTTAGGGATGCTTAGAATATGAAATTGCGGATCCGGATACGGATACGGATATATTCATATATCGTACTGGTTTCGGTTACGATTACGGATATGAAATTGTTTTGGATTATCCGATTGTTTCAGATAATTTCGGTTACGCATATTAGATGATTTGGGACTTGTAAAAAAAATTGTTGTATTTACAAGGTAACAGTTTGACTTTCCTTCACGCTATTATTCAGTATTATAATCACAGAAAAAAACCTTAAAAATGTAATAATAAAAATTGTCTAAAACATGTCCTAAAGCGTTTAAGTTAGTGTAAAGCCCTATCCGAAATTATTCGAAACTTTTTTATCGGAATCGGTTATACTTTGGGATACATTATTTATTTCGGATATCCGACAGATTTAGTTACGGTTACGGAGCTCCACAACATCTCTGGTTTCATCTTTGAAACTCAGCCAGGACAGGCACGATAGCAACATTATCGTTAATCTCTATAAATATAAACTATCCATATACTGATTACTTTGGATATAACTATGTAATCAGTACCTACTGTATTATCAAATATCAATAATGTATTCCAATCATGACTTAATTACTTAATCCTCCCTAAATTATGTAAACGGCTCCACTAATTGATTCTGTTGATTTACGATTATGCACTGCGTGTGCGTGCGTGCGTAACATTTGCAAAGGTTATTTAGATTTCAAATGTTTAAAATTGTTTATCCAATTTTATGGATTAAAAGTATGTTTCAATGTTTGTTATGAAATCGTGTTCAATACTATAGATTCTAAATAAATCATTAATCCATTGTACTGTAATTCAATCACTTGTCCTTGAATCCAAACCAACCTAATGGCCGTCTCCCAAACCAACTCTCTTGCTTAAAACAATACACGAGGCTAAGATAAACGGTGCCTCCTGTTGGAGGTCAGTGGGTTTTGTACCACACAGTTCAATTCTAAAAGGACTCCTCTATAATGGTGGGGATTATTTCTTATCTGGCTGTCTATCACCCGTTTTTTAGAATCATTCGTGAAATGTTTTTGATGAATTTCCGTTGTAGTGTTACAGAGCCAGTTGGTCAGGGCGAGACTGATCATGATACAAGTAGTTCGAAATATCTGTAAAACACAAAAATCGTGAGTACCCGTTACATTTAAAATGTATAATGTCCGCCATGATATAAGTTTAAAATCATTTATATTAACTTTTTTTTTTTTACATAGAGTAGATATTACGACATAGTAAGTTAGTCGTTTTACTGCTTAATCTTTCAGTATGACAGGTTTATCTATTTGGCCGAAATTGTTTTTCAGAAATGGTAATAATAGAAAATAAACATATAGAAATGATAGGGCAGTGGTGTGATCGTCGGTCTCACGGGAGGCTTGTGTTCAAACCCTTCGCTCACCTCCACACAATATGGTTTTGTTCACAATATTTCGCCCACGTGCGTGTCACAATTTAAATATCACTCTCTTCAGTCAAGCAAGTTCTTTGTTGTCAAGGTTGTTTGCTATTTCGCAGTTGGCTAGCATAATGGGGTTTTATACTACACATTTATATATACATAATAATACAATTCTAAGTGATAGCTTTCTGTACATGAAGGATATATGAGAAATACTAGTAGGTGTCTTTATTAACGTAATAGAACCCAAAACAATAGTTGTTGGAATTGTCATCTGTTTGTCTGTGTGTTTGTTCGCGCTAATCTCAGAAACGGCTTTGGATTGAGATGAAACAATTAATCCCGTACAGCGTTCATTCATAGTGAGACTATTTCGTTCATTTCCATTCCTTTACATAATTTCCGTTCAGTACCGTTCGCTCAATATCAATAATATTCGATCATTCAGTCAGACGTTCCGATAATCATACGCGTTGCTCGCGTGTTCGATGACTCATACTGGTATCTAACCCTTATAAGTATGTTTATAGCATTCGTTTTATTATTTACTTACTTGATCTATTATCTTAAGTTAGTATTAACTATTCTATATTTTTAGTTTTCTTTTTATTATGCTACATTATTATTTTTTGTCGCATTGTCCATAAATACATTTGTATGGAAGACATTATTGTAATTTGCAAATTATATTGATTCTAGTATTATGTTATAACACTAATATGATTAAATGAAAGACATAGGTAAATTATACGGATAGTTCGTATATCATCCACTGATATTGTCAATAATACCTTAATGACATAATTGTGTATACTGGCACTAATAGATTCCATGATCTGATTTACATCATTAGTGACAGTAATTAGAAGCTTAATTAGTTATCTCTATTCTCTACAGGTTTGTGATATTATATCGTTATCTCATATGTTATTGAGATAAGATAAGATTGTCGCTTTGTCCATGGTTGTTGTTTGTAGAGCTTCGAATCGGTTTTAATTGAAGGTTTTTGAACGGCTTCAAAGTTTTTTGAAATATCTCTTGGATTATTAGTAAGTGGCCTGTCATGCAAGCAACCGTTTGGGTTGAGCAATTATTTATCTCAGTAGATATTACACATGGTAAAAGAATTTTTTAACAAGTGCGGTGGTTACGAAAATTACTCTCCGTATCCATACAAACACAAAGTTAGCACTCTTTTTATAATATTAGTATAGATTTGTAAATGAAAAAAAAACTACTCATATTCCCATGCTGTGGAGGCTATTGCATTGTGAGTGTCGTACAATTAACACCAAGAAAAACTAAGATCTGATAAATTTGATAAACTGAATCTACTACACTTCAATCAAGCAAGCAGTTAAAGAAAGCAAATTCAATCGGATACTTCATGTTTTACTTGTAATCTATTTACGAACTTCATCTCAATTCGCTTGATTGGTTAAAAAAGGAGAGACAAACACTCAATTTCGAAAAAAATTAAGCCTTTACCGGTCCAAATTGCATCAAACCGGCTTACACGCCGTGATTGTACTAATATCAGCAGCGATTATGCTAAGTGCAGTACAAAAAATAGTGATTAATAGCACGGGAACTATCAGTCTAGACCAGACTGCGCTAATGCATTCTGTGCTGCTCTGAATCAGCAGTTTAATGGCGAATAGATGATGCGAAACCAGTTTGTTATTGAGTACATTTTTGGCCAGAATTGCCTATCACTTCCGACAATAGCAATATCAATGACCAGATTAAATATTAAGCTTGTTATTATAATAACTTCTTTCTTATTTATTACTAGCGTCCCGTCGCCACTGAGTGGTACAGCGCATTTACTTAGTGACTTACCTTCAGAATTGTACTCCAGTGGTAATTATTAATAAGTACAAAATGACCAGTGACACTGGTAAACTATGCCGCTGCCACTTATTACGCTAAGAGGAGATCCAATCACAGTAGCGAAATTTTAGATTAATATACATTACTGCAGATAATTGTTTTAAAATAACGTAATTTATATGCTGCAAATTTGATAATACAACTAACAATTGAATTTTATCGAAACATTAATGCAAAAAAAAAATACTGTGTTTTATTTGAAAATTCAACCAATACGATAAAGTATCTTATTATGTACTTTAAAATTTGAAACAAACAAAATGTTTATATAATTTTACCTTTTCTCAATATTAAATACAAAAATTAGTTTAAAAGTCCACGTAGTCATACCATGGACAGACAAGCGACTAATGAAATTAAAAATCAGGACAATACAAAACCATTGTACGTTGCAAACGATTTTATCCCGATAGAGCGAAGGAAGTGAGGGAAAAAGTTTGCTGAATACAGATGAATCTATTTCGAACATACGGGAGGTTAGGGCAACGAACACGGTATGCGAAAATCATTTATTTTTCCTATCAGTCCATCTCGAATAATGTATCTTTCAAATGGTAAAAGAATTTTTCAAGTAGTACCATGGTTTCCAAGATTACTTTCCACATATACACAAACTCAGAAAAATTGCGCTCTCTTTTTTTAATATTAGTATAGATATATTATATTGATAAATTTTAATTTTCTTTACATTTTGTACTCGTTATTTTTCCCTGTTGATAAGTCGGTATACTTTTACTTACGTTTTTTTTCATATCACTTAACAAAGCGGTAAAGTTAAAATTAGAAGACCTCAAATTAATCCGTAACTCAACGAAAATTACAGCCGAAAACAATTAAATGCCGTAGAGAAACTGATCTTTTAATAAGTGAATATTTCAAGCCTTGCTAGGTAAATAAAACTACTGTGCTTATAAATTATATTTAAATGTAAGCAGCACTTAAAAAAACTAATTATACGGATCCATCGATCAGAATTATACCAGTAGGTACTTACTGCCGTCCCTGTGGCTCGGGACCAGAATACGAGCTTCGGTATCCCCTGCCTGTCGTAAGAGGCGACTAAAAGAGGGCGTTGGGGGTTGTGGGCGGCTAGAGTGGGAGCTCGAACCGCCCAATGGCAACCCCGGGAAGAACTGCTCTGTGTGTGGCCGCACAGAGCCGTTTGAGATGGGTCCATACGGGACATCGCGCTTAGAGGGCACCGGTCGCGTTCCTCTGGAGATCCCGGAGTCCTCCACAAGCGTTGAGGCTGGCCACCGGCGGGGTTTTAGTGGGTAAAAATCCCACATAACCCTGTGTCGCTCCCACGGCACCGGGTACCTTTTGAAGGTTACCCCTCGATAAAAAAAAAAAAAGGTACTTACTGCCATTCTCCGGCTGTAAAACGTTTTAGAATTAACTGATGACGCTTGAACAAATACAATCCCGTATTCACCCAACTGTACTCTGCCAAAAGCAAACAGACAGACTGACTGTAGTCGCATCGTTTACATACTGTTTACAGAAATACAAGCAAAATTCTCGATGCCCAATCGAATCGCACAGCGGGGTGGGTAAACGTGGGTCGTATGACTGCGCGCTGTGTTACTTTAGATAGTACTAGTATTCGTCTAGTGGTCGATATACGACCACAATCCAAATAACCGTGTCACAATCGATTCCGCGCAAGCTTACACTTACTTTGGGATAGCCATGTGTTGTTTTAAACGAGTTGTTTAGAGTGTTAGTTTAGAGTGTGCTGAGGAGTTTCTTTCGTCGTTTTTTCTCCTCAGTGTTAAAGCGCCTTTCCGAAACGTCAGTAGAAGCAAAATATTGCGTGCATAAGCTTATTTACAGAATACTTTAATAATTAAAAGCTTTTCAATTTTAATAATTAACTAACGTTATGTTTTAATTTTTTTCATTGATGACGCTACAGCTAGGCAATAGCTTCGAAATAAAAGAAATATGAAGGAAATTTTGGCAAAACAGAGAGGAGAACTCAATTTCTCACCATCTCCAAGGCTTGACTAGTAGAGAATGCTATTAGTCATTAAGTCCGCCCGTCGTGAGCCGCAATGGTTTTAATAAAGTGTAAATAAATAAATAAGAGTTGCAAGTTATAAACCATTTACAGTAAATTGTTATCATCGAAAGCGTTCTTATGATTTATTAAACTTTCACACACTCGCACCCTCGCACTAGGATTCCCTGTGTCGCGGGTGACATGGACATACATAAACATGTCATCACAAACACCCACGACCCGAGAACAAACATTTATCTGTCACATAAATGTCTGCCCCGGCCGGGAATCGAACCCGGGACCCCACGCTCGGCAGGCAGGGTCACTACCAACTGGGCTAAAGAGTCGTCTTTGTACATAGCTTGACTATTAATGTCTCCAGTAATCTACCGAGAAATAATCTCGAGGCTCTTTCAATTACGAGGAAAGCTTCATGGCCTATAGTGGGTAGCTAATTCTCTTAAACCAGTTAACCGAACTCATTAGTTAAGTCGAATAATTCAATAATTTCAACTAACCCTTTGAATGTTTACAAGATTTATTAAATAAAATTCCATTTGGATAGGAGCAATCCCAACAAATTTACAAAACTACAAAAACTCGAAACGACAAAAAGACGAACTCTTAAAAAAGCAATATTCTTCCAACAAAAACTGTATTGCCACCAATGAAAAGAAAGTGGTAGTGATAAGAACTGAATCACCTCCAGTATGAAACTATAAACCTACTGCTACTAGTCTTTTCTCCGGTGTTTGTGTGCCATTTGATTAGAATAGAAATATTTTTTCATAAGTCATTAGAAAATATATAAAAACGATAAATCTAAAAAAACATATCAGAACGTTGAATATTAATAAAAAAAAGACCTACACTAATAATAATAAGAAAAAATTTAATATTTTTTATTATCTGTTACCATTAAATTTATTGTTTATTTATATTATAACATAGAAAGAGTAAAATAAGTAACTATTTGGACTTCAACTCATTAGGAGCTCTACAGTGGTAAGGCTTGATTATCTCCTAGTAATTTGAAAAGGCTTTGAGTCACTTCACAATACTGTTTGAGAGTGATGGTCAAAATAAAATTAAGTGCCGAAAGCTATTACGCCGAACGAAATACGCCGACTGCTTGTAAATGTTATAGAGTTGTTCAAACTATATTTATTTTTAAAATTCATTTCTAGGTCCATATGTTTAAAATAAATGTACATACAGACATCAAGTTAACCAATCTATTTTAGTAGATTAAATGTAACATAGAAATCCGGATATTACTGGCGAACACTGGAAAAATATAAAGAATATTGTGCTAAGATAAAAGAAGTTGTGAGAATGGCTCATTTTCCCCGGATTGACCTTTCGCGATATTATACGTAGACTTTGTAAGAGATGAGGATAGAAATTCTAATTATAAGACTATTGGGTTTTAAATAAAAACCAACCGGTAACTTATGTAACTTCATAAATGGTGAAAATAAGATGCATTTAGTTAATTTAATTAGAATTGAAGCTGATAGCTTCTAAATTAAAATTGTATAACCTATCATAGTGGATTTACTTATGTCTTAAGTATATGAATACTCACATACTAATAATAAGATTATAAATAATTAAAATTTAAGACTGAATATGTATTTATCTCCTAAAAATTTGCCCTCTGGTTGAATCCAAAATATCGATCATCAATCGTCATTAATATTATATTTATTATTAAACTACTATTTATTAAATGTATTTTGTTACAACACCTGAAGACATGTAACAGAATACGATAAACGTAAACAAAGATCCAACAGTCAAGTAGATACCATCCCGAGGCAATCCAATCCATTTGAAAATCGAAGTAGAATGCGCAGGGTTAATTGTTGACTCACAAATTTATATTTACCTATTAACAACATATTGTCATTTAAAACTAAACTCTATTGCCTTTATAATAAACACCATTGTGATGTTCTTAACGAGCGCTAATTTTAGTTGCTTTGCAAAAGATAAATTGCGGTTGTCAAACTCGATAGTAACCCAATTTGGACCTTACGAATTTGAAATAAAGGTTTGGTTTTAAATAAATTAACGAAGCTAAAATTGTTCATATAGTTTCGGCAGAGAACACATCCATTGTTCATTCCAGTGAGTGAATTGTTCTTGCAATATGAAAGGCTGCAGACGGTGTCGCGGGTTGTATTGTAAATTTGCCTTAATGGCGTGTTTCAACTGAAACGATGGATTAAGTGTATGTAAATGGGTATTGTGTCTTAAAATTATCTTATCTGCATTTACTTTTTACGAGTGATTTGTCTCACTGTCTGATATAATAACCATAGTACAATTTAGGAATTGGTTCTTGCTCACTTCTGATTTAAATATTTATTTATAAATTCTATAAACGTTTACACACTCACACCCCCGCACTAGGATTCCCTGTGTTGCGGGTGGGATGGACATACACAAATATGACATCACAAATACCCCATGACTATACATTTATCTGTATTTATATATTTATCTGTATCTGTTATATGACATAACATTAATCTGTCACATAAATGTCCTCTCCGGCCGGGAAACGAACCCAGGGCCCCTCGCTCGGCAGGCAAGGTCACTACCAACTGGGTCGTCATAACATAATTAGGGGTTAACAAAATTAAATGACGAGCGAAGTTTAACGACGAGCCAGGGGTCCATGGTTCGATTCCCGGGACAGACGTTTATGTGACAGATAGATGTTTGATGTCGGGACATAGATATTTGTGATGTCCGAGTATTTACTATCTGTGTACGTCCAAGCCACTCGCAACACAGGGACTCATAGTCTTAGGATATGAATGTGTGAGAGTTTGACAAAAAACTGCAAAAATATGCCTGTAGTACATAAAGAAATGATCAAATGAACACTAGAGCGTCGCACACATTCACTTCTTTACGTTAAAAAAATGTATTAAATATTTTAAATGATACAAATACGATATCGACATTCTTTCTACAACTATATCTATCCAGGGCCACTGGTTATTTTGAAATATAAAAATCCCATTTCCCCCGCGTTCTAAGGTTTCCCTTATTACGGAACAACCAATAAAAATAATAAGACAAACATAAAGTCGAGTGTACACGTAACGCGATATTTTAAAAGAAATAATAATGGCGGACAAAACCGAAGACCTTAAAAAGGCCGTCGGGGGACCATAGACAATGTTATAGATAGATGTGTAACTAAAAAATATCAAAATGTATAATTATGTTTCAAATCCCTGGCATATTTAGTGATTAATTCTCTAAGAATCAATGGCAGGTAGCGAAAAATTGAATATTTATTAGTATTTCTACCAGTAATGTTTGTGGAAAAGTTTTATGGCAGTGTTTATGGACATATGAAAGGGCTTACGATAGTTGAATTTAAAAATTTCGTACTCAAAACTTTGTACATTCATTTTAATTTATTCGATTATACATTTAATAATGATGTTTATCAATCACTGTTAAACTACTTTGATTTATGATATAAAATAATTATTTTATTTATACTAAAGTTATTTGTTTATTTCTGAATTATTTTACAGTTTTTTGTGGTAGAAGTGTAACCTTCTTAAATTTCTGTAATGTCTGTCTGTTAAGCAGGCTAAAAGACGTTTCTTAATATTGCATGCTCTGTGGCGGCAACCAATTTAATTTTCGAAGGACAGTCCATTGAGTGAAATCCAAAACATATTGGACGTGATACAGAAATATAAAGCTTTGATGTAATTCAAACCCTCTATGTTTTTGAAGGAAAATATTAGCTTCGTTTTGTTTGACGAGTGTTTTTTTCTCTTTATCCAACGTCCGTTGTGAAGGATATTGCGTCGGCCCGAATAAAGTTTTTGGTATTTTAAACTGACCTTTACTGGATTTTCTAGTGATTCTGCCTAATATTTTATGTGAAACTTCCGAAGTATATACACAAAATCGAAGATGTACCTACTCAAAAGAAATGTTATTATTAGGTAATTATTTAATAATTTTTTTATTATACTTTTCACTGATATAGGAAATACTTTTATTAAATTCATTTCATTAATGACATTTCTAATTATTATTAATAAAATCTAAAATATAGAGATAAAATATGAGTAACTGATCTAGATTACGACAGTAATTTCTGACAACATATTTGCACACGTACCTAATAGGCTAGATTAAGCATTTCATCTTCAAAAGATTCAGCGTTCCTTTATGGGGCTCGGAGTTCTTTTATATACAATAAGATTCCTAAGTCGTTACGCGAGTTGCCCATTGGAACTTTTAAGCGTCGCATTAAAACACAACTTATAGGCAAAGGATATTATAGTATAGATGAGTACGTGAATGACAAGGATGCCTGGACAAAATTAGTGTCGAAACCAGTTCCGCACAGTTTCAAATCAAATCAAATCCCTCACATTTTTTCCAGAGGCTTAGTGATGCAAAGCGTGGTTTAGCTTACGACACAAGATGGCGCCGTTTTGATCTCTCTTAAGCACTTCCTGCCATTTTGCTATACTAAGTCGCGGTACCTATAGTATAATTTTTTCTCCGTGCAGTTTGGGTCATAATAAATAAGTCGGCTAGGGCGGTGAGCATGTTGCGCGGGCGCAACGCCATTATCGATAAAAACAAATGAGTCATCGAAGGCAGGTGCACGGAGGCGGTGCGGTATACCTTTGCTGCGATATTGTTATGTTATGATCACTGTTTGTCAATTGTTATGTAATTTGTTTTTCATCATTACCCCAGGACAGTATTTATAATTATTTTTAATATAACTTGTTACATTCTAAACTTTTGTACTTATAGTTTTTTAATACATACATACCCAATTAATAATTTATTTTACATCATAATTATTCTTATTTTAATAAATACGTTGTTTTATCTATTTTTCTTTTATTTTTATCACAATCCCATATAATGAAAAAACTAAATACACTATCGATAACGCTTATCGAAAACAATAATGCGCATCACTATGCCCGCCCATAAGGCCCGCGAGTGGGAGAGAGAGCAAAATACTCGCTTCACCACTCCGACCGCGACGTTTTATGACATAAACTGCACGGAGAAAAAAATTATATTATAAGGTGCCCCATCCCAATAAAATCCATAATTCTTATTTAATGTTTGCTATTTTGGACACAAAAACCGTTTCAGTAACGTCAGTTATAATTTCCACACGTGTAACTGTTTGCGATAAATCTCTTGCAATTATTTACTGTTGATAAAAATGACGCGAAAAATAACGAAGCAAATTCATTTGGCGGATCAAAAGCATCTCTCGTGATTACAAATTATAGTCATTTGACAAAGAGAATGGGAATTATTAAATTTTAATAGGCGTGATATCAAAGTGTCATTTCAGTGAGGCGTCGACGCGTGACCGTATCAAAGAGAAAATTCCCTTTGACCGAAACGCGTCCTTTTATTTTTGAATTCCCGCCAGTGTGTAATGAGCTTAAAACGCTAATTGTTTTGGTGTTTCTGTGATATGGATATGTTTTCGAAAGGAATTTTACCTTTTGAATTACGAAACGTTACTGCCCTCTCCTCCACAATCGTACGTGGCATGGAGATATATAAATGAGATATCATAGCAATCAAGACATTATGTGTCAAAGAAATGTTTGCCTCGGCCAAAATCAAACCCGGGATCCATCGTATAATCATAAAATATAGAACATGCATTATGTATAACAGTTTTCGAAATACATCTATAACAATATTATAAAGAGAAAACCTTTGTATGTTTGTATTTTTGTATGTTTGTAACGAATAAACTCAAAAACTAATAAACCGATTTTAAAAATTCGTTCACCAACCATTCAGTAACGTGAACCAAGGTGTAAAAAAAATTTCTTTATGTCCTTTATAATATGATGAATAACCTTGGTTTAAAAGTTTCCATCCATTCTTGAGTATAGCTCAATCTCTTGTGCCTGTGGTGCAAACGAAGGACGAGACTACCTCGATTGGTTCCTTCTTGCTCATTGGGCTCTGTACCGTACAGTTCAATCTCAACGATATTAATACGCGGTTGTAGAGTTTTTAACTGCCTTGTCAGCATCCACCCACATTGACATTTTTTTATATACAAATAAGTTAATGTTCAACAACAATCCTACCTAATGGTAAGTGGTGATGAAAATTAAGTTGTTGAACGCACTACTTTATAAAGCCTATTCACTCTCCTCTTGAAGATATCGTAAGTAACACACCCACGCGAGAACACCGACGCGGGCAAGCTGTTCTAGTCTATAGCAGTACGCATGAGAAATGACAACGCAAACTACGACATCCGTATAGGAGGCATGTTCATGAATTAAGGATGGATCCTTGCCGTATGTAGTTGTTTGATGAAGGAATAGCGATGGGAGAATGATTTCGCACACATTTTAGAATAAACGTGATATCATTTTAACGTGCTTCGGTTGAAGTGTTGGAGAATATATAAGAGAGGTATTCTCGCTTCCATTGTCATTGGTACATTAGCATTTCTGATGCCTTTTGGTGTTACGACGGCTGTGAACAATTAGTTTTAATTTGATCTATGGTCAACGGTTATCCATCATACATCAGATTTCACACACCTTTGAGAACGTCATGGAGAACTGTCAGGTGTATAGGCTTCGTCACGATGTGATAATGAATCGAAAGAAGTGATAATGTGATACGTACATAATATGAAAAATTACTGAGCCATGTAAGATTCAAACGCGAGTCTCCTGTGCGTGAAACCAACTTTCAATCCGCTAAACTACCACTGCTTGTGTTTGCTGGCTATTGTGTTTAAGAAAATTAGGTGGAAGAATAAACAGTAAGATAAAGCTCAGTTATTTTACAAAGAAAATAGCCGCTTCTTTGTTACATTTTACAGATTACAGATTTATTACCATTTCACTAGTTATTGTTATTCGAAAATTTCATTTTCTCTGTTTGATTTATCTTTAATATTTATTCTTTATTCAAACAGATTTAGGTTGTTGGAACAAAGCAACATATTGTTACTATATAAAGGCGATAAATTGCAACGTAGCTATATTTCACATTTATTGTATTATGTAATAAGTTACATGTTCAAAACAGATATAACAATTAAAAATAACAATTAACAATTTAATGTTTATTTTCAAACTAGTAAATTCAAACTGATTCTTACTTCCAAAAAGTCATCGCACACAAAATAGTTTTTACTCCATTTTGGACAACTGCATAGCTCAGTTGATAGTGACCCTGCCTGCCGAGCGAGGGGTTCCGTGTTCGATTCCCGGCCGGGGCAGAGATTTATGTGACAGATAAATGTTTGTTTTCGGATTATAGGTGATTGTGATGTGTAATTTGTGTCCATGCCATCAGCGTTTAGATAGGCACTTGGAGATAATGTTTTGAACTATGTCGTGTTTATCAATCCCGTCTCCTTTTACTTGGAAAACAAAATCTTAAAAGTTATTGGTGTATGTGCGCAATGCTGACAACGCACCAGGAGACAGTAATGAGACTGATAGTAAGTGGTCACCATCGCCTATAGACCACCACTGCTGCGGACATGAACTCTTTTTATACCAATTAAAAAAAACGTGACATAGCTCTCCCAGTATACATTACAACAAAGCTTGTTCACCACTTGGAATGTATACGGTAAAATGGGTCAAGAAACAAAAAGAAGCCATGCAAGTTTTCTATTTCTTTCTATTTTTCTTTCTTGTCTTGTATCGCATATAGATAGAAAAATAATACGAAATGTTTGCAATCAAACAGGAAACTCATTAGCACTTACGCGTAATCCGGTATAAAGTTTACGCGCGCGTTACGCGTTAATCCCGCGTGCGTAAACTGCGCGTTAATCGTCGCGTAAAACACATTAACGCTATCAGCGCGCGACTGTACCGAATAAAAGCGTCGTAAGAATATGTAGCAGTGATAAGAATGGAGTGTATTTGGAGAACTGTGTATATTTCCTCGAAGTTGTGAATGTGTGTTATAATATTTTAATATGTCTTAGAGAATTTCATAGTCGCGCCGTCAGACTGTTCTATATGGTAATAAATTCAACCTAATTACGCGTGAGCGAAGTGGGATCAAAATTTAATCTCTTGAAATACTCATTAACGCGTTGAAGATTCTATGAAATGTCTTATCGTGGACGGTTAAGCGTTAAACGATGAAATATATTTATCCACAATGATAGCTGTGTAATTTAAAAGTCGGTCATTAGCACAGGTTATTCAAATCCTGCATGCAGCTCTAAGTATCAAACTTATGTTTGTTTTAAAAATTCATTATTACTTTATTACATAAAGGAAAGTATCGCGACAAGTTATGTGTCTATCAAATGTACGTAACATGTTGGTAGGAAACTTGAGCCCAGTTTGGAACAATTATGCGTTGTGAACAAATAATACGTTAGGTTTTATCTTCTTACGAGACATCCGTAGTAATTAAGGGTGCCTAGAGTTTACGCCAGTGCTGATAGGTAATGAATCTACAAAATTTTAACTGTGTTCATTTCCATACTTTGCAAAACAGTATACATTTTCAGCGCTAAACGATACATCAGAACATGTTTGTTTATTAAACGAATAGATGCAGCACTAAAGTTCGTGGAAGCGTTTTGATAAAAACTGAAAGGCATTTTTTTTTCCAACCATTCAATTTAACTTTCGAGTAACTTCTAGCAACTGTCGGCATTGTATAAATTGTTTCAATGATATCTAATTTAATGCGGATTCCTTTTGTTCATCGTTTCATATAGATTCTGTTTTCTCGCCTACAATATGACAACCCTATCTTGTAGATGGCGCCACAATGAGTTGTAAACTTGAAACAGTAACAATATCTCGTCAGCAAAACAAGTTTTAATGATGATTACGAAACGGTTAATGTTTTCTTTATAGCGTTGTTCTGAGCGATGATGACGCAGGCTACTCAGATAACATTGCAGTTATAATCATGTAGTCTTAGTTGTTGATGATATTTCATCATAATAAAATGATAATAGAAAAGTTATTATGAAAGGATATGGATATTTGTAATGACGTCAACAAATTGTGTGGTTAGGGAACGATCAAATTTATCTATCTAAAATAATAAGACCCCTGTTTTTAATTTAGATGCCTTTGGTGATGGGGACGTCTATATACGTATACAGAGTTGCTAACGTTTTAACCACTAGGATGTACTGACAGCCTAGCATCATAACCTAACATTCATAATCCGTTTTTAACTTTGATTAAGAATTGTCATTAGTTCGGTGATTGCATGTCAGCGTTTATTTTAGAAATAGCGGCAGAATAACTGTTTTCCCAAACAATGCGGTATTTAATTAAAATACTCTTACTCTTTTAACTTGTAAAATTAGACGCATCACCGACGCGTTGTCCACAAATATGGAACTGGGCTGGCTTACTTATTGGCTCTTTTTTTTGACATTGCAGTTGAAGCACGGAAAAATATTTCATAGATGATTCGAAAGTAAGACACTAATGTTATCATCGATATTAAAGAGGTCCAATAGGAGGGAGCGTTCACTTCAGCTTCGTCTGTTGTTCAGCATGTGCTTGACCTTAATGATGGAAGAATGAAGGAGTAAGAAAAGTCAGGATGAAATCCTCCTAACAACCCTACATCATGATACACTTGAACATCTAAATTTCACTACCAAAACATAATGGTGCTTGGTTGCCTCAGTTTAACGACACCTGATACCGTATGGCCAAAATTTCTTGCTTCATTCATCGTCTTATATCCTCGTTATATAAAAATACATATATACTAGTGGCCTGTCTCGGTTTCTTTCGGGCTATACAAATATTATACAGTATATGTCCATCCGGAATAATATACTTTTCAAATGGCAAAAGAATTTTACAATTAGGAGTCGTGGTTCCAAACATTACCTTACACGAACAAAATTCCCTCTCTCTCTCTCTCTTTATAATATTAGTATAGATTTCGTGCACACTTCATCGATCAGATAAAAATAACAACAATCACTCTTCGGACCCCTCAAATCATCACTATTCCGCGAGCGTCCGGCGATACGACACGATATCGTTAGCGATCGTGCGGGGACACCATTAAAACTCGATGGAGGTATGTATGACAATTCAATTTGGGCCCCAATAATATCGGATTACAAATAATGGTCAAAGAAATCCGGTGAGCATAGCGTTGGATTGTTCAGACTGTGAGACCATAAGGGTCGCATGCGTCTGATTAAAATGGAATTTTTATTCACGCGTTTTTGTTTGTCTGTCTTTGAGTGTCTCGACTGATCGTCTGTCACAATGTGTGTGTATACTCCGAGTTTTAATAACTTAGTGATGAAGGTATGTGTCGTAAATGAACTCATGGTAATTTCGGGTTAAATTTGGAACGCAAATTACAAATTTAAAAGAAAAAGAGATTTACGAAAATTATTTTCGTATTACCGTAAAATTTTGAGAAATACGGTATTTCATTATTCATTACAAGGTTAATGTTATCAGAATCCTGGTTTTTTAATTGGATATAGGAATATAAAAATTTATAACTAAGCCACGTGAGTTCGAGCGCGAGACTTGGAGAAATACATTTGGCCGATTAACTCTACATTTACTTTTATACAAATACTTTTATACTGATTTGTATTTTGATCGTTATTTTCATAAACGACAAACTAATTAACTTAAATAATAATTACATCCAACATTATATAACCAACAAGACTTAAGGATGAACACTTATTTGGGACATGTCTTTGCAGGCCGGTATTCGAACCTTGAATTCATTGGACGATACGTACCAACCACCTAACAGAGCTACAGGATCGTCAACTAGGATTAATGTACCATGTATGTGCGTTACTCAGCACCTGTCAAATTCAAAATTATTTAATCATTTAAGTTTTTTGTGAATACACTTATGCACGTGATTTTTTGATTCTACTACCGTTTTGACAAAGTGCTTTACGTTAAGTATGCTTAAATGCTCAAATCTTTAAACATCGTAATTGAGATCTTTAGCGAGATTATTGTAACTGAGGAAAACTCTTCAATTGTAGTATCGTATTGTGAACAACAGCAATAAAACAGGAACAATATAACCCAAAACATAAGACGTGTGCCGCGACATGGGGTTCATTGCAGGAATAAACCTTGGAACGTTTTTACATGGCTGCCTGTCACGCGAAATATTACGAGTGAGTTTTTAAATAAATTTTACCTCTATTTCGATTTTATATTAACCCGGGATTGCAATTTTTTGGTACCCAGGTACACAGGTACCCACCCGTACGTAAAGGTAAAATTCTTTTTGAATAATTCACAAAATTACCGAGCTTCGAATTAAGATTCGATTTGTTTCGAACTGAAATCAAAAACAATTCGAAGATATAATATTGTTCCCTTAAACTGAGATAAGTGTTATTTCCAAACGTAATGAGTACGATATCACAGCTCATATATCCTACTTGATGTAATAACGAATGGCAAGCATCCCCTATTTTAACTGCGTGTGATTTAAGGGTCCAACTCGCAACTAGTGCATTTATTAATATATATATTTTTTTATGTTAATAGCCGACAAACGAGCAGACGAGCCACCTGACTTATAACTTAAATGGTACAGATGTTTTTAGAATCTGATGCATGTTTAGTCACCACTACAACCCAAACTGTCCCACTGCTGGGCATGCTTCTCATGTCCCAATAAAAGGGGGCAAGTCTAAGTGCGGATCGATAGATTTCACACACCTTTGAGAACATCTTGGAGAATTCTCAGCTGTGCAAATTTCCTCACGATGGTGTTTTTCTGCGTAACAAATTGTAATTAATTTGTAATACGCATATAAATATAAAAATTAGAGGTTCTTGCCGGGTTCGAACTCGAGTTTTTCGTTCAGGAGAGCGACGTTCAAACCACTAGGCCAGTGCTGCTTTTAACTGTTGTTTATTACTATTTATTTTCCAATACCTCTAGTTACAACACTATTCTGGAAGAATGAAGCGATTCATACTATAAATATATGACTGTAATAATTTCTCAGGTTAGTTTAGATTTAACCAATAGCCTACAATAATATATATCAAATCATATCATATAGTTTAGTAGGCAGATTACTGAGTACGATACAAAGAAAATTACCCAGATCAAATTAATTAAAGCTTACTAAAAATTATAATTATTAATTACTATACTATAGTTTTCTGTGTTCACAAGCGGAACAGACACTAGCTTGTCAGCTCATTACTAACGAATAAGATCGGTAAAAATTTCTATTTAAACCCGACATTGAATTCGCGACCCTCCGCTTAGCAGGTCACCACCAACTACGCTATAAAATCCTCCGATTAACCCGAGTCAGATATTATTCTCATGCCCCGTACCAGGACATAATAAGCGTCCAACTAACCCAATCTCCGTATCCTAACTTCGCAACTAGATAATAAACGGGCATCTCGAAGCCAGGCCCGTAAACTGTCGGGCCATTCAATCGTTTAACGGCTTCTCTGCGCGTCCAATCTGCTTAATTGGGAAATGTTCCACCGGGTCTTAATGGACGATAGATAGCCACGGTGAGATGCCGGCCATTAAAACGCTTAGTTTCATCATCATGCGGTATTCGTTATTGTATTCGTTTCGTTTAAAAATGGTCGCACAACACTTATTCTTAAGTAGACTGGTCACAATTCGTCGATATTTTTATACGTGTCATACCTGTTGTACGGTGATGCGGCTAAGGTGATAAAAGCGGATCTTCTATATGACGAAACCATAAATTTAGCAGAGAAATACATAAATTTAGTACAGGTATCATCATCCATTCGTTACAACTGCCGTGGAACAATGAAAGGAACAAAGGTTCATAATTTTGCACAATGCAGATTTGCGGACCTCACACTTCTGCGAGAATGACTTCGGGGGATTCTCAGGTTTCCTCACTATAACCATTCCACTATAATATTCCGTAACCAAAAAAAGTTATGATTTGTTCATGACAACTTGAATAATTACAACATTTCTGTACGGACGTTCGGATTATTCGGTTTTCGCTTTTAATATTTTGGACTAACACTGTCGTCATTATAGTAATTATATCCTCTGATGCTTTAAAGAACAATGTATTGTAATTTTCATATGGAACTCCTTCAGCATTGTTTTAGAAATTTACTTCTGATCATCTGATTCTAAGTTTATTTCATTCTCGATATTTTAATTATAACCAATATTTGGCCATAGCTCCGTGCGTGAGACTGCGGTGAAGTAGAGTAGTATTTTTTTCCATCTGACACTTAATCCAAGTAACTGGGTTGAAATATCGGTATAAAACATCAACATAATCGTGATTACCCGTTATCTTTAAATGACTTTTAACAAGTGCTAACATTGTTAAATTAGTAGGTATTTTAAAATTAATTAAATTTCAATTGAATTTCACTGCAAACTTAATATATTAATAGCTATGTAACATAAGTGTATGTATGTAAAATTTGTATGCAAGGCAAATGATTTTTTTTTCTAAATAGTCAATAAAAAATAAAACTTTTTGAAGACTGATTACAGTGACTTGTTAGAAAAAAAATATATAGAAAATTTTGATTTGTAAATTCAAGGACAACAAAACAATATTATAAAAAGAGAGGATAGTTTTATTGTACCAATTATCCAAACACTTACGATCGATGGTAATGAAAGAATACAAGACAAGCTTCAATACCAACATCGTGAAGTAATACAACTTCATACTAAGCTAATGAAAACGATTAGTAATCTCCCCTTCAAGTGTTCTAACTTTACACTTACGTAAAACGACACGATCATTACACGTAAGAACCGACATTAAGACTTACTCCTGTGATACGCGACGACCGTACAAACAAAACAGTGACTGATGGTTATGAAGAAATGATATGTAACAGGGGGGTGTGAGCGTTTTGCGTATTCAATCTTAATTTCAGCGGCGTGTAAAGATTTCAAGAAGAAATAACAATTATGCGTAAGACTTTAAATTTTTTGAAGCCAACAGCAGTTTTAACCAAGAAGTTTTTTGAAGCTAATATAAGCAAGAACTGGAAATTTTTTGAAGTATAAGAGGCTCATGCCGTCCTTGATCGAAGTCAACCTCCTGTGATGGAAGTCACCGTACAGGACAACGAAATTACTTTCTTAGAAGCTGAGCTCTGTTTGACAGTTTAATAGTGACGGTACTCAGTGTTAAGTGGTGAAAATTTTAATTACTAGTTTTAAAATAATCAATCATAAATAGTATTTATCGCGCTTCAGTTGCAATGCTGGGATATTGGTTACTATCTATTGATAACAAGCGCGTTTAGTACATATTTCTTACTGGGCAACGCGACTGTGACCACATAAAATAACGTGACTAAATAATAAAGAAAGAAGTGAATAGTATCTATTATATAATGTTCTGTACAAAACGCTAATTCCGGCTTTGCCGATTAAATTCTAAATCAGATTTCTAAAATGCAGTGAAATCTCATAACCCAACACCAATACTTTTGTTTTCGAACTAATCCCAGCGCTCAATCAGTCCACTATTACTTTAAATGACAGTGATTATACTCTTTGTTTTAATAACGAAAACATTTTAAATGTGCCTCTGAGATACAATGTAAAGAGTATGAAAGTAAATGGGTTGATAAAATCTTTATATTATACCTATTTACCACAAGCTATCGACGTCAACACACGACTCACTCAGGAATAATTAATTAAGTAAATACGAACAGGACATTTCTGAACAATCCAACAATCCAGACTTGATCGAGACTGTGATATTCACAAATGGGACTAATCACTTAATGCACATGGATTCGTCTAAAGTTCGACTTGAAATATTGAGGAGTTTGAAAGAGGTAAGTTGAATGGATACTACCACGGGTTTCCATATTTAGCGGATATTTTAAGTTTAATTAATAATAATCGATAAAAACAATTGCTCACTCACTGATAGCCCGCACGAGTATTTTCTGTGTCGCACGTGTCATGAGCATACACAGCTGAGATATACCAATACACGACCGCGAAGAAATATTTGTCTGTCACAAATGTCTGTGCCACTTTCTGATCATCAACGAGACCCTTTGTATAGAGGTATGATCGCTACTAACTGGCCTACAGGGTTATCAATAAGAATACGACATTATATGTATATTAGACGCGAGATATATCTCCGTCCTTCGCGATTGTTTCACCTCGCTAAATGCAACGCAAAAGCGCCGTTCTGTTGCAGGTTGCGGAACTATATGTCACTCCGATTAGTATCGTTGGCACTCGAATATAGTAGTTAAGTATTTTACCTACATAGTCAGTTATCTTTCTTGTAAAAACAATCTTGAAATGTATGTAGTATATTGCGGTTACAAAAGTGAAAAGTCAGATTTATAGATGCATTATTCCCTGGCATCACCTCGAAGTTTCTGCCTATTATTGATTAGTTATGGGATGCTGTGACTACTTACGATGAGGTGGTGTGATTCTTTGTCAGCTATTGTGATATTTGATCGGTAAAATATAAATAATAAACTAAAATTTTAGATAAAAAAAATTGATTAAAATGTCGATTTCATTTCGTCATCATAATTATTTAAATAGTAAGGGCAGGATCACCAGAATAAAATCTGTTCGATAAAATCTCAAGAACATTCACAATACGACATTGTTTGAGTTCACCTCTCTAGAGCGGATGTAGAAGCCCGCAATATTTTTAAGAGCTTTCCCAAGTCAACGATCGACGTGTCTTACATTGATCCGGTAAAAATATTTATTCAGGAAAATACTTCAATTACCTATTGAATAATACGGAAAACTTTTTGAATCTAACTCTTCTGAATCAAAGTAATAATATTATGTGTGTAATATATTAATGGATGTCATGTCTTTTGGGTCTATTTACAGTGGTAATAAATAAGGATCCACCAGCTTTTAAATGCTGAAGCATCTCACTATGTCCTGTAAAAGACATTAAATAGGACTGTGGGGTGAACAAGTTTAGCCTCGTTAGAATTTAACGAACCATGTAGATATTTTTAAAATTTATTGATAATTATTTGTAATTCGTACTAAGAGAGACAACTGAGAGAGATATAAAGTTCAGTGAATACATTTATTTATTTACGTTAATAAAAATGGCATAAAACCAATATCATTTATTAAAGATAAAACTTTCACACTTTACGCTCATAGATCTTCTGACAAATTCACAATATATCCTTCCATTCATCCGTAAACAGATCACATTCAGGATATGCATCCAGGAGAGAGTTAACAGCGGTTAAAACTCGGGGAATGGGCGAGACAGCGCGCGCGGGTGTACGCACTGAAGGCACTGCAAATAGATTATGCTTACGACACACATGCACAAGGTACCTTTGAGGCAAACAGGCCTCATACATCCATGTATGACATAATATAAATGGATTGAGTCCTCTTTAACGGAATTCATCACAATATATAACTGTCCCACAGCTGAGTTCCGGTCTGTGTTTACAAAGGGTATAAAGCTAATAATCCACCAAGCCGTCCAAATGTCGATTTGCAGAATTTACATGCCTTGAGAATAGAATTTAGTACTAATTTTAGGTTGTCCTTGAAAGGTTTTTCTTCGCTAAAGCGTGTGATAATTACTTCTTAATTGAAAGTTAATTGCTTCTTAATTAATTCTTAAGTGCTTAATGCAAGTAGCATATGAAAGTGCGTACAATATTATACGTATTTCGGAGAGGCAATGACTCCATTGAACGTCTGGTGGTGCAAGGTAGAGTAGAGGTTACCAGACCACGCGGTAGATTGCCCATGCGATGGACCGATCAAATTAAGTCTGTTGTGGGCGCCATTGCATGAGTGTATCAAAATGACGACCAACAGAGTGAATCGGCGAGAGATTGTGAGACAGACAACATCTATCAAAAAATTTACTACATTATGACAACGACCGCTCGGTCAAGAGTGAAGCGATGGAGAAAACAATATTATAAGTATGCATTTTTCTCGAGAATTTTCTATAACGTTCTCAAAGGTATGTGAAGTCTGCCAACCTGCAAATCTCTTACAGCGAGAGAAAGGGTCCTCACCAATGGAAAAAGACTGGTTGTAATAATGATGATGACAGGATTTCAACCTGGGCCTATCGCGTAAGCTACCAATGTTCCAACCACACTGAACTGCAATGCTTAATTCCCCAATTATCTTTAATTGCGACTTTAATGAGTAATTAATCGTTAACATGAAGGGATTTATTGCTCAGCATTAAGAATCTGTACACCAGTTATAACTGAACTATCAAAGTTTTAGCATGCACGTAAAGCCAGGTGATGCTGATAGTGTTATGGCGGCCATAAAATTTGCCTTTACGATTCCGGCTATAAATGTCCGTTATGGTAACCCCGTATCTTATGCGCGGTGGATTATTCGTTTAATGGGGTTGTTGAAGTACTCACTCGGAATTACACATAAACAGACAAATCCACCCTTTTTGAATGCTAAACCAATAAACTAGTAAACTACCCTTTCATCCTGCCGCAAAAATACTTCCTTTAACCGCTGTTGTTATAGGGGGAGGCAAAATACCTAACTAATACCTGGCATCCAATTTCCTTCAGCACACATATTTTTGTACTATATCTTTATAAGAACGCTCAAACATATTGTAATTTACCTATGGCACATATCATTATTCTATCTTTGTTTTTTTAATATAATTATAAGTCTTAAAAAACTTCCCTGGGTTAGGTTTCTGGTTTTGCGGAAGTATTCGCTAAAAGCCCCGCGGCTACGTGAAATATGTTATCCACGTTATTTGAAATAACCTAAAAATTGGTATTTAAGAATCTGTATGATACTACAATAATAGGTATAGTGCTGTTACTCCAACTCCAGTATTAGGCTTTGAAAGTGAGGATAATAAGTATAAATATTAGTAATTACTTAAAGTACGACGAACCTGAAGCGAGTTTGTTAGCACTTTTTTAAATTTGTCTTAAAAGAAGTCGTTTAACTTACCAGTACATTTCAAAATTAAACACGAAAATATCACATTATACTGCAAAATTTCGTTCATTTTATTAGGCAAATAAATTTTTGTCTCTTCCGTTTAAAATCTTATTTTATATCACTAAACGGGTAAGCAGTGCCAAATCGCATGTTCCGTACATAACATATTGTCAGTGGGCGATAAAATCCGCCCTTGTAAAGAACCGACGCGAATTACTGTCCCCGTAAAGCATCTCCTTGAAGGGAATTACGACTTGTTTTCCGTTCATTGGAATCTATTTTTGAGGCAAGTAATAATGCCACTGCCTAACGAACTCCGGCATCGTTGGTATAGACAGATCAATCGTGCTGAAAATTCGGTATGAGACGATTTCCCAGATCATTAACAGCATTTTGGGATGAATGTTGAGGGTACACATAACAATTTCACATGTCAATTTAACAGGCTTATATATTTTTATGTTAAGTACAGAAGGGTTTAGTCCACCATGTGTCGCTCTGGCAGGCTTAATTATATAGTTTGGACAGTTTTTTATTTATATTCTATTATAAAAAACCTAAAATTAATTAAAATTTCTTATCTTATTTCTGCGCTTATTTAATCCTTCAAAATAGTTGAAGTACTGATAAAAACAAAGCTTACTGTGCAACGAAATAATTTCACTCCATTTTAAATTAAATTAAACTATTTATTAACATATTATCTATTAAATGGTAAAATTTTATGTATGCTTACAAATTACAACTGAAGCTTTTTTTAGTGACTATATCTTGTGACTTTGATCAAACTTTCCGGAAACATACTCAAAAATCAATTTCCAGCATAGAAAACTACAATACTTAAAATCAGTTTTTAGATGCATACAATGAGTCAATGTTACTAATACAATATTCGTGTTTTGGCTACGGCTTTGTAAATAAGTAGTGAGTTCCTAGAAATAGTTTAAATTGCCAATAAAAAGGCAACGTTACAAGAAAAACTTAGCTGATTCCACGAATCGCTCGATAAAGCTTGCCGCAGTTGTGCCAAATACTTTTAGCCTCAAGTAATATTTTGGCGGTCAGGTCTGAGATACATAAACAAGGGTATATGATATACGAGTATGACTAACGTAATGATTATTATGTGAATGTTCATTAAAAATTGATTATCACTTGCTTCGGTAAAGCAACATATAATGAGGAAACGTGCGTAGAGCGTTCCGCATAATGTTCTTCAAAGGGTGTGAAGTCTGACAATCTGTATATGGCCAACGTGACAGACAATTGAACTTTAACCCCTCTAAATATAAGAGGCTTGCCCAGCAGTGGGACTACTAAGGGTTGTAATGACGATTATGATGATAATAATGAAATGGCCTACAAATTTTTATTTAAACAGTTTACATTTATTTATTTATTTAAGGATTACCAACTTAAAAACAGATGACAAAAATATGAAAAATTACAGTGGATACGGACATTATTTAACTGTTCTTACACTTATAGGTAACCACAGCATGGTATGTGTTACAAAAATTATACAGAAAATTTAGTAATAATAAATAATATTCTAAGATTAAATAATTATACTAGGAGATCAAGAGAGATTCAAAAGTTTTGACTTGATATTGGCGAATTTATCGAAATGGATATCAAGGTCTGAAACCTTATTTGCATAGTCATTACATATTTATGAAAATAAAATTGTCGCTTAGCCGGTTGTTGTGGGCACTGCTGACACAGGACACTGAAGTGGCTACGTTTGCGCGGACCCTAAGGATTATCAATAGTCGGTCGTTAAACCGATGTGCATCCGATTCATCAAGCATTGGATAAAGATATGTCAATCTTATACTGTTTGAAGAAAAGAGTTCGCTAAACACTCTTTTATGCTGTATTACTAGTGAATGTATTTATTTCCCTTTTATTCATTTTGAGCACGGAAAGTGTAAAAAAGACTGTGTTGATATGATATCCAGGACGCCCGGGTGGCAGTCCTAGACCTAAGTCGGACTCGGCACTTTGGGAGTGCAATACCGTACTAAAACCCTGCGGGAGCCTTCAGCCGCTTTAATTGGAGGGTCCCGGATCTGCAGGCAACAGGATCCCTCCAGCGACAGGCTGGCCTCGGCGAAAAGGCCAGACTTCTCCTCCATGGGGACTGTCCGGCTCACCTCTGAACAGTCCCAACGACGCCGTATCTAGCAGGGCCGGGTTCCCATCCCGGCCCGACACGGGCACAGGGGCGTTACTAGAGGCGCATTAAGTAGCGCCTCCTACGCACCCCCATTCGTCGCCCGCGGATGGAGGCCACGTCGGCGGCCTCCTCTCTCCCCCGTTCGTCGGCCTCCTTCTGGGACATTACTATCTTGCAGAAGGAGACCATCGCCTTCCAGGACTCGTCGTCGCCGAGCATCGCGGTGATGATGCTCGAAAGCGAAAAGTCCCCTCCGAGGACTGACGTCAGATCCCGACGCAGCGCTACCCATCTCGGGCACACCTCGAGGGTGTGCTGGGCAGAGTCCACCGCCGCGCCACAATCGTGGCATTCAGTCGTCGGCTCCCTTTGGGCCGTCCGACACAGGTAGTCACCAAAGCAACCGTGCCCGGTGAGAACCTGCGTCAGACGGAAGGTGAGGGGCTTGCGTTTTCGGCGCATCCACCGCTCAAGGACCGGGCGCAACGCAGCCGTAACGCGTGTGCCATACGGCTGCACCGCCAGGTCCTCTCCCCACCTCCGCATTAGCGCTTCCTGTCCTATCCGACGCACCCGTAGGATCCCGTCCAACGTTGGGTTCTAACCAAGAGTCCATGTCCAGTAGATCTAATAGGAATTTTTTTTTACATGTAAAATATTTTTATATTATTCTTACGTAATTGATATATTATTTATTTTTAAAAACCTATATTGCTAGAAGTCTCTGTCGTGTATGCGCCTATTCGAAAGAGATAATACATTGTCTCGTATGTAACGGTTGAGAAGGCAGTTATCAATTGGTTAATAGGTGGTGTAAAGTCAGTTGTAATTGTAAATGGAATAAAGACGGACCCGTAGTTGTATGCGGTAGAGAAGGCGGCGGTAATAGCTCCCAATGACCCTCAAAGTGTATGTATAATATAAGGAACACGGCACATTAGACAGTACTTAACAATCGTAACACGTTGTTTTTTAATCATAAACGGTAATTATAATTATCGTCGCAAAAGTTTAACAAACAAAACTTACGTTGTTTCAAAGTGAACTTTATTTAAACATTTTTGTTATCCATACAAATGGGTAAAGTTAATTATAACGATGACATATGAAGTACACAAGTTGGCGACCTCGATCGGCAACGAGATATTGACTGGGATGCATCGCCATATTCTGTAGTAGAATGTACGAATGTTTGTGTACGCGAGGAACAACTCAATGTCTTCTTTCGTTTTGGTATCTGCAAGTAATTTTTATAATGTTACTTTAGAGTTAAAAAATGAATCCTATGTAATAAGTTTTGTTTATATTTAAATACGTTTTTGGCGAACAAAGAGATAATAGTACATAAGATATTATTGACTTTCTAACGCACCATGGATTTAATATATTAATTAATGAATCCTTACTTGTTTCATCAATCAGTTCATGCATTAATACTAGTCTAATTCGCTCGACTTCCAATAAGCAAAGTTCGATCACGATACTCGGTGAAAAGAGGAAGAAGGAAACTTGTAATATTTGCATGACAATGAATCCTAAAGTATCCAATGGTTCCTGAAATAAATTTCAAGTATTATATAGTAAATGATTATACATTTGTACTGAATAAATATTTGATATATTAGTAATACAGCCTAGCTACGCTTCCGGAAATAATATTAAATTTATGTTCACAAACCGTAACTGCATCAGAAACAATTACAGTTGCCTTTAACAGGCGTTTCCTTACTTGTGAAACCTTATCTATTACTTAACACCATATGAAAATCCATGCAGTACTTTTTGAGACAAAACAAAGACTTAATATGTAGGGACATATTTTTATGTAATATAAGAATTGATATAATTTAAATAACTGTTATGGCACTTCCTCAATTTGAAACACCTGTAACGTCAATAAAGTTACGCCCCTGCAAACTGCTGGAGAGTAAGGCTGGCCTAAGTGTAAAAAATTGTTACGCTATATGTACACCGGATCGGCCAGTTAACAGACGGCTCTGACAATTGTGCTTTTGAGCAAATAAAATGCTTAATTTTACTACTATTGGTCACGAAATCAGTCTTTACTAAAACAGTTGAGTGGTATAAACATAAGCATATGATATATCAACTATTTTACTTAAACATCTAAAATATCCCTTTCATTCGTATTCGGTCGGTGAAACTTGCGCGTTCCTAATATCCATGGGCGACGTTGACCACTTACGTGTGGTAGCTGGCCTGCTTGTTCGTCGACCAATTCTATAAAAAAAAAAAATTCCAACACTAATGTAACATCTACTTTTCCTAAGCGCAATCGATCACTACACTTACATACTCTTCTATCACCAACAAAACATGGTAAATATTAATCACGAGTCTAGGTACACCACAGATTATACTGACGAATATCTGAAAGAAATAAAAATATAAAGAATATAAATAATATTAAATACCAGCTGTTTATTTTCTTTTGGAAAATTCAAGAGCTGAAAAAATTAATTGTCATAATAACCTACAAATGTCTCTTTACCAGGCTCCGATCTCCTCTCGTTGGATAAGAGGAAACTATAACAGTCCACCACAGTGGGCTATGCGGCTATCAAAAAGACAAAAGTAATTATCCGTGCGATAAGTAGATTTCACACGTCCTTGAAACCATATAGAACTCTTACTTGCACAAGTTTCAAATATATTATGAAGTAAGTACATTAACATACACATAATATGCACGCAAATAATAAAAACAGAAGCTTATAGAATTCAGCTACTATATCATTATAAACACTCAAACATACCGACGCTGCCAACTCCGGTGCAATTAAATCAATAATATCTGCTAGATTCCTGTATAAATACAAACAGAATCTAATTTTCTTCTCCTTCATCATTTTGTTGCCTTTAACATAAAGATAATAATCACATCCTGGAGTTTCTCCTAACCTCTGTCTTAATAATTTGAGACGATATCGAACAGCGTCCAGAAGTATAAACCTCCAAACTCTATTTAAATCCAAAGCCAGTAAGGAAAGTTGGCTTATCATATAGTTGACTAGTTTTCCATAACAGGGATAATAAACACAATAAAAACCAGTGTACAAACACCTCTCGATCCAAAGAATTGAAGTGTAGATTAAGGTCTTATTTTTATCACTATTATAGTGTCTTTTGTTGATTCTTAAATAAGTGTCCATGACGCTCAAATTTTCGAAAAACTTCGTTAATTTGCTTTCGTAGAAGACCAATATGACGACAGAGCAAGTGTACTCGAGAAACGACCAGATTTGTAAAATTTCTTGGTGGATACAGCAGGTCAAAGTAGAGTATGAAGTCACAATGACCAAAGTAAAACAGTAAAGCTTTACAAGGCTATCGAAGATCGGTTTAATCTTGAAGACTTTGAAATTAAATCCAAATATCAATAATAAAATTAACACTGGCTTGTAAAGACAGAGTACGATCATGTTATTGGATTTTTGTCGAACAGCATTTTTCGATAGCATCGTATTATTATTGTTATTATTATTAATTTTAAGGGTGAGTGATAAATGTTACATAGATTTTAAATTTTTATATATTATTACTTTTACGTAATCACGAAGTCACGTCAGCAAGGTTTGTGGGTTCACTGTCAACTATAATATTCTTATCAAACCCATATTGTAGTTGCAATAGTAGGTTGTTGATTTTCTCGTTAATGTAAGCGTAGTGAACATTCTGCATTTAAATTAAATCACTTGTCACATAGTTTCTTCACAAAATTTCATTTTACTTCTTTTTTTTTCTTTTTTTATTACCATATATCGACATAAAAATGCCTGGATAGCTTTTATATACTTATAATTTCATGACGAATTTTTTATCTAATCATGTAGCAATTATCATATGATAACCGTGATTTTCACTATAATTATTGATAAATATCAAAATTGTTATGCGTCATTATGAGCAACATTAATGCATCATCAATTAAATATATATATGGTATTTTTTTTCACTTTTTACGATAGTTTTGTTTTGAGTAGGTGCTACAAAAATGCAAAATCCCTAAATTTAAAATTAATTTTATATTTGAAATAAAAATTCTTGTATTAGTAAATAAGTGAGGTTCAAATCGATTATACTATAACGGTAATATCCCAATTCCTACAAAGCTTATTGAAAATCATATTGTACTGACGTGAACTGACCAACAAGTTCACAAAGGCCTTTCCATTCATATGTACTATCTGAAATTTCAATAATTATGACATCAAAAGATTGGATTAAACATTGTGTATCGTAAAATATTTGTCATAGAATAATTCATAGAAATCATTTGAGCTTTGCTTTGTCATTCGTTTCGTACCGTGAAGCATAGGAATAACGGAATATGGTTGTTTTCGAGAAAAAATATTTTTTACTAAATTTGCGTTTTACCTTACAGGAATATATCGCATCAAACACTAGAAGGGTATAATCCCTTCTAGTGTTTGGTGTTTAAAAAATTAGAAATTAGAAATAGAAAAATAAATTAAAATCATTTCATTCAAACACATTTAGTTTGAGAAAGTAGGGACACCTTAAGACTTTTAGCGTTGCAGATGTGCATAGTCCGCGATAAACACTTTCTATCAATTGTCCCATTGTAGTCGTATAATTTGTGTTTGAATCTGCCTAATATAAAGTAAGTAACACACAACTTTGGGGATGAGAACATCGCGTAATACTGGTCTGATATTTATTTTTTTAATTTCGCTCTTTTATCAAATCAACGTATATGCAACTTACTCATAGATAAGAGTAAAATTTTCCATGAAAATGTGGTAAGGAACATTTATTGTAGTCTCCAATACAATCAATGTTGTTTTTCACAAAACTTTTTCTTCTCAGCCATCATTTAATTATGTCATGACAAATAGTAAAAAAGTAGTGATAATAAATTTTCCATTCGCGTTAATTTCTTACTTGTAATTGCAATAAAAGTCGACGTAAAATTGTTTGATACTCGTCATTAGAGTATCCATGCTCTTACACTATTAAGTTGTTATTTCGTCGATCCAGTCATTCTCTGCAAATACGATGTCATGCAAATGTCATGGATACGGCAAATTACTTTACTGTACTTTATTGTGTATGATATTTCGGCATTAGTAATAACCATTTGAATTAAAAGATTTAAATCCGTTACAGCTCAATTTCTAGTCAATGGTAATTATCTGACCAAGTTTATTTCGGACGCGGTCGATAGATGAATGGGTGACCGCTAATGGCAAAATTTCTTGAGCACTTACGTGATTCTGGATTACAGTTGATAATAGCTGTTGAAACATGTCGAAGGTTGTAGTGGGGTGTTATGCAACATAAAGCTTCAAGTGTTGCTGCGCACCCCTTAGTGCAGAGAGCTATTGGAATCTTCAGCTCCATCCTAACATCCAGAAGCATTTCTAAAAGATATCAAACACCGTTGGGGTCGCGGAGTAATGTAAGAGCGCACTCGTAATCCTAACCAGGGGTTTTGAGAAGAAACACGAGTGATAGTTTTAGTTGGTCGGAAGTTGGCATAACCTTTCTGTGACCCCATGATAAAAAATCAGAGGTTTTGGTGCCTTAAAAGCTTCTGACATTTGGAGTATATTCTCGATCTCGCCAATTACGAAAGCCATCTATGCATTGTAGCTAAACGATTAAGTCAAGTTTAGTATACGGGGTTCCATGGTTGTATTGCACCTTGTTGACCAACGAATGACGCCATGTTCTTCTTATTTTACTCTTATACACTGAGTTTAATCCTTATGGCATTCGTGCGTGGATAGAAAGTTTATAAACATAGTTAACTTATCTCTCTCCATCTAAAATAATGCTTGGATTGTTTTTACACGTTTTTGTTGCAATGTTTGATAATATTGAAAAGCAACTTACTGTTTTATTCTCAACACGTAACCGTCGTGACAATTACGTCAATTATGGATCTGCATGGGTAGATTTGACTACTTACATTATTATTATTTATATACTACTAAATATATGCATAATGGCTGTAATATGACGTAATCCTATCTGATTTCCCATCTAGGTGTGGACTTAGCCGTTATATCATAAATAATAATGTATTAAGCCATTCACCAATTATGAATTAGTTAGGTTGCTCGATTGTTGACCGTTGCTTTGAAAAATTGTAAAATTAATTAAAGGTCTATAATTATTTTCCCATCATTGTAATAATTTAAATACGTCATCTCTGTAATACCGTATCCTAAACAACAGATTTTCCTACAGCTTTAACTCTAGCCCCTCTTCACGATCGTCGTTAAGTTGAATGATTGAGAACTTACGCTTTCGACTTCATTGCTTTCAATTTGTCCTAAATACAGGTTGATCCTGCTTTGTAAGTTATTTTTAATATTAACTTTTAGTTTTTTTATATATTTTTTTTTATTTGAAGTAAATAAATTTGAAATTATATTAAATTTTAGTGATATTACAATTCTAATAATTAATATAATAAACCTAATAAATAATATACCTATTTAAAAATTGTTAATAAATATTACTTATAATAATATCACATTGTATTAATAGCCTAGTGATGTCAAATTTGGTGTGCATATTAACACTGGCTTTAATTTCTCCACAGTAATTCTTGTATTTGAAATTGATTTTATTTGTTGAAGGAAAATATCGTGAGTTCTGTATAACTGGGATTTTCCATTGATGTCCTGACATGTACCTCACATTGAGAAAGGAGATCCGATCCCAGAAGAATAGTAACGGGTCGTTTGTAATCATTATTCTGTAATGTATGTACAATTAAAAAAATTTGATTATAGGATTATAAAACTAATATAAACAAATATATAATAAAGATCTTATTAACTCGCAAAACCTGATTGGGTTCGCAGGGGACTACCCCAATGTCACTCCTTCGTTGGATTACCAGTGTCGCGGAAGACATTGATAATACACGATAAAACATTATTTAATCTACACTCGAGAACAAATATTAATCTGTCATAATTCTCCATCGCTGAATCCGAAGGTCTTGGTGACCAAATGTTAATTAGAAAAATTTGGAACAAACTGTATACGTAGGAAAATCGCAGGTCACAATGCTCAATGGAGCGCGCGGGTGGAGGAGCAGCGCTGTAAATAGTAATGCCGTATTTTCCCTTATTTGTAGGAACACGACATCATACTTATGTACAAGGAAATACATAATTATTGAGCGGAGTTTTATCGTTGTGTTAATGGTTGCAAATTTAAAAGTTTAGATGGAAAGTTTTATTGTAATATGAACAAATTGAATACTAATATTTTGTATATTACTTATGTTTATTGTATTTAAAATGGCAGTGGACCTGCCGCATAGGTCCCGTTTGTTCCCCACCCGGTGCAAGCAATGTATGACAGACTAATGTAAAGAACTAAAAGACATTTATACAAACATACATCCACCATATTTTACCTCAGTAAGAGGATGGATGAAAATTCCTTCCTTAGTAGATGTCTTGTAATCCAATTCCTTGTTTTGTTAGACAAATTTGTGATGGTCACAATGTTGAGAGTGTGATTATGATAATGCGTACACAGGTAAGTTAAGTTAAGGGTCTATCAAAATTAGTTTGTTTACTCAGACTCTGACAGTTTTTGAAACCTTTCGCACTAAATCTGCTCTGTACTATTACAAATTTACGCTCAACATCAATATCTATCTAAAGCCTGTCCGTGGCTCATGGTTTTTCAAAGATATATAAAAAATTAAAATGAACTATTTAGTAAGTTAAAGAATCCGCTACGATACTTGACAAAAAACCTATTCAATAGTTTCGAAGTCAAATTGGAACAAAAATACAAACAGATTATATATAAAAACGCTTTATTATGTTAAGGTATCATATTAAGTGATATATGCTTTACATCACATAATTGGGGTATTTATTTTTAGTAATAGAAAGAAATTCCAATTTCATTTATTGCTACGTAAAAAAGACAAAACACGTGTTTGTTCCAAAATTAGTCTTTAGCTAATTAAGTTGATTTTAAGACAGTAAAAAGATATTTTAAGCAACCAATAGGTACTTCTTCCTGCTAGTGTCTAGTAATTTGTCTAAATTACTAGGTATCGTTTGGTTCCCAATAAAGCACTGAGCTGGATACCGATGTGTGCCTACGAAACCTTGAAACTTCCCTATATATGGGGATATCTGTAGAATTTCACAGCACCAGTCGAACTCATACATAATCTCGAATTTTTCATACAATTTTCGTATATAAAAAGAGTGGAACTTTGTTTGTAGGGCCAGAAGAATATAACTAAGACCAAGATTCAAATACAACACTACATAACCAAATTCCTTCCGAGTAACTAAAGACTTCATACTGTGCTTATTTAATACGTTCCTTTTGCACAATTCGCTTAACAGTCGTAAGTTCCATCTGAGTAGCTTATTTAAATGTATAGTAAGAAGTCACGAAGGCACTAGAATAAAACTAACGTAGAGTCTACGCGATACGGTACCACTAATACTTTGGTAGTTGTAAGGCTGCTGTTCGATAAACAAAGGTAAGGCAGTTAAGCTAAAAATATAAAAAAAAGCTGTTACAGTTTCAAATAATGAAATCGTGAACAACCAAGGTTAACAAATTAACCTGTAACAAATTTACGTATAACTATAATTAACTATAACTATATATATTACTATATATATTATATATTACGTATAACCATATATAACTATAATTAAGTATACCTATAACTATAATTATAATTAACCTATAACAAATTTATTTGTCACTATGTGTACGGGTCTCTCCGGAACCACGCGTTTGGTTAGGTTAGTCGGTAATTAAGTCGGTAATTGATAATTAAGTCGGTAGACAGAGCCGGTTGCTAATCAAATCTTCAATAATAAAGACGCATAACCTTAAATTAGTCAATAGTCTTTACTATATGTTTATTATTATTAAATACAAATGTTCTGATTTAACTATCGAGTTTCTTCAATCGGTTCCCTGTGAGTCACCGTATGCGAGGAATGATCGCCCAGGGGGATTCGATAGGCATTGAAATATAACACAAGCTTATCTAGAGGGACCACGTGTTTTTTAGAGAATTGCATTAACTGTCCATTCACCGGTAGAGACAGTTTAAGTTCGTAAAAAATATAGGTTGTAAAAGTAGCATTAATCTCCATCGATTGAAAGAATTCTATAATAAACTGACAATAACTTCATTACCTATACATATACATATATAAATAATTGGAAATCGAGTGACAATATTTTCCAAGTAGTTTAAATATGATTAATTGTATGTTAGTCAATGTTATATTGAATACGCATCTGCATTTAATTATGGAATACATTCTATTGGAATTTTCGTAATTTATTCATTAATTGTTTATGTTTATATATTTATTTGTATTTGAATGCCACAAAAATGGATTGATTAATAATTTGACCCGATCATCTATCAGTGACAAATATATGTGTGCAAATGAATAAATATGACATGCAAAAGTAGCAAATTAAAGAAATGCAAAAATAAATATGGATAATAATAGTTACCTGTATTAAAGAAACAAAATATATCCAAAAATGCATGCACAATTATTTTATAATAAGAATATAATATATCAATAACTTCTAAGGAAGAAGATATCTTTGCCAAGGTTATATTTCACCCTAACTCGTTCACGGTTCGCGGTGGCGCTATTCAGTAAAAAACCTTTGTGACTACTCGAGACAATCTCCATTTGAATCGTCTAAATTCAGGTTTTTGTTCAACCACCCATGAGGAGCACAAATTGCATCGTATTACGCTACCACAAAGGGTATGAGTCGTTGAATTTAATAGTAAAAAATTCCACCATTGGTCAGCGGACAAAGAAGTTGGTCGGTACAATTTTCTACTTCATAGAAGTGCCGGATCGAGATAATAGTGTCGTAATGTTGGATACGGTACTTTAAGTATCAACCCTTTGATGGACACGATGTTCGACAATGGACCTTTAAATCTAATTACAACAGCAATTTTGGATTTCGAAGATATACGAGAGATTCATGAACCAATATATTAATTTTTCTGGTTATATTTATTTAAATTTGTTATCTTACTTATAGTAATGATTTGATAAATCAACCTACGGCGACTATTGATTTGTTTGTAGTAGGTGCCAAAACAATAAATTGGAAACAAAGAAGAATGAATTAAAGAATATTTATTTACGTAAACAGTATTTGTAAATTAAAAGTAAAAACCTGAGTAATATGAAACCTAACAAAATACAAAGATAAAATAAAAATAAAGACAAAAAATCTGTGCTGCAGTATATTAATTAAAAAAAGTAGCTTAGGATGCAACTGTATTCCTATAAATCCTATTGCACGCTCGCAAATTGACCAATAATATACCGTGTCCATTTTTCCTCAATCGGACTTTTACAATGACGCCTCACCGGTCGTTGACTGCCGTGAAAGTAAGGACTCCGGCGGAAAGTTCCACACAAAGCGGTCGATTATAAACAAAAAATAAAAGAAATCGCTAATACCCTTGTGTGTAATCCCTTTGATACTGCGTTTGTCTTTACCATCGCGCTGAAAGAACAAGCTTACAGCCGTTGGAGGGTTACGCTGTGGTTAACTGTAAAAAAGGAAAGGCATTGAAATGGTCTTTGCCCAAAAAATGCTTTGTCCTACCAAACTTCGTAGACTCTGTCAATATGCTTTTGGAAAAATAAAACAACATTTTTTTACAAAGGTACGCGAGCTGACAGGACGGTGAAATGTAACATCAGCTTCTAAGGCTACACGAACATGCATTATGTTCAAGAATATAATATGATTAACATTGCTTTTGTCAAAAAAAATATCTCGGGATATCATCACGAAAGTAGTAAAAAGAATTAATCACATAATCACTAGTTAGTACCGATTGTACGTTGTCTAATAAAAGGTGAATGTAAGCAGACATGTAGGACAGGATATGTAGGAAAGAATTAGAAATTTGTAAAATTTGAAATAAAGTAACCCTGATTAGACTGTAGGAGATAAATAAAAAATGGACAAATAAAACGTTTAGCAATCACATCATACGTATAAAACAAAAATGATACACACATATAAATAAAAGTACACTTAACACTGAAAACTACACAAAAATCCTTGCTTGAACGTAATCCAACACAACAAATCTGTTTTATATCGACGACACAAATCGGTACTACATATTTTGACAATAACTAATTGCAGTGTTTACGAAGAAAAGGTATCGAGCGGTAATTTAAAAAGGGTGTCGAAACATCCGACTAAGATAGATGTGGAACGGAACAGGAAATGGTGTGAGAACGGACGCTCAGACCTTAACGGATTCATTTTTCATCCGCTACATCGCGAGAGGTTCATAATGATGGGCGTTATCTGTGAAATGATAGGGTAAGCATGCCTAAAGACAGATTATGGCTTAAGAAGGATGGTAGCGGTCGCCCAGTGAACGGTTCTTTCTTATACTTATAGCTGTGATTCAAATTATTCATTTGAAAGTTTGAAGAGATATGTTCATTTTAGTAATTATTTATCACTAGCGCCGGTGATAGCGAAATATCGTGAGGAAACCTGCTTATCATAAAGTCTTACGTAGTGGTCTTAAAGTCTTAAAGTCTTACGTAGTGTTGCCAATCAACAAAAAAATAAACCGAATATTATCATATTAGAAGACTGGAGCCCAGCAGTGGATTGAGATGATGTCTGACGGCCTGTGTCAGTCAGGCTTAAGATTCTACTCGTATTAATAACTTTTGTGTTTGAAATTAATTATAATTTTCTTCGGTTAATAAAATCATTAAGAAACAACTTACATTACTTACATAAACATTACTTAGAAACCAGGCTCAATTCCCCTGGACCATATCATTTTCCATAATGATCCACACATTAAGATCACACAGAACTCGTGCTGCCTTAGTACTAGACTTCACACATCTTTCAAAATAACTTAAAGAGCCTTCAGGTATTATGAAGGTTTCAAAATTACAATTACAACTAAAATGTAAAAAAATTACGCGAAGCGAATTAATTTAAATTTGCACATAATTTAAAAACTTGTAAGAGTGTACAGTATTCGAATCAAAGTACCTGAAATCGTTATTCAAACTATTAGACCGTCAATTTTATTTCTGCTATCCTCTAGCAATTATATAAAAGAGATAAAAAATACATAGATAGCCAATTCCTCCCTCAAGTTGGACTGATCGCAGATTCATTGGATACAATAGAAAACCACTACACAATAATGATGGTCGTTATGTCCATCTTTTGTCCGTCTGTCCCTAATTGTACAACCATGGTAACAGCACTAAATACGGGCCGGGAATGTAAGAGATTGATTGGTATCCGATACTTTTGGGAGGATTAAATAAAGGTGTACCGTGTCTGAACTGATGGAGAACAAAATATTTTTATAGATATTGTTTTCTTTTATATCAAAGATATTAATTATTTTTTTTTGTAGTGAAGTTGTGAAGTTAGGTAAGTGAAGTTCAACTATGAATGGCTGTGAGAAGTAAAAAAAAACTGTGCACGATTACGAATGGTATAAGAGTAATCCAGCGCTCCGGATCCATAAGTCTTGTGCGTTCATCACCGGAATATCCCGAAAATAAAAGAGATTACCTTACCCTCAAAGATGGACAGAGCATTGTTTTATCTATATGTTTTATAAATCTATATTTTTAAGATAAAACAATTATATAAAGACCCCTTACCCTTATTGACCACTGACCCTTATTGGTAGTGACTCTGCCTACCGAGCAAAGGGTCCCAGGTTCAATTTCCAGCCGGAGCAAAAATTTATGTGACAGAAAAATGTTTGTTCTCAGTTCATGTATGTTTAATGTCTTATATATGTTCATGACACCCGTAACAATCCTGTTGCGGGGTTGTGTGTGTTTGTATGTTTATTTTTTATGTTAAGTTATAAAAATATTTTTTTACATTTTATACTAAAACATTACTCATCAACACTAGTCGTACACATCTCTGAATTAAATGCACAATCTTTCATAAGATATCCATAAAGTCCGCATTTAAAAGTAATTACTGACGTAACCAGGCTTGAATCGAGCAAAATCCAATTACAACGAATCGTTGCCAAAAGTCACGACGCTCCATTAGGCTTGTCACAGAAATTTGTGGTGAAATTCATTTTTCTACAGTAATTCCACGTTAAGTTTTCCTTTATAAAACAAATTCTATAAACTGTCGCATTTATTCCAGATAGATAAAACCATAAATAAAAAACACAAAAAACAAACGAAGGTTCTCCAAAGTTTTCCTTTTTTGATGTCGGTAAAAATTAAAGACAGAACAAATAGATGATATCCGCCCCAGCAGTGAGTCAATATGGATTGGAATGATTATTATTATAAAAAATGTCTGCTAAAATCAGACGAAGAATGTCATATACATTGAAACTTTGTTTCTTTCTTCTTCTTTCTTGGCCGACAATACATTGGTGATGCCTATGGTGTTACTAATGTCCATGGGTGACGGTGATCAATTATAATCAGGTGGCTCGTCTGCGCGTCTGTCAGCTATTAACATAAAGACAGTGAAAATCCAGTATTATTTGCGGACACTTTGGATCGTATGCTGTAATGGTATTTCTATTTTGTACTAAGTGGTCGTACTAATTGAATTGACCATAATTCTTTCTTTCAATTATATAATGTGAACCACAGCTATCTGAAGAGCTTGACTCTGACGCTTGCTACGTTTTTTATTATTGACGACAGTATTTTGGCCAAACACCCGTATAATTGCAGTTAAAAGTTTTAATTAATAGGAATCTCACATAACGCGAAACATCTTCCTAGAGACACATCTTTTTGAAGATTACTCCATAATATAAAAGCAAGGAATTGCGAGATTTCAGAGAACATGTTCAACTTAAAGAAAAATGGGTTGGAAATATAAACACTCGTTAAATTTTTATTTCAATACACATAAAATACCGTCTCATCAATATGCATTCCTTCGTAATCCATCAAATTCTCGGATACTTTACATGCGAGCCCGACACGCTTCGCTAATAAAATCTTTACTGCTATTGCTTCACGTCTTCCCTTTTATGCATGCATGTCTTTATACGTCGCATGCATAGGTTGAAACGTCTTTTAGCTCTGGAACTAAATTTACCATTGTCCATATGCACTGTATTTTGCCAAATGATCGGAGCCAAGAATAGGTGGGGAACCTTACGCTTCAAAAATGAAAAAAATTACGCGCTTATAACTAACACATATCCAACGTCTTACCCTACCCGACTTTGCTCTTGGCCGATGTCTGACGATCCATACCGCTAGAATACCAGCGCTTCAAAGGTACATAATACCGACCAAATATACGTGGACTGCTCCTCTAAAAGCAGATTTAGTTTACGAGCGCCACACTGAAATCGATTGTTTATTCAAAGCAGGTGATTCATATTACGACTATTTTATGATTGTGCTCCCGTTGAAGACAAGGAAATTATATAGGTGATGGGGAAATTGAAAATTGATTTTGCATTTATGTGACCGGGTGTAGTCTTTAACGATGAGATATAGATAGCTTCGTTCTCTTGGGTCCAAGCAAATGTCCTCTCTTTAAGGTATATTCTTGTGTCCAACATACGTAGCTATGTGACAAGTTTTTTCTTTTGAAGAGTGCTAGGTCTAACTGTCTACAATCCACAGAACCGATTGAAATATTCTCGTTCTAGAATCAAAAGTTAAACATTTTTGAAAGGTTATTGCATTCTTAGAAACGTAATTAACGGGCATTTATTCAGTTGTTTTTTGGCCACTGATCAGTGACATGTAGCTGGTTTTACAGGTGAGCATTGGCGGTTGAAAATTATCTACCATCACAAGAGACATCTTCTCCATTGTTGTTTATTAACGTAGAAAGTCATAACTACAGTAATTAATTGTTAATTGTATTAGACCTTAATATGATAAGGGCGAAAATTTATGAGGATATTATTTTTTACGCATTTACTTTAATAACTGTTACTTAGCGATCAATAATTAAATGGTTCAATTATTCTTTTATATGAGACATTTGAGAAAATAATATTTATTGCAGAACATGTAACATATTATAATAATCATATTTTTATAATATAATTCCTGTATATTTTTAGTGTCTGCCCAGGGTTAACCTGTAGATAATGCTATTAAATATTATATTCACTGTTTTGGTCGCTAAGCTTATGAGGTGACAATTAGAAATAAATATATAGGTAACGCAAATTTAGTCATAGGGTACGTTCCTTGTTACAATGTTTTCGTTTTGTCATACTAAAATAAAATGTAAATTACATAGTGCATTTTTATCCTGACCAAAAGTTACAGACCGAATCTGCAGTTTAAATATTTTTTAATGTAAATCAATTAAAATTTATTTGCTTATTAGTACTCTTGCACAAACCAGTTCCTTCATTTGAACGATATTGCAAGAAAAAGATAGGCTGATCGTATCCTCATACGTAATTATGCAATACTTTAACAAACTAAATGTATTAAACAAAAGCAAAATTACCACAACAAGCACCATCTCGCACGTAACATTCCTCAGATGCCATCTGAAGAGACAATAGAGCCAATTCCGTCGTTGCCTCTCCAATGAGCGGGTCTTGAAGCATTTTATTTCCCCAATCAAAAGTCCGAGTGACGTCAAGTGGCCAAACGACCTAATGAATTCTCGTTTCACGTTCGTAGCACGTTCGTAGCACGTTCGTAGCGCTCACGCGTGAGTCAAAGCAGGAAGCAAGTGAATTTTCTTAGGGCTCTTCTTTTATATCTAATCTATTATATCATTTAATATACAAGAAAATTAGAAAACTAAAAAGAAAAATATAAAAGTGTGTTATGTTAATAATGTAAAGTAAATCCATATATGGTTCTAAACAATAAATTTAATAACCTCTCGAATGACATAGAGGGCAGCACGATCCAAGGATAGAAAAGTGTTTGGGGATTATGTATTCATTCTAATTGTAAGTTATTTTAATAGACTGAAGTATATTTATTAATTTAGATATGTGTTTATTAAATGGTATTATTTGATCGAGAGCTATATAATATCAAAAGCTAGCAAATAAGCCGACGTTTACAGACATTCGTATCACTAACGGTATTAGCAATGAGTTTCCGTTGAGAAAAATTAAACCTTCATTTTATCTGTGTTAATCTTATCTCAACTTCAGATTCCTTTATAAATGATTTAGGTTTATACCACCATAATGTCCAAGTAGCAGACTATCCAGACCTTTGAGAACATTTTTTATGGTATTTACTTTATGTAAGAGTAATACTGTAGCTAACGGTAATAAGAGAATACATAGGAAATGTTTGAGGGTATTTAAATCCAGATAAACTTTTAAGTCTTGAAGTAAACTTGTGAAAAAAACTTGTGTTTGTAAACGTTTGTATAAATGTTTTAGGGAGACCAAAACGCGTCGATGTCAACTTAAAATATATTCGTTTTATTATTACCAAAGTCCTTATACATCCTTCTACTTGATCCCCAAATCTCAAGGGTGGCGACTGTATTACACGACGGGGGTCGCATTCCACAGATTATACCGATGTTGCCTTTAAGACGCCGTTTACTAGGTGCTGACTGTGACATGTGAAAAGATTAACTAGAAGTGACATTTGTGTGCAAGAAAATATTATTTGATACTTTTATAACTTTTGTATTTGTTATGGTATTTCTAGAAGATATTCCAAGCTGGTCAAAGACCTATTGGCTATCGAATATAGCTCTTAATGAGGGAAGTGTGACGTTGTATTCTTGCATAAGGAACGTGTGAAATGGTTATACATATATTTTTATTCCCCTATATTAGTATCAAATTGGCTGAGTTTGTTGATCCATTGACGGAAGTATACCGTACATAAATTAATGTTAATTTTGTGGATAATTTTCGAATATGAATGTCATCCATATGAACAGAAAAAGCACTTTAGTAATTACGTCATATAACAAATTGAATAAACAAATATATAGTTATGAAAAAATCTATTAAAACATTCAGAAAACGAAATTTTACAACAAACTGAAAATTATCTTAAATATCAATAAAAATCTGTATATTTATATCTGTATACTATATACTGACTATAAAAACCTGACTTACGATACTTTGCCTAAATATAAGTGGTCATATCTAGTAGAATTTATTCCATGAGGTACATTTTTTGTATTAGCGAGGCCTGCGGGCGCAATTTGCTTCAATAACGCGCCGGTGGTTCCGACCACTTATCGACCTTGCAATTTACTGTACAGGGATCCTTATACCACTCGAGAGACAATTGTATGGAAGACGGACTTTGTATCTTCTTGTACAAAGCCAGGCTGAAGTGAAAAATAAGGTTTTTACCGTCATACAATTTGACAGAGCGAAGCGCTCATAGCTAAACGACTTGAGTCAATAGTAACAGATCGAGTTAGATGAAGTTGATGTAGATAAGAGATAGATAGGCGAACGGTGTTATAGCGATGTTTTTTTATTCAAAATAGAAAAATAAATATCTCAGAATACGTTTTAAATCAATGTAAGATGTGAAAATGTTTTTACTTCTTACTTAAACATTTTTAAAACTTTTGAATATCAGTATTGGACTTTGACTATGCGATAAAAATTGTTTTTTTATATATTATTTGTTGGTCTGGTTCATATGGAAGGTACCTTGGTGATTGACAATGACAATAGATAAAATTTGTTCTTATTCTAAACGCATTTAAATATTTTTTTAGGATAATCAACGTTGAAATTTAGAATTTGCCGGCAATTAAATTCCGTTCTGTTTCCGTGAAAAAATATATGATACATTTCGTTACTTAATATATCTTATTGTTTAATCTAATGTTTATAACATTTAACACTAGTAAAATTAAGTGACAAATCAAAAAAATGAAGTAATACACCGAAAACCTACAATTGTGTTTAATATTAAAATTGATTGCTTCGATAAATTAATACATCAATACGGAAAACTTCATAACAAACTCAATCATTAACTGCTCTTTGAGCACGAAATAGAGTCATCACACTTACCACGAGTCGTTAATTTCCTAAATAAATAGGAATATGCGAATGTGATTTTTATTTTAATGTCTTTAAAGTTCAGTATTCATCATAAACCGATTGGTATAAAAATAATTTCGACGATTGACGTAAATTACACGTGTGATTTCGGTAATTTAAAGGCAATGGATACGTTGTCTATTATTATTTCATCGTTAGTAATGCAAATTAACTGGAGAGAAACGAACACGTATTAGAGAGAAAAATACTTTGTTTTTATAAATCATATTAATTTTATGTAGCTACACCTTGTATTTGAACATATATATTTATATTCTAGGTGTGCCAGCGACTTCGTCCGCGTGGAATTTAACAAAAAATTATTTAGTAGAAATAAAAGTAGCCTAAGTTACTTCTTATTACATCAGCTACCTGCCAGTGAAAGTCCTGTCAAAATGCATGTAGTAAAAAGCTGTTATTTTAATATTACAAACAGACACTCCAATTTTATTTATTAGTATAGATTTTGGTAGGAACTTACTCGTCAATAGTTCAGTAATGTTGGCTTATATTCTCCCTGTGCTTTAAGACCACGATTTGACAATGAAAACATAATTATACAATCTACCTATCCATCTACATACTCATTATATTCATTCAATTTTATTGTAACATGATCAATACTCATTTGACTTAGATCTATTATATGGCTTGTGAACTTTGATACTTGCATTTCAGTTCGATAGTTTTGAAACAGAGAAAATTTCACGACCAAATTGATTTTTATTTGATTTTTTTAATTTGTCGTTAATCTTTCATTGGGGTTTAAGAGGTTCCATCCATCCTGGAGTCCGCACCGACCTGCTCATCGTGCATCCTGCGGAACAACGAACGAGGCTACGGCTAACGGGCTTCGTTGTTTTAGGTCGGTAACACTGATGTCTATGGGCGACGGTGACCACATAACATCAGGTGGCTCGTCTGTGCGTTTGTAAACTAGATACATAAAAAAAAAATTGCCTAATTGATTTTATTATATTTTATTAATGTAGTTTAGCAGTAGTAAACCACTTTAGATCACGGGTTTTTCTTCATGAATAAAGTAGCTTAAGGATAATTCAACCACGGCGATTCAGTTCCTGAGTCGCGGCGTTAATAGCCAATTCAAGTGCAGAAAAATGTTACACGTCTCGCTGGTGTCTGATATGATTTAACCAACGGCTTACTTGCCTTCCGAAGTACGGAGGGGCTTAAGAAGTTTACCGTTGGTGATCAACTATCCAATTTTCGACTGTGATCGCGTTACTCGGTATCATATACAAGTAATATGTATAAGCCAATGAGGTATGAGTGTTTCAATAGTGCATTACATTACTATAAAAGCACCGAATAGCCTAGTGAGAGGTGTGAGAAGTTTTTCTGCAATAAAGTTAAACTATAATAAGTACTATCGCGATTGGATCTTGTTTAAAGCCATATTACTATTAATATTAAGAAGGTTTAAAGCCATATTACTATTTATATCCATATCTATATTAACCACATTGATTATGTATCGGAATTCAAACACCTTTGAGATTATTACATACTATTCATGATGTTTTCCTTTAACGAAGCAAATGATAATTTATTTTTAATAGGTATGACTTTGAAAAATTAAGTATTCGAACCCAGGCAACCAATGTAATTGACCACAAAACAATCCACTTCACAGGATATAAAGCACAAACGATTTATTATATGATACATGAAGCTAATAAGCAATGAAGCTAATGCAATGTTTAAAAAAGTTCTATGTTTTCCCGTGTAATTAACTGCCTGTACTAATGTTGTAAGAAGGAGTGCAAATTTAGTGAGTTTGTGCGTATCTGGACTGTAATCTCTGGAACCACGCTACATATTTGAAAAAGTGCTTTACCATTTGGTTGGTACATTACTCTGATTGAACATAGGCATTATATCATATTTGTATAAATATATGATGATATTCGTCCACTATATTTCAATTTGTAGTTATTTAGAATTTCATATTTTAACCTAACATTTAATTGTTTAACCCAAAAGAACGAACGACTAGTGTTCAATATCTTAGTGAGAAGAGGCAAACATGTTTTCATCACTAGAGATTGTCGTAAAGCGATTATCGGAGGCTGTGTGCCGTCATCAGCGCAATCATTCGATGACTAACTAGATCAACCCCCTCGAGCTCCCCCACACCGAGTGGTGCAACTAACGCATGTTCTCATTGGATTAGCTTGATGATGGAAGCACAAAAGTGGTTTTTGTCTGAGACCTTTCAATCAGTAACCGGCAATTTGGAGGCTTGCAACGAAACCGAAAATTATTAAGCGACTAATTTTACACACACCGAATCAACACGTACTTGTGTGCGTCATATTTGGGTGTGTGACTATAAATAAATAATAATAAACGTTTACACTCACATACTCACACTACCGCACTAGGAATCCCTGTGTTGCGGTTGGCGTGGACATACACAAATATGACATCAGAAACACGCATGACCCGAGGACAAACGTGTATCTGTCACATAAATGTCTGCCCTGGTCGGGAATCGAACCCGGCACCCTTGCTCGGTAGGCAGGGTAACTATGAACTGGGCTATGGGGTCGTCAAATGTTATCTACTTAAATTTTTGCAGTGGTTTGTTTTATATTTGTGTAATACTGTCTTTCAATATTCTATATCTATTTATCTTTGTGATGACCATTCAATCAGATTGATTCTATCACATTCACACCATTCAATCAAAATCATTCAATCATTAAGGTAATTTATAAATACACTTCAGTACGTCATTTTTTACTTCTACTACCATTTCAAAAAGGCGCTTTAACATCGACGAGAAGAAACGCCGAAAGAACTCCCCAGCACAACTTTTAAAACAACATTACCCAATTACAAAGTAAGTTTAAATCTGCTCTTAACTAGTTTCGACATTATTATTTCCAGGTTCTTGTCATTCATGTATTCATCTAAACCATATTATCCTTTACTTATAAGCTTTGCTTTAGCGCGTCGCTTAAAAGTTCCAATAGGTAACTTGCGTGTCAACTTCGGAACCTAATTGTAAAAACGAGCTCCAAGTCTCATAATACAACATTGAACCTTTTAAAGGTGATATGAAAACGTAACCGAATTATGCGCATGTCTTCTTTCACGATTGTATGTGATGTGTATGTATGATGTTTCTGTTTGCAAATAATTTTTATTCGCATTACATTATATTACACACACCATACATAATATTCCACATGTGTTTATTCACTGGATTTCTTGTATGTGATTATAATATTTCGTGTATGTGAAGACAAATTAGTCCCCGAGCAAAGTAGCTGTGACATTTGGACAAATGAACATGAAGAAGTCATAAAAGTACCCTGTTTTACATTTGGCTACAGAATCTTGAACACGAGCAACTTAAAAAGCGAAACTTTTATACAACCAACAGCCTTTGAAATAACCGATAACTTTGGAAACCGCTGAATATTGTGCAGTACAATTAGTACGTACGAATATTAACATCCATTCAAGTACCTGTAATGATATAAAACCCTGATACGCTGTTCTCAAATACGTTGTAATAATCCCTAGGGTTTCACTATTCCACTATTGCATTATGAAAATAATAAGATTTTTCACGCAGTGGCAACGCTTACCGCGCTAATCTAATTAGTACCGTTAAACGCATATTCGCTGAAAACGCTTTTAATTAAGTCGAATAGTTTGGATCAATCGTGCGCTCATACGAGAATTTTGAAATTGAATTTTCTATTTAGCAAAATGCGATGTCAGTCGGGCCGCCACACTAAATAGTCTGATTAAAATTTTCAATGCATTAATTATTTTGTGAATTTGTTTTTGGATCTAATTATTATATATTGTCTGAGTTAATGTAGTCGTGTGTTAGCAACATTTTTTATGTTCTAAATATTTAAATTTATATAAATTAAATATCTAAATAAATATAATATTAATTACCATGCCTGCCCAATTACGACGAGAGTTCAGTATCCAGTGTGGGGCTGAAGGGAATGGTTGAAATCTCGTCAGGTAATTTCATGAGACCAGAGCTTACTAACGTACAATGCTTTGAGTATACCTTTAATAAATGTAATTAATCAAAAGGTCATTAGTTGTCGTACAGTGCACAATGGAGAACACTAATGGATTATCGGCGATTTGCATTTAGCTCGCCTAGCTGGACGGTGCTGTACAACATGTAGCCATTCATAAAAATAAAGCATTCATTGTTAAATTAAAACCTAAAACCATGAAATGGAATAAATGTACAAGGGACTAATTAATGGATAAAAAAGAAATAATAAGAACATCACGCACAGAAAACATTCATTTTAAAGCATTTTGTATTAATTTAGCCTTATCTCTCGGTCTCATATAGCTTCCAGTATATGTCCTATGAAAAGATCTATTTTTTTAAAAGTTTGCATACATCATGCTCATGTTGTTTTTTTTTTAAATTTAATAGATTTTGTTTTTTTTTTCCTTTAATTTGTATTCTGGAATAAATTATATACCTGACATAATAAATTGAATAAATGCTTATTAGCTCAAGTGGTAGTTAGTTATTGTGTATGAAACTAATACTATGCGAAGTAAAAATTATCTGATGACAAACATTTATGTCAGTTAAATATCCGAGTGTTTTAGAAAAGGAAGACGAGAGACCTCATTTGCTTGGGATAGCCATTGCTAACTAGGACAAGAATATTGTCAAGTATGATGAATGTAAAATTGAAATATTTATATAAACATAGTTGATCCTTTATTCAACCTGGTCAGTGACTCTTTCTGCTGAGCGAGATATACCAGTTTTGAAACACAGCCGAAATTTGTTTGTCAGATAATTGCTGATTCTCGAATCGTTATAATTTTTAATATATCGTTTGCATATATCCATGCCACTCACAACATAGATCATAATTATGAGTCTGTAAGCGTCTATTTATTTTGTATAATATTGCATCCTCATTGCATAACACCATCCCTCTGCAACAATGATGTAAGCCTACGAAAGGCCCCCAGTACACGGTCGGGTTGAAAATAATTGTCTCCTGATAGGCGCAGCGAAAACTAATTTCATTGTGTACTGATAGAGATTGAATGGAGTTCTGATAGTTTGGACGTAGGGTGCCTGTAGGTATTGGAAAAAATTCTACGATATATATTGAACCGATCACGCACGTAGAGACCTTGGAATATGTATGAGGTAGTTTCATATTATTTAGATGGAGACATGACACCAATAAATGAAGCAGTAACCTGTAGGTATATAAATAGGCAAAGGAAAAATCGTTCAGTACTTTTTCTCCTCTGTTTATCGACTAATTTCCTTTATTTTCTTTGGTTAAGCGACGCGTTAAAATACAACTTATAGGAAAAGTATATTATAGTATAGGTGGATATAATGACAAGGACGCCTGGAAATAATAGTGTCGAAACCAGTTCTGCGCAGGTTTAAACTTTTGTAATTACCATGTGTTGTTTCAACAGATGTGCTGAGGAGTTTCTTTCGCCGTTTCTTCTCCTCAATGTTAAAGCACCTTTTCGAAACGGTAGTAGAAGCAAAAAATGACGTGCATAAGTCTATTTACAGAATACCTACATGATGAAATGATTTTGAATTTGAATTTGGTAGATATTGATGAGATGGATCGTCTATAAATGCCATTATAATATGATTGGGATTTAGCATACTTAGAAACTATCACATATAACAAATATATTGTGTAATTTACGATATCACTCATGTACATACATATTATTATAAAGATAAAACTTGTGATTCACCACACAGGTTACCTCTAAATTCTAATCTCACTGCACAACGAACGTGACTACGTGAAAAAGAAGACAGCTAATAAGTTTGTTTGTAAACAAGTGAAAATCTTATAAAGTTTACCGTAGACTCACAAAGATTCAGACATGCTTGTGTAATTATTCGAATTTTTATTATTCCACTTAAAGAAGCATTTTAAATAATAGCCGTAAATTCTAGGAACCGGTACAAAATACTTTTTTTTTGTAAGTAATGATTAACTAAAAATATCTTAATTGACTGTACCACTTTCATTTTGTTGCTTTTAAATAATACTATTATAAAAAAATCTAATTTCAAAATCAATTTTTCGGCGGTGGACGGCTATTTAACTATTTCTCTTTTGTCTATATAGCTGCTGGCATAATTCAGATCGTCTTTATGTATAATCGCCAATAACAGATAAAACAGAGGAAAGATGAGACTATTATGATCATTCACACAATGTTCGTTTTATTGAAACGATAGTTAATAGCTATAATAGAATAAAATTGATTGTGTTTGTCTAATAAATTCAATACATGATTCATATTTCATAATATTTCTTGTGGTCAATAAATTTGCAGAATAAAGTTTGCCAGGATATTAGTTTACTATATTAATAACGATAGTATATTATACTATACTATGTAAGTAACTATTTATATTTTTTACTATAATTTTGGATAATTATGATATCTGTGACAGACGATATAGTCAGTGTCTGAGGCAAGATTTTTCATGGCTAAATAAGCCGATACGAGAGCGGCATGACCTTCCACACGCTCTGCGGGTAAAGGGACTATCTATGACTGGAACATGCATATTTAGGTGACGTTTTTGTCTTTTGTCAGCAAGACCAGAAAACCAAGCGTCATCGTGTACTTTACGCCCATCGAACACACGTTTTAGCCATTCGTCTCTATCTTCAGCAAGCTTCTCCCAGCTTTTAAAATCGATATTGAAAGCAGACATGTCCCGCTTGGCGCAGTCTTTGAAGCGCAGCATAGGTCTCCCTAGCCCTCTCTTGGCGTTTGCCGCAGCGCCAAGCAGAACATGCCGCGGTAGACGAGAAGAGTCCATTCGGTACACATGCCCTAGCCACCGCAATCGTCTCTGCTTAAGCAGGGTGGTGAAGCTAGGCAGCTGTGCGATTTCTAGAACCCGCTCGTTTGTGACTTTGTCCTGCCAGGCTATATGCAAGATGTTTCGAAGGCAGCGCATGTGAAATGTATTGAGTCGACGTTCCTGTTTTGCATACGATGTCCAGGTTTCAGCCCCGTACAAGAGTATGCTCAAAACGCAAGTTTCGTAGACAATCATCTTGGTTTTTGTGGTTAGGTGATTATTGTTCCATACCCTTGTACTCAGCCTGCCAAACATGGTCGCTGCTTTGCCAATACGTGTATCGATCTCGGCGTCGAGTGTGAGATTGTTGGACACAGTCGACCCCAAATAGCAAAACTTGTCAACTACAGTCAAGGGAACACCACCAAGAATGATATTTGGTGCTTCTGCGCCTTGAACCAGCACTACCGTTTTCTTAGCATTAACAGACATTGAAAACAAAGTACATGCGTGGGAAAATTTATCAACAATTTCTTGAAGCTCACGTTGAGAATTGGAGAGGAAGGCTGCATCGTCAGCGAACATTAGGCTATCGACGAAAAAGTCTTCACGATTTCGCTTAGACTTGAAAAGCGAAATATTGTAAAGCTTCCCGTCAGCCCTGGTGTGTAGGTGGATACCCTGCTGGTCATTGCTGAAAGCTACTTTAAAGAGCAATGAAAAGAAGATACCAAACAGGGTAGGAGCCAACACGCAGCCTTGGCAAACACCTCTACGCATATCGAACGGCTCAGATGTATTGCCGTTAAAAACAACAGAGCCTTTCATGTCCTCGTGAAAAGATTTAATGAGATGTAGAAGTTTCGGAGGGCACCCAATTTTGAGAAGTGCAGTAAAAAGTCCTTCCCTGCTTACGGTGTCGAAGGCTTTGTTAAGATCTACGAACGCCACGAACAGGGGTTTTCTCTGCTCTCTACACTTTTCTTGTAGTTGACGAAGTGTAAAGATCATATCTGTTGTGGACCGTTGGGCGCGAAATCCACATTGCGCTTCGGGATATACACGGTCAGCGAGTTTCTGAAGTCTGAATAAGACTAGCCGAGCAAATAGTTTACCTACTATACTTAAAAGGGATATTCCGCGATAACAATTACAATCACCGCGGTCACCTTTGCCTTTGTACAGGGTAATGATTTTGGCATCGCGCATATCCTGTGGTATATAACCCGCTTCCCAACATTTACACAACAGATTGTACAGGATAGGTAGTATGCACTTGAGCCTGATAATTCAACATGGGTGCCATCATTTCCAGGACTTTTTCCAGTCTTAAGCTGTTGGACAGCCTTGTGTTATTCCCCTATAGAAGGAAGATCGTCTAACTCAGTTCAGGTTGCTAATTGAGGCATGCGATTAGCAGCTTCCGGCATTATATTAACTGGTTCTGAGTAGAGACCGGTAAAATGTTTTACCCAACGTTCGAGTTGGCGTTGGTTATCTGTTCTAACCGTGCCATTTGCTTCTTTAAGGGGGGCTGTTTTTTTAGGCAAAGGGCCGAGGGCCTTTTTGATACCAGCATAGACACCACCAAAGTTTCCCACATCAGCGCACGATTGAATGCTTTGGCATAGTTCCGTCCAGTACGCATTTGCGAAGTGCCGTGATGTGCGCTGTAGTGCAGCCTTAGCACTCGCAAGATCTTCACGTGACTTTTGGGATGCGCTCATACGGTGTCTTAGCGCAGCTTGTCGTTTGGACTCGAGCAGGGGTGTTATGTGTTTGACGTTATCTGCAAACCAGTCCTGGTGTCTGAGTTTCTGGTGGCCGAAAGCCGTAACCGCCCCTTCTGTCAGCAGCTTTTTTACTCTGCCGCATTCCATTTCAATAGGAACGTCTACATCCCAGGAGGCAGTTTCGTCACGTACCAACTCTTCAAACTTTTGGATCAATTCATCATCCCTGGTTTTGGGGAGATCAATCTTCTTCCTACCGGGAAATTTTGATGAATGGATCTTCTTGTGAGTGATAGCAACATGAGAAGCCACCAGGGAATGGTCTGTATCGCAATCAGCGCTATGAAATGAACGCGTGTGTAGGGTCTCGCGGAGATTTTTCTTTTGGTCAGGATAAGATCCAGTTGATGCCAGTGGCCAGAACGAGGATGTTTCCAGGACACTTTGCGAGATGATTTTCCTTTGAAGTAGGTATAGGTAACACACAGTAGGTGTTTAGAGCAGAACTCTAATAAGCGTTGTCCGTTTTCATTTATCTTTCCGACACCATGGTTACCGATACAATGTGGCCAAGCAACGTTGTCCTGTCCAACCCTAGCGTTGAAGTCTCCCAGAATGTATAAGCGGTCAGAGGTTTTTAACCCGCAGAGAGACTGGTCAAGCTGGTCATAGAACTTTGCTTTGGCTTCATCAGTTGATGATAATGTTGGTGGGTAAACAGATATCAGTGTAGCGTATCCGCCCTAAATATTCAACCGCAGCAGCATAATGCGTTCTGAGATGCCGCGAGGAGCCTCTATGGATGTTAAGAGGTCGTTGCGGATTGCAAAGCCTACGCCATGCTTGCGCACAGAGCTACCGTCCTTTCCTTTCCAATAGAAGGTGTAATGAGTCTCACGCAAGGAGCCCTCATCAGGGAGTCTGGTCTCTTGTAAAGCACAAACAGCAATGTTCAGTCTGTTAAGTTCGGCGTCAATAATGGCAGTTTTACGCAGACCTTGTGCGTCAACAGAAGAGCCTCCACAGGTGTTAGGGAGACCAGTCCTCATAGTACGGACATTCCATGTAGCAATTCGCATGGATAAGCGGTGTTGTTTTTTATTATTTTTATGCCTTTTAGTCGCAGGTGTTTAATGTGACGGCGCCGATTGTCCAGTTGTAGCTGGTGCTCTCTACACCCTAAAAGAGCAAACCAGCACCGGGGCGGATCAGTACCTTATTGGTCGGGGGCTGCCCAACTTACAGCGGGCGGTAACTGATCGATGGGCCTACGATGAACCCTCCCACTGACGGAAGTGACCCCTGGCGCCCGCACTTACGCCCATATGTGCAGACTTATAACCGGTCACTGCCACTTCCCGTGTTGGTATCCGCATGACGCGGGTGAAGTGACCTCTCCACAGACACTGCGTTGCCTGGGACGCAATTAAGGAAAACGCAGGGCTGCCCAGGACCTGCACCACCCTCTCGGCCTCACTGGCTCGGTCCGCAGGAACGACAAGTCGATACGTGCGGTGCCAGGTCGGCTGCAGGAGTCTATCACACTATGAGCTCTGCTACACGTGCCTGACGGAGACCCCGTTCCGGGTTTCAGTGTGGAGTTTTCCTTCTCCAGGACCCTAGTGTTTGGGTCAAAATTTCCCTCGGTCGCCTCCTACGACCCCCACGGGAAGAAAGGGGGTGGTGCTATTCTATTCTGCCGGCACCACACGGCCGATGGATAATTATGATATACATGTATTGTACATCAACATATCTATTTAACCACATAAATTATACTCACGGTTAAACTCAATTAACTTTTTTTTCATATGTCCAGTTATCATGTCTATACATTGATAATTCTACAGAGTAGTGTTTGCGGCAGTGTTGCCAGCAATCAACCATTTTACTGTCCTTTGTCTTCTTAAATCGTCGGGCAAAGACAACTAACATACATTCTCGTTAATGTTGGGAGTATTCAATTCAAAAAAAAATAATTATTTGTCTTCATATTTTCAGTTGCGAGTATTGTATAAAATCGTTCTTTAAATATTATATTTGTATTATTAATGTAACTAGTCGATAAACGAGCCGACGAGCCACCTGGTGGTAAGTGATCACCGTCGCCCATAGACAGAAGTCACATCGAAGCGTTGCCGACCGAAAAGCAAGCGAGAGGCCCGCATTATTACCGGCTCTCCGTAACAACAAAACACGTAAACACATTTTACGATTGATTTTACAAGGAGTAGTAGCTAGCAAGTTAGGTAATAACTATGCAGGGATGTCATCGGGCTTAATCTGAGTGATACAGAGCTTAACTCGTGTATTATTAACAACTGCTCAAGCAGAGTGCGCTACTAGCAGGGGAGATTGACTTAAAACTCAGGGATGAAGACCCTTATACCTCAAACTATTTAGTACTTAATTTTTCTCATTCGTGTAATATTACAAATTAATTATTTTTTAACTACTATTCGTACAATATACTAATTTCAATAGGCCAAATAAAAACATTTTGTAATAATAATAATATTTTGTAAGTCTTAATTTTTTACCCACCCAAAACTTTTCTTTATATTTTTTTCTTAAAAGTAGTTAAAACAACTATAATGTTAAAGATAGATTAACTAAATTTTTGCTTCAGTTCATTTAAAGTCTGTCGAAGGGTTCACAACACAAGGTATTGAATACCGCGACCTAAATGCAAGCTCTCTCGAAAGGTGGACGATGTCCGTATCAGATTTTCGCGTAGGTCGTAAAGAGCGCGGGAAATGGCGTGGAAGCGTCGAATAAAGTAGTTTAGTGAGCAACGTTCGAGCTGGTTCGCTTGCGCATGGCGGAATTAACTGCTTGTTGTTCAGTGCTTAGTTGACGTTGATTTCTTGGTTAAATGTTTGGGAAATGGTAAGAATTCTCGTCTACCTTCCTTTTTGTAGTGAAATAAAAGGTGGTATATACAAGATTGTTTATATTTAGATTCGATTGTGTAGCACAGCGACAACAATTTATATATTTTAATCAGTTTAACACATTTTCTATATTGTACAGAAGTACGTTTACCGGGTTAGAAAATACTACAATAAATAATTGAAATGCTAAAGCTACGTACAATATTCTTCTGGTGGCTCAACATTGATGTGTATAGGCCATGATAGGGTTAAATTATTTTACAGACATTTCAGACCCCGTAACCAAGTCGGTTATGACACTGCTTGCCGAGCGACAGGTCGCGGGATTGATTGCTGGCCGGGGCATATTTATGTGATATGTTTGTCGTGTCTATTTGTGTCTAAGCCACACATAACACAGGGAATCTTACACGACATAGTGTGGCCGTGTAAGAGTGTAAACCTTAATCAGAAGATATATTTTGATATATTTTAAAACCTGTTAAATATTTAAAATTTGTACGGCGGGAAAAGAGATAGGAAGCACTGGTGATGAAAATTCCTTGGATTTGTGATTAAAAAGGACGGTAATAATATATAAATTTTAACTCTAGTTGTATTAATGTTAAATGTTGCTCAAATGTTAAATGTTGAATTCACTTTAAAGTTGAATCCACTTTAAAATCAACAGTTACCGAGAGTCCACAGCTGGAAGTAGCGCTTTCCCGACGCTATCACTGAGAATTACTTTCGATTTCATAGAGTTGCTTCGATGAACATCGCGCCACTTAGTAGCAGTTCTACACGCTATGTTTATTTAGACGCCATAATTACTAAACGCTATTTCTTCAAACGACCCTCGGTCTTGTGGAATATCGACATCGTTTAACAATGAGTATCTAGCGATAACGATTGGCACCGATAGGGTAAGGTCTCCTGGTTGAAACATGGAAATACTCTAATATCTATTCACATTTTATTATTGTTCCTTTAGCCATACATCAGCCGCCTCCCTAGTTCCCCAACTCTGTGCAGTTTTCACAAACCGTCACATCAAAAGCGCTTGATTTTAATACAGATAGGTATTTATGTAAAAATATAGAATTTTTAGTGTAGTTTAGAAGTAGTGGCTCCCTCTAACTTCGTTTGGGTTGAACAATTACTTATATATACATACATTCAAAAATTTTATCATGTCTTCTCACTGCATACCAATTTTCATTAAAATCGGTCATTTCGTTCTTAAGTTATAACGGGACATACAGACAAACAGGCAGACAAAAATTTAGCAAATGGTCAAATTGATGTCGCTGAGTCATAAAACAAATATTTATTATGAAATTTGTCAAAAAATTAAATGTACACACAGACAGAGATTCCATATTTATATAGCAGTAAGATATGGAGATATATACAACCCGCTTCACACTCAACAGAACACGAGTGGGAGGGAAGAGTGCCACAATGATTTACAGCCTCTTGTTGGATGCTAATCGTGTGCTAAGTAGCTCCTCTTGATTTATGGCGTTGGATTAAAGTATAATTATTTGCGACTCCTCCTTACGAATGTAATAGAGACTTTTGGAGGCAATTTATCTGCGCTAATTGCTTAGATTTGCCTTGTCGTGTGTTATTTGTACATGTTTGATAAGTTACGTAATGTTATCGTTGGAAAGTTTCACGAGGCATAAAAACTCGTTTTAAAACCTGGCTAGTTTGTCTACCTTATTTACTGTTTACACACATTTGTAAATAAATGTATCGGCGTATTATGCTGACGTGGTCATTGTAAAATTGACCTTTAATTAATGAATCTGACTCACGTTTATCGTTAATTATTATTATAGTGTTCACGTACGACCAGGGATTTTTTATGTTAATAGCCGACAATCGAATAGACAAGCCACCTGTTGGTAAGTGGTCACCGTCGCCCATGGACATCAGCAAGACCAAAGGTATTATTATCTTTCCGTGAAGCCTGCCTGGCTAGCTACGACCCACCTGCTTGAGTCAGCCGCCAAACGTCTCGTCATGTTCCGGCTGGGTCTTTGAGAGTCAGTACTTTCTTTCTTACCTTTTTCTTATTTCCTGGTCAACAACGCACGAGTGATCATTTGGTCTTGTTGACGTCCAAGGGCGCTTGCCGCCAGGTGGTTTGTCAGCTGCCTTGTTGGGTATTAACATTAAATATATATAATGGCTACCTTGAAATCTGGTTACTGAAAATTGGATTATTAAATTAGTATTAATTTACTTTTGCAAAAATCCGTAAGAACAATGTATGATGGTATATACTTCTATAATTTGATTACCATACAATTGCGTTTATACTGCTTAAATTTTTGCTATTGCAATAGCATTTATGTCGTGACCTTCTTTGTGTTTCTTATTATCACCTAGAAAACGCCCTCGCTTCGCTTCAGAAAACCCACGCCTTACGTTTAAAAATAGCATTACCATTGTATTAGAAACGGGATTTCTAGTTCTTTGAACAATAAAGCTATTAATTGAATATAATAGCTACATCCCGGCAGTCAGAAACATTTTTACTGCTCTCTTCATAGAATGTCCAAATTTTATTTCCTACTCCGCGGAATTGAAAAATATTCTAGATTATGTACCCATAATATTAGTTATTAATATGCGTAGTATTCTTCAAATATATTCACGGATTTTTATTGTAATACGTGTTCAAACAGAGAAAAATTTCAGAAAAATGTATTTTATCCTCTATATTCGTAAAAAAAGCCTACCTACATTTAAATTTGCAAAAAATATTCCATCCCTAATCTGTATGATTCAGCCCCCGTACGGATCTATTATAAGTATACATTATAATACTGGAAGAAATATGAGATTCAATGATCCTCCATAATCCTTTTTGCGTGTCCTCCAAACTAGTACTATTAAAGTTTCAAGAAATTTAGTCCTTTGTAATAAAAAACATTTTATAAGTTTTTCTATGTCATTAGAGTGCGACTAAGTGAGTCATTTTCGCTAAAGTCATAGTTTTTAATACCCTGAGTCATACAAAACATAAATGTGTCATTAATCAGGTTTTTATGCCAACAATGAGCTGGCTGTAATGTTTTTAAGGTTGACCAACTGACTGAAATAATATTTTATTCACAATAGTTATAATCTTGAATAAACTCACATAATAGGTAGATATAATGCGTCATTCAGTTTTTATCCAATTGAATAGATTTAAATAGAATGGAACAAATGTACAAGATAAAATCAGTAAGTAAGATACAACATTATAAATGTAAATGTTATGAACATCGAAAGTAATTCAAGATTAATAAAATGAAAATAGGTCGATTGATTGTTCTAAAAAAATGTTTTTCCTTTACATAATACTTTTTGACACCGGTTACGTTTAAACGATTTTAAAGATTTTGATGTTTTTGAAGAAGATAAATAATACATTTTGAAAAGAGAAAGTGAAAAAATATGTAAAATCTAATTTCACGAGTCATTTCTTCCATCATTTCACATCTTGGTAACAAAGTATATTTCAGGCCAATGTATTGAAGAAATACATTGAATTATTCGTTTGTAATGATGTGTTGTAAAAATACATTACAATTTTGTGGCTAATATATTATTGTCACTCCCTTGAACGCTCCTTATTCTAAATCCCATAAATACTGCCTACAAAGGGTTGACTGCGGCTTAAGGGCCATTTAAGTGACCGCTTCAGTGGACATCTTTTAAGACATAATATGGACATTACACAAGTAAGGGTTTGCTCGACAACAAATGTTTGATAGCAAAAATATGGAGCAGGGTGTATAGAAAAATATTAGTTGACTTGAAAATTATTTTGAAAAATATAGTCGAAGGAAAATTAACAAAAATGTATGAACCGAATGAATGATTTGATTTGTTTCCAAAAATAAATCAATTTAGAATATAAGAATTTCCATTGGTCGTTGAGACAAAACTAAACTCAGTTGTTCATGATGCAGCTTTCTGTGCAACGAACAAATTACTGGTGCCAAATCTCTCTCATAGTTTTCACCAGGTTTTGTAATACACATTACTTATGCACGATAGTGTTATAGACCTCCGTGTCCAACAATGGTTCATGTAGTTTAGAGTGCATCCGGAATATTGATGTTATAATCATTTATCAATGTAAATGTAGTTTATTTATTGATACTTTAACTAATTTTAGGTTACAATTTTATCCTGGCACCTTCCGCTTCTCAGCTTCCGGCGCATTGAATATCAGCATTAAATATTAAATAAGTATTGATGATAGCTATTGATAGATAATTGTTATCATAATAATAATAAATAATAATAACTTATATATCAAAATGATTGTTCAGATTGGTTACGTCACTAGCATGGTTGACAGTATAAATATTGCCGGCCATGATAGTTCAGCGGATTTGTGTGATGACAGTGATAAAGGATAGCTCTGCCCAATTAATTACTTAATGTATAATTATATTAGCAAAACTGAGTCATTATTTCGTGGATTCAATTTTACAGGTAATATTTAACACCAGGGTGGAGAAGTCTTATCTTTCCTTATATCTTTTTCTACATTCTACTATCGTAAATACTTTTAATGATCGATTATTGTACTTCATTTAGCACATCATATTCTACTTACACCAATTGATGATTTGTCACAGAACTTCATACATAGTTCAGATGACTTTCAGAAGAACGTTCAGAAGAATGTATTGAAGTCAACCACAGAAGCTTGTCCTTAATCTATTAGAAAATTAAAAACCTTGTAAAACTTTAGCACCTATAAAATACTCTATTATTGTAGTCCTTATAAAAGCAAATAAATATTTACATTACCAAACGACCCAATTTCCTTCTCCAATCAAGCCTAATAAGATCACTGAAAAAACTGGTCCATTTATATAGTTGCCTACATTTGTCCGTCTGTCGTTCCAATAAATAAGGAAAGTACCGTCTGTGTCTTATCTGGCCTCATCTGGGAGCATTGGTGAAGACAGATTACGTAGGCATCTTTTATGAGTTGATACTACCTATTTCTGGTTCAGTTTTTTCTTTATATAATACCCTTTAAGGGCAGGTGTTTACATATTTGTATAACTAAAAATTACAAATATACGTTAATACGACAAGCGTATTTGTATTATTGATTTGATTATGATGTACAATAAAATTTTGTTTGTGCCATGAATTGCTTTTTAATGTTGTTTGCTGCTTAGTCTCTGTACCGGCTAGATACTTATACACAATCCCAAATAACACTAAGATTTTTTGTGTTTTTGGCATGGATACATAATGAAAATGTAGCGGGTTGCTGATGTAGTGGCGATACCAGTCCCGCTAACTAACTCCGAATGATCTAGTGGAGGATTTCAATGAAACGATATTTGTTTGTTGTTTACCAAGTACTGGAGTGGTCTGGTATCGCCACTACATCAGTAACCCGCTACATTGGTGACCCACGACATTGGCACGCGCTATAAAGACATCAAAAACATTCCAGACACCTGAACATAAATTTATTAGTTAAATCGAAATTGGAGTCTTTCAGTCGCGGGCAGGGTTAAGATAATAATTGTGTCCCTGTTCAATTTTATTTGAATTATAACAATACATTGTTTTAATTGACCGGTATAATACAATTTTTACAAAGCTAAACTAGGTTTTGCTCAATGAACAGTAATCACTGGCCCAGCAACGCAACTTTTAATATGATGATGATAATAAGAACATGGAAGAAATAAAAATAATGATAAATATAATTTTTCTATATAAAATAAGTTAATGCTTGACAACAATCCCACCTGATGGTAAGTGGTGATGAAGTATAAGATGTTGGACGCATTAACATATAAAATCCTATTCACTCGTTATCAAATAATTTTAATTTATTAAATTATTACTTAACACATTCAAACCTTGAACTTTTTCATCAAGGTTGTGACCGTATCTTGTAGCCGTCGTTTGAGAGTCTACTATAGCTGATCATATAAAATAGTTATTCACAATGATATCGTAGGGGTTTTAACAACTCTATATAGATTCAAAAGTAAATAATTCATGATAAGGTATTTGGGTCATTACTCCTTGCTGCTGTCTCTATTGGACTTTATTTATTAGCAAAAAAAACAGGTTCGATGCAGAATGTTTGGAGTGTAAGGTTACCAAGTAGACCGAATGAAGCAAATTCGGGCGTCGATAATTTGACACCTCTAGTGACAAAATATCTTGAACGTTATTAATTATTATTTATTATTAATTGGACGTTATTAATCTATAATAGTCGTTAAGCCGGTTCGAGACCTTTAGAGTTCTTTAACATAAGAACTTTCAGCACTTAGCGTGCTAGCCCTGCACCAATCTGCATTGGCACAACGTGGCGAATTAGCTTTACGCCAGTACGAATCCTGCGCAGTGAGCCACTATCAAGTTGGAGACAGATTTTTGTACTTCCCAGTGTAATCCTGTCGTTTCTTTTGTGTGGTGATAAGATCACTTGTATATCTCATTCTTTATCGTGAAAAGTTTTTAAGTGTTTCAGTGACAAAGGTCGGTAGTCAGTTACTGCATCGTAAAGATTCCCTTTCATATCAAGTGGGGACTATAGTTCACCGTGCTGGATAGGTTCGAAGTTATGACACCCTTTATCGATGCTTCTACTGAGCTACGAATATGAATACTATATCAATTGGTATTGATAAATAGAACTATGTCAATAAAAAATATTATACACAATATATATATATATATATATATATACAACTGAATAAATGCGCCTTATTGTTGTTTAAATCTTATACATAACAAATATATAACTATTTGAATATCGAAAATAAATTTCGTTAGAGATTCATTCATTTAACGACTCGATAGCCCAGTTGGTAGTGACCCTGCCTGCTAAGCGAGGAGTCCCGTATTCGATTCCCTGCCGGGGCAGATATTTATGTGACGGATAAATGTTGGTGCTCGGGTCATGGATGATTGCGATGTCATATTTGTGTATGTCCATGCCACCTGCAACACAGAATCCTAGTGCAGGAGTGTGAATGTGTAAACGTTTATTTATTTATTCAATACGTCACACGTAGCTAGCGATTCTTATCGGGGACTACATTATTAATTGCTCTAAATAATTAAGTTTATTTGAATAAAAAAAAAACACATTTTATTTTCAATTAACGTAATCACCATTATCGCTCGGAAGTAGTGACAATGTTGTGGCTAATGAAACATTGACATGAACAAATGAAAATAATTACTTTCCTGTCAACCACGTCCCACGAGGAGCCCCTGTAAATAAATGTGTTTGCATTTAAACAGCATACATATTTTTGTACTTGAATATGCAAACTGTATAATGAACTTCCTTCTGAGGTATTACTACCTGGCGTTCTTTAATAGTGTTATAAAAAATTCCCTTCAGGACCGGCGTTACATAAGCGATTACATCTTATCCTGTATAACTATGAATACCACTTATAAAGGCGATCCGATTGTGGGAAGTACTGGTATCCGGAGGGATATTGCCTAAAAGATTCGTAGCGTACTTAATAGTTGCTCTCTAATTCGAGTACAAATGTTTACATGTTCATCGAAGCACAAAGTTTTACTACTGACACAGATGTATGTCGTTCAAATTTTTATATCTTACTCAGTTTTCGATTAGACTTTGAAAAATTTACATAACTTAATATAGCTCCGTAATTTAAGGGAGTTTAGCAACACTGTATATCCATAACAAGTGATTCGTGACGCTCTTAAATGATACTTTTGGTCTCAGTCCTCACGTAAAACTAAAGTAACAAAATGCATTAAGCGGGATTCTACATAGAGGTGTTACTTATTTATGGAAAAAGAGAAGAAAGAGCAAGAATTCCTGCGTAGTAATGACTATAAGTATTCACATTCATCCAATGAAATATATTCTTATCACATTTTGATTTCTTAACAAAAATAATAGAAGAAGAAATAAAGCCACTGACGTCAATAAAAGAACCGCCATAAACAATACACAGCCATCATGAGCTTCAAATAAGAACACTCATAAAAGAATCGTCTAATGAAAATCTGAACAATGCAAGCGCATTAAAACTTAGCTTTGGTGGAGACAAGTTTTTTTACGATTTCATAAGGAATGTGTCTTACGTCGGACACTATTTCACAGGCTGTAAGATGAGTAAGAAGATGACGACGGTAAGTGGTCACCGCAGCCCATGCACATTTATAACATCTAGAGATGAGACTGTATCGCTATTTTATTTTACATCTAAGACAATTTTTTTAGAGCTGGTCTCCAGACTTTAGGGGACAGATTCGGGTCGTATGGCATACAAAATAAAATCTTTTCGGTAAATCAAAACCCTCAAAAGACCCAACTGTTGCCTCCCTATTAGGCTTGTACCGGTGTTTTTGCAAAGAAAAGCAGCGTTAAAGAAAATCCATAATAAGTTACTGTCTTCTAGCGGCCTTTACTTTCAAAACTAACCAAGTGGACCACAACATCTAAATGGAAATCATGCCTCACTGAATACATTCTAGATACTATTTCCCAATATCAAATAATTACAGACAGCAACATAGCAGAGAGCAGTTGATCCAGCTCCATTATTTTATCACTGCTAAAGTAGAACGTTGAGGGTAAATTAAATCTGAGGCAAAATGGCTGTTTCATTAATTTTATTGGTACCTTCATTTTTTCTTGTTTATTATTGCATTTCAGAAAAAAAATCTTGAATAATATTTTGTAGTCTGTCACTAGCGTGTTTTTTTGTAGCGATTGTTGCAAGGTGTACTCGCTTACTGTGAGACATTTCGGTAATTTTAAAGCGCAGAAACCAGTTTTTCATTTACACGGTTTTAGTGGTAATAAAATATAATTAAAATATTTTATACTCCCAGTATCTCCGCTTGCTTTACGGCTGATACGGGCCGCTTTTAAAGGAGTGGCGTTAGGCTTGAAGTACATTAAGGAATAGTTTTTATGTTAATTACTGAGGCAAGCGGTTCGAACGTTGATCTCTCCCACGCAGGTCCAGTGTTCGAATCCTATGCTCCTCATTATTCAAATTTGTGCTTAATATAAATTAATTTTCTACTGTATCGTTTTTGTTTCAAATTTTCCAAGCAAGAGACCGGAGATACAAACACCGATAGATGCAGAACTTAGTATCAGAACTAGGTACATATGTATCGTCTATATTAGGTAGAAGTATAGTTCTATTAAAAGTTTTCAGATAGGTGGTGGATTGCAAAATCATGGTACAACTGAGTTCGGGTTTTTTCAGAGAATGGAAGGAATTAATTGAGAACGGAACAACTAAGTTTGTTTTAGCTGATTTCAAACTCATCAGAAAAATCAAGGCAAACTCTTAGCTGTACGATGTTCCTCGAGTTATTTTCCTTTCGGAACATGTGGTTATTTTATTTCAAAATACGCAATGAGACTGATTATACCATATATTGTGGTCATGAACTGGTTCACAAGTGGCAAGAAGCGAAAACGAGGTAGATCTTTTAGACGGTGGGTTGACGATATTAAAGCCATAGCAGGTAGTACATGGACAAGAGTAGCTAAGGACAGAGAGAAATGGCGACAGTTGGAGGAGGCCTTTGTCAACAAATTATATACAGACAGGGAGTCGATGCATATAAAATTAAGTTTAAAAAAATGTATTTCTTAATAAATATGTTTATTACTCTCTGAATAAAGGCTTTTATTATTATTATTTAAAACTTTAACAGTTAAATAAAAAATACCTTTTAAAATATAGGATTTGAATGTGCTACCAAATAAGAGACCGCCTGGTCCATACGCTGCGTACCTTTAAATTCTTTAAAGGTTTTTAGAAGCAAGTTACTTAATTAAATTTTGGTGTCAGTGTGCTCACAACTTAAAACACTAAACATAATCAAAAATAGTAAGTTTCGTGGAATTAACAATTCTGCTGCTGTGTTTTATTATATATTCTAATACCACGCCCGGCACTGGGTTTATATGTACTTGAGTTTTTAAACTGCTTTATTTATATAACAATAACTATTCCAGAAGATTTTTGTTATTCATATTATGCTTAACTTGTCGTTTATTATAAATAATTGTTCAACCCGCACAAAGTCGGAGGGGGTTGATAGTATTTGAATAAATTAAAATTATGATATTATGATGATCATAAGGTCAATCGGTATCATATACAGCTTTTCTTCCTTTTTTTCCCTTCCTTTTTTACCATTTCGAAGGTACATTATTCCGGATAGACAAAGGCGATTGATAGCAATTCCGCCTGATGGAAAATGGTGATGAAATCTAAGATGTTGAATACACTAACTTATATAGCCTATTCACTCTCCTCTTGAAGACCCCCACATTGTATGACGGCGTGTGAACACATATATTATTGTTGATCCCGAACGAAGCCGAGACAGGCTAGCATGTCAGTTAAATTAAAATACAAACAGAGCCCACAGATTTACATGCAAGTATTAATATGTAACTTATTTTTTACAAACTTTTTCATGTTTGACGTTACCTTGACATGTGCCTCTTTAGGACTTTCCTATTTCAAAACATGACTGGTAGTGTATCTAAGACTTAATGGAAAATAATACTGACAAGTCGGTGGGTGCGGCGCCGCTCCTTGTTAGTATAAATCGCCTTTAAATTCCTTCGGTTTGCATCGTCACTTGTTATAATAAACAGGACACCATTCGTTTCATATCCGCTGTGTAGAGTCGATGCATTTTTGGTAACTGCAGGACACAGAACAGGCAAAAAAATAGATAAACAATATTTAGCTGCCGGTTATAATCAATTATTAAACTGTACCGTATAATATTTTTAATTGCTTTGAAATCCATTGGAGCCGAAATTCTGTTCAGTAAAAACAATATTTTCGTAATATAATTTGCAACACGGTAAAGATAATGTCAGAAATGTATGGTTATTGCAATAACATTTATATTTAGGGAACTATCATGGTCGATGCAACTTCCATCTAAATCTTCCCAATAGTTAAACTACTATACCAATATTTGTTGACACCGTGTGTTCTTATTATCGAAGTCCTGTTTCACAGAAATTTCATGTTACCCTTACCATAACTCATAACATCAGATGATGAATGCAATAGCTGCTCAGTACAGTACTCCACTAGCAGCTAATTTGAAGCTATAACATCAAAAATATATCGACTTTACTTTTATTGGCGTCAAGCTATCAACGGCTCAATTCATGATATAGATTTTTCGTCAAACTATCTTATTAGCTTATTACACAGTCAATTAAGCCCTTGGGTTTGGTAATAGAACCCAGCGCCAATAGCTCGATAGCTTGTACCAATCTATCAATCGAATGAAGTAACATGGATACGACTTTATCCTTTTATGGGTTACATAATGGCGAAATTTCTTGAGCGATTCAAGAGTTTCTTTAGTTAGTTCTGATTATTGCAATTATGCATGAGAACTTACGACTATCATATTAGCTACTTCTTTCTTCCGCTAATCTGCTGTAGAACTAAGTGATGCTCCAGACTTTTTTAAGTAGACGTATAGAGGGGAGATATGTGGCCCAACAGAGGGAAGCTAATGGGGTGATACTAGATAAATTATATCTTTGATTTCAAAATTTTATCATCGCGAACATATATATATAATTTTAATTACGTTCGACACTCACGATTTTTTAGTTGAACAATTGGTTTAAATTACAATTTTATACGTCGTTTTTTTATGTTAATAGCCGACAAATGAGCAGACGAGCCACCTGATGATTAGTGGTGACACAAAATATACAATTATATTGTAAAAATATGTAATGGAAAATGTAGATATATTGCTTATAATACGATTATATTTTCCATAACATAATTTTAAACAAAAGCTTGCACAACAACACGGACCTACAGTGATGCATAAAACGAGAATATTGCAAACGGCGTCGAATGGCGTTAGACTGATAGGTGCATTAACGCTCACGCTAGCGTTATTAAACTTTGTTGTAACTGCAAATTCTTGGCGTGTTATTATGTTCCAGAAATGATGGAGAAACTGTGTGTTTCAACCGAGGTGAAAACACTTATTCTTCATAGTCAACTTTACAGATTCAACTCATCATGGTCAATGCTTTCATGAAATTACGTTTCATTGTCAGATCCTATCGTCTAATCACAAACTTTTTAAGATTTAAACGTGATTTATTTCATGAAAAGATTATGTTTTTGTAACTTCAGAATCTTAAATTTCTGTGTACGTATAATTTGTATTCCTCTCACGAATATCTTGCAACATCGCGATGTCGTTACAGGTCTCCAGGGAGTGCAATCATCTGTCATCCGCGACGGGAACTTAATTGGATATATTCTATTCCCGAATTGGAATTTTAAATTTTGCTTGTGATCAGTTTAAACCCACCTTATTATATCTATTTAGTTACAGAAATGAGAAAGGTGTTTGTACAGTATAGTCATTGTAAAAAAATAGTTGAAACATATTTGAATTTGGTAGTTAATGTAGCAGCTTTTGCAGTGATCATGTAGTTAAGGGGTTACAGTTCGATGCCTGGTCAGGGCATAATTGTTATCTTTATTTTTGTTCTTGTTTATGGACATACACAAACATGTGACAATGTGACACGCGTCAAATAGCACCAGCGTAGAGGAATGAGTGATTTTCTTATTTATTTTTAAAATCGATTATACAGTAAAGGTACATCAGCTGGCACTGTCTTATGTAAGTAAATTTAATAATTATTGATTGCCTTTTACTTAGGTATATTATACAAGACATTTCTTGTATGTGATTATATAGTAATTAAGCACTAATAAGTAATATAAAGTTTAGTATAAAATTCACCATGAAATAAGGAAAAATTATAAAATATATATCTTAAAATAATTGACCGGAATATGTAATAAAAATAAAATATAGTAAGGAAAGACAAAATTAAATTTAAAAAAAAAACCAAACAGGTGACATTAAATGCAGTAATATGTGAAACATTTCATGAACATTACATTAACATCTTAAAAGAAACCGAAATTCTGTCCTGTATTACAATTAAGTAAAATTAAGCCAGGTCTTTTGAAAATCCTATAAAAAGAGTTGCTGTTCCTTTAGTAGGTATTAAACACTTTACCCATACCTTCAAAGGTATCACTAATTCGAGTCTTGAAAGTTAAAAGGGCCAGATTAATTCAATAATTAAGCCCGACAACTGCAGACACTTCTCTAATTTCACACCTGACTTCGCCCTTTTAAAGCAAAGGGTGAGCCACTTTAGACATGCATTTTTAATCAACTCTTTCCTCCTACGTAATTATTTTGTAAGTTTCTGGAAGACAGATTTAATTTCTTGTCCCTTAGGCCATTAAAGTTCTTTGTGGTTGTCGTCGGTTTGTAACTGTCTTGAAGAAGCTACTTATGTATGGAAATTTATAGATTTTCACAAATTAGAAGGTAGTTAGGTTGTTTGGAAGGTGCTTTAGAAAGTTAAAAGTGTCTCTTTTGTTTTGGAAAACTTAGTGAATACTAGATAATTAAGTTTATCGATATATAGTTCGCCTTTAATTCTTAATAAGGGTGAATATCACCGTTCAGGTTTCCTTTCCAATTTATTCGCCGTTCATACTGTTCAACTTTGGAATGCTCTACCTGGCGATCTGAGAAAACCAGCCATTAAACTGAATTTCAAGAGAAAACTTTGCGAACACCTTCACATGACATCTTCATCTTCACCTAACATTTGGAATTACCATCATTCCATTTCTTTTGTATTTTTATAGTTATATGTATTTATCATTTGTTTGTAAATATTTACAGAATTTATACCCATATTTAATATTAATCGTTTGCACCGCCTTCGTCGTTTCTCAATTTTGCCTGAAAGTTGACTGACAGAGAATGCCTATAGCATTTAGTACACTTTTGTTCCTTTGATTTTAGTTCATATGAAATAAATAAACATTAACAAAAAATCAGGAAGCGGTTTTGAATGCTAATATTTATAGGAAACATATGTAACAAGCATGAAATACATCATCACCACCACCAATAATTAACTTAAAAATAATATGATAAATGTAGCTGGTTGGTTAAATATCGGGAAAATATAAATAAAATAACTTTGGCTCACTTCTAGCCTTACTTAGAATGACGGATGGTTGTTGTCTTAAGTTGTTCGGTGCATTGAGTTAAACACAAGCTACTAGGTATTTTTTAGATTAGTTTAGGTAAAGAATTTAAAAAAGTATTATCACTTAGTGATACTCAAACAAATTAACCAATACATATACTACCAAGAAACATTTGTAACAAATACAAGTTTAAAATACAAGTCTGCAATACAAATATTTTTAATACATGCAACAAGAATCAACGATTGATTGTATACCTAATGTTGTATGTTATTATGTGACCTACGATTTGTGCCATATTGACGAGAAAGTATTTCAAATAACGTATTGATGCTCTTACGATTGAACCTATATTATGCTGTATTGAAACACTTTTAAGTTACAAGATAGATCCATTTTAACTCCAATATCTCGAGCTACATGTTGATTCAAACATAGAGCATCGGTAAAGTAAATTTCATATGCTTTCCATTTTACTCGTTGAATGATTCAATCAAGGCACAATAGTTTTATATCGGCCACAAACGTAATATTGTTAGGGTCGATATGTAATGCGAAGAGGCTGATCGTGTCGGAAGCCAGTCGTAAAACTTTACGAACCGTCGCCCTCTTCACCTATCTTCGACAATCATAGATTGTACAGAGTAGATAGGAAGAGAGAAAAGATGATTAAGTATTTAATACAATAAACTAACATAAAATCTATAATGTTAGTTTTATCTATTGCTTTCCATCCGTTGCTTGACGCTTTCAGTTACCCAAAGTTACCGTTCTAGTTATGTAACTTCAGGTGCCACGGATAGTTTGTAGGGTGATGTGTGTGTTAAGCTTTATGTATATAGTTTTGTTATTAAAAAGCAGTTGTTATAGGTAGTACAAGTATCGTAGAAACAGACGCCATTCTTCTAGAGTGGGCCACTTATGTTTTGAAGGAAATATATTAATATCACAACTGAATCTAGACCTAGATAGGTTCAGATCGATATCTAGATCCTAATTAGTTGTACCTCGAACAGGGATTAATTGAATTTTGGATGCAGTGTTGCACTGCTTTTATTGAAGGGTTTTATATAAAGTTCTGAATAATGGAAATAGAATAATGAAAGTTGGACAATGAGTTTCTTTTAATACTTAAGCACCCACTAAATAAGGATTGTATTTATATTCCACCCCTAAGGTTTAAATTACGATTCGAAAGTTTGTTTTAAGATCCGCTGATCTTGAAGCAAGTATTACGAAAATTTATATTAAATAATTCGCTGGCATATCCAGAATCGTTCATTGTTTCCAGATATTGATAGGGTGGTGTTGCCAAGTCGAAAGCCTCTGTATTAAACATTAATCTGTACGCGAAGGGCTGAGATTTCAATAAACGCCATCCGATCCCTGATTGTTCCTTGTGTTCTGACATAAATGTCACTCATGTCTATACATAATTCTAGAGGTTGGAGACCTCTGTTTTCTTACGACTGATTTTAAGTAAAATGCATCCACGATAATTGTAGCTACGCTTTGGTCCGTCTTTTTGAAGATAGAAAGGTTATAACGTTTTTCCTATGATTATTCTTATGTTATGATTTTTTCTTAATTCTGTGGACCTGTTCTGTCAATAATTGATAAAAATTATAGGTTTTTAAATATGCAATTAAACTTTTTTATTATAAATATAAAGCAAAAAAACAGATATGCATTTCATTTAATGGTGAGTGACACTTTTCAACTTGATGTCAGTTTTTGTTGAGACATTGTAACATTGCATATATTTGCTGAAATTACATATGTCATCCAAAGAACTGGAACCACTCCTTCACAAACTCTTTTTCGATTCACAAACTAATGATATAACCGTGATATTCATTTGGTATAATAATATATCTATTGTACTTTGAAAATTGTTATTTTCAAGCGTCTTAGGGCCAGTAAAACTTATACAAAAGATCACTCGTTTTAGTTAATAGAAGAACCAATAATTCGAGATTCGGTTGCTAAAAAGTTCGAACTTGCGTGGTATGAGGGTTTTGTACTGTGAACATCTGGAGTATTTTCAGATTTTTTATCATTTTATGTAATTTTTTTTACCATAATTTATACATTAAGGATTTTTCTATAATTCATGTTAAAGGATCTATGTAACTGTATTTTTATTTAAAATTTACACTAAGATACATTAGTTTCGGAGATAATAATAAATGGGGTGATGGTAAGTATTCGTACACATTTTTAAAACTATGTTATTATTTTAAAGATTAAAAATTGTAACAACACTTTTTATTTTGATTGATTTTTTAACAGACAGATAGACGCGAATGATCCAATAAGAGTTTCATTCTTTAGCGATTGTAACAACATCTGTAATATTTACTTCACTACAACTACACTATTATAGGTTATAATACGAACACACTGTTATAATACGAGGTTAAATATGCATTTAATTAAAAAAGTACCCATAGCGACACCCGATCAGACTATTAAGCTACTTATTTGTTGTTCAAATATCATATCATGTACCATGTGTGTATCATTTTGTAAAACAACCATAGTTACATAAAGGTAACATAATTGTATGGTAAGTGGTATGTACCACATTTGCTACCAGAATTGGGTCTAGCAACAGGTCACGACACCGCATGAGACTCACGCAATTATTCCATTTACGAAAGTGTTTATCGTGTTATACCTAATTTTGTGCTTTGAGTTTTATAGCGTTATGAAGAACAGACTAGGCACGATTTTTGTATATTATCAGTCTTAATTAATTTTAGTGATGGTATTTTCTTAGATTCAAGTTTTTTAGTCCTTTGCAAATGCCAATTGAATGTGTTATGAATATTTTAGGTACATGAAATTTATTAAATATATGTATAATTTTTAACTAATATGAAGATACAAATTTTTATACACATAACATATTATACATTTTTCAATCTGAAGTACTTATATTTTAAGCATAAATATTTTTTATTTAAAAAAAAAACCTGTGGGGATGTGGCTTATCGTGTGGCATATGCCTATATGCTTATTGGTTCCTATGTATATCTGTAACAAGCAGCATCACTCACGCGATGCCGGTCAAGAAGGAAGCGAAAACTCAGAATGATTTTACTATTTTAACCATGTCTAAAACATCGTTAGTCTTTACCGGTCCTAACAATATAATTTTCTCATCGTCACAGTTACTCCATCCATCGTTTACCTCACGAACACTCATCATGACCGCTGTACTCTTAATTCTACTGTTATTTGTCGGAACAAGAGCGGATGACTTTAATAAAACAATCTGTAAAGGATTTCAAGCTAATTTCGACGTTAAATCGGTCATTGGAACGTGGTACGTGGTGGCCATAATTCCTGAAAAATTGTTTCCAGAAAATCGAGAACATATCTCGTGTTACAAGGTGGAGTTTAGTGAAACTGATGAGGTATTTAAATTTATATATTTTCTTTATTTTCTTCTTGAAAGGTTTCTCGTCCGATAGTTTATGTCAATCGTCATGGATCGAGCAAAGCATATTCGGACGCATTTGAAGGTTACATGTCTATTTTTTTTATTGACCACTTCTTCCAAGCTAATTTTATTGACCAATTCCTCCGTGTAGGCACATCAAGTCAAAAGTCACCAAGCCGGAGGCCTCCCGGTTAGATTCTTATCTTGAACACCTTTAATACCTAAGTTCAATGGCCAATCCACATATTCACAGCATAGCAAATAGATGGCTATGATCAGCCTGAATTGCTTGCTAAATCACCGTTAAGATAAAATCATCAATCGGATCACTTAGAAAATTAAAACCATATTTTTCAGGCTGGTCTTCGCTGGTTGGTCAACAATACCCTTAAGTCAAATCAAACGGTCACCAACATAGTGGATGGTATACAGGGGACAATAGTGAGACAGCGGTACTTCTCTGAGAAACCATTCGACGTTTGGTCGAAGAACATCGGTGGGGTCAAAGGCTGCTTTCAGCAAGTACTGGCTTTGGATATTGATAAGAAAGATAAGAGTGAAATCAGTAAGTACGATTATAATATAGTTTTAGTGTGATACGGTTCTGAAACCTTGTTGCAAAACTAAAATTGCTTTACATGTATTTTATTCAACATTATTCTTTTATCACAACGGCATATACATACCTTGAAGGTGTAGTCATAATGACAGAATGCAGAGTAGACTTGATAACTGTTGTAGTGGTTTGGTATGAGGAAATCTGTGTAAAGGCTCTGTTAGTTTTTCAACCTTTTATCCTTAAGTTTTGACGTGAATATGTTTAGTGTCAGTACCTATGCTTGCTGTATGTGTAACTATTTATATCTATTTACTTTTTATACAGGCAGAGCTGTCACACAAGACGCTGTGATGCAATTACACATGTTGGAAACTACTGACAGAAACGGACCGTTTCTTTTACAAATGCTTTGGGGAAAAATGATTTCAGTCGTCATATATCGAAGAAAGGAGGTGAGACGCTTCGTAGAGTCATTTTAGTAGCTGTATTTTCACACACTTATATCTATGATTGAGAGTAGTTTTTAATACAAGTTGTGTTTTGCTTTCCTTTATGTACAACAACCTTTCTGTCTGTCTGTCTGCAAAGCAATATTTGACAGTTGTTTCTTACAGTACGTCATTATTTTTTGGGAGAAAATATAGACTCTTGAGGAATGCCAATCAATGTGTATCATGCAAAACATAGTAAGCTAGAGGTTTTATAGAGAGATACATACAATTCACGTCAATAAATACTAATACAATTGATTATACCCTCTTATGTATCTGTTTATTTTTTCAGGGTGTAACTCAGGACCAATTAAAACCAGTTTTTGAATTTATGAGCAAGCTGCGTGGACCACAGAGGATACCGCGAATCTGCGAGAAATCTTTAATGGATATTATTAGTCCATAGTCTTTGAAACATTTCTAAGATTTTACTTCTATACTAAATGCATATTTTTAAAGGAATTTTTTTTGGCATTGATCATGTGTTTAAACATACATTGTCTTCTGTTTATGTAATAATATTTTTTGTATGCTTAATAAATAAAGAACATGAATAAATGAATAAAAATATAACATAGTTTTAGTATTTTTCCACTAACATTTAAAAAATTTAATGTTCAGTGTATCTTAATACTAAATAACGCTGATACTGGTAGCTCTCTGTGGAGTTTACAAACTGTGTTCGATCACGCGATCACTTCGGGAAAACGTTATTAAACTAAAATGAAGATAAGAAAACATGTCTGTAAATAACAGGCTTCTTCTGATATATATTTTTAAATAGATTTTGTCCAAGAATTATTTTACACTCACACCGATTATGTCCGCGGCTATTCTTCACGGTTCTGTGTTCATCGTACATATTTTTGCTATTCAAAACTGAACACGAGCTTCGTGCTTAAGTATTTTTGGAATCCATGATGAACGCATGATATGACGTTCTTCAAAAAAGATAAACATAAATTGGTCACGTTCAGAGGTGACGGTAAGCGTTTACCTTCATAACACCTGCTTTTCATCTGCCTTTGCTGACTAAAAAAGACGGCAAACGTAAAGTCAAATTTAAAAGTAAATAATATATCTGATCCGACAAAAATAAAGTCAAGTTCCTTAATTTTTACTTGATGCATTCATAATAATTATTTACTAACAGCCCGCTTTGACTTTGTTCGGGTAGACAATTAATTATATATGTATTATACGTATATAGCGTATGTCCATTATGAATAATGTATTTTTCAAATTATAACATATTTTTTAATAGCGTGGTGCTCAATATTACTCTCGACATACACACAAACACAGAATTCGCATTCCCTTTTTATAATATTAGATTTACAATTATCATATTTTTCCCGGAACATTTAAAGAATACATTACCATATAGTACTATACCCTGGGGTATTGCGAATGTCCTTTAATAAATTATTAATTAGGCCGGCTTTACACTTTAACTTTCAATGACATTTCGGAAAAATTCAAAAGGGTTACACCGAAGGCTTCTTACCGAGAATTTTATGAATAATCGCAGTTAATGAGGCCGAAATACTGCCAAAGTAGATTATGCAACCAACAGCTCGTGAAAGGGTAAGATTAATTACTGGCATTTCGACGATGGGTGTTATAAGAAAAATCGTATTATGTCTAAAGTTTAATTTTACTTAAAATGTAACATTTAATTATAGCTCCACACGAAAGTAAATAGTAAGTTTATAAACGTTTATAGGTAACTGGTGATATAGTTTTGTCTTCAATATAGATAAGGATCTAGTGAGATAAATTACCATTATGAAAGAATGGAGCAGAAAAATATACGTCAAGAATGCAACATTTACATACAGTATAGTTAGTTATCAACTTCGTAAGAAACTAGTGATATTTCACTTCGAGATGTAATAATCAGTATTATTATAATGTTTTTCATTTATTATTATAATGTGTACATAGTACATACTAGTCGATATTAAGTCGAATAAAAACAACACTTACGATCGAAAATGAAAATCGATTATGGCTTACGCTAAACACCGCTCGTTAAACCTAAGTTATTTAATGATGATTTTACTGAAATAGCCACGACTTCATGATCTATCATAGTAGAATAAAATTTACAGATACATATATAAGATATATGAGCGACATTAATTTTTAAATTTAATTAAATTTAATAGTACCACCTTTTATTTTATTTTCTTTTATATTTTTATGTCCTTCACAAAACGTGTGCAATATAGAGTATTTATTTGTATTGTATTCTTCTGTATCATGTTCATTCCCTCATCGATCCGCCAGCAGTGGCACAATGTTTAGACCATATTTAAATGACAGGTGATGACATATTTGAAGCTCTGTGAAATTTAGATGGTCATGAAAAATAATACTTTCTATATTTACTTCCGTGAAACAAAGTAAGCAATTTAACGGTCCCCGAACGTACGCAGCTCATAAAAAATTCTCGCCTGGTAACATAATATTCCTTTTAAGATCTTCACTCAACACATTTCCTTCGGAGATATTTTAATGAAAAGCGTATTTTTCGAATTTATTATCATTTCATTCAACGCTAATAAAGTCCCGATTTTATATTAAAATTCAAAGGGAAAAGATCTCTGATTGAAGATTTTCATAGGATACATTAAAATCTGTTTCTACATCTCCTTTGTTTGTGTGGTGTAATTCAGAGGCACAAGCGTTAACTAATAGAATAAAAAAACAATAAAAATTATAACGTAATAAAGAAATCTATAAATATATCTATGTCTGATCTATTATTATATTACTCACTTGATTCGATGTAATAAAATCCACGTCATATTTAAATTCCTAGTAGTAGTTTACATCCTCCGTATATGTATATCTTGATCAAATTTTCAGTCGTTAAGCTTTTAGTGAATGACACTTGATGTTAATATAGTTTTTTCAAATATTATATAAAAAATTACAATTTTCGTTCCTTGACGTTGAACTATTACAATAGCATTCATTTTAGTATTAATATTGTTGCATAGATGGCATTATACTCCGATGAAGGATAATTGTTTTTTTTTAATTCCTACTATTATTTTATTACTTAAATAAAAGTAACTAAAATATTTTTTTGACCTAAGTAGTCATTTATTTTAATTTCTTTTTATATTACTTGCTGCAGTCTTAATTTAAAACAATGAAATTACTTAGTAAAGAAACTTTGTTCTGACGTCATATAATTTGGTAGTCAATTATTTATATTAAAATGAATTTAAAATCACAACTATTCAAAATTTTTTTAATTGTAAATAAAGTGATTCGCAGTTAATACAAAAATTATAGCTTCACGTTATATTCGACCAAATTTTATATATTACACTAATTAATTTTGAATGTATAATATTTATGTGTGAAAAATTACCTAATGCATTTTAGTATGAATCGGGTAGTTTCAATATGTATACTACGAGTATATTATACCGATTATTGTGATTTTTTTCAAAGCAAGATATGCATTTTTTATAATACAATCTCTATCCAAATAATTTTATTCTACTTAATAAACTCATTATTTCAAATTCGTATAAATCTCATTCGTCCCTTACTTGTCTCACACACCATGTCCGTTGGGACGGCAATAACAAGTCCATAAACCGTTTTTACTGCCTTTGTTCAACTAAATGTATGTAGGTTTCGACTTTTTAAACAATGACCGTATTTTCTCAAAGAGATGGATATTTCTAAAGAACCCGAATGGACTTGAAGATGTATAATGCGAAAATTTTTAAGAGAAAACTGATTTGAAAATGAGCTCGCGAACAAACAGGAAGAGTTATTGTTTGGGATGTTTGTCGAATTTCAGTAGATATTCGATTTGTTATGGTAATTATGTTATTTAAGAGGCAGTGTAATAAATCATCAGATCGATAGTACCTACGATGTATCTTGCTTGATTTTTCGGTCTGTTATTCCTCCAATATTTTGTAGAGCAGGACGCAAGTACATCAATTTCCCTTAATCATTATGTAGTCTTTATTAACACCACAATTATGTCGCTCCGGTCATATGAAACCCAGTGAAACCTCAAAGCAGTAGCTCCAAGATATAAAGGCAGCACATTTGCATAAACTTTCTTACTTACTTTGAACATCAGGAGCTTTCTCTTTTTCCCATTATATCTGAACCCTTGGGCTTGCTCGTATCTCTCAAAAACATCTACTACTAATTTACGCACCGATCAATGGGCTCTACAACACCATATCCAGCTCCCTAACCCCCCTAGAGTTTGGAAACGAAAACTTTCCCCGCTGGTTTACATTATTATAGCTTTATGTGATTTTATTTACGGAAACCACAAGTGTAAATAATCAAGCTGATTTTGTTTTTATTTATAGACATAAATGGGCTTCATAAACAATGTGGATGTTGTTTCTCAACTTAAGGGTAGATTTTCTGAAGCGAAGCTAGAACTAGTTGTTGGTATACAACGACTTGGCCTCTCCTGGTTCAGAAGAGGCTAAGACACTGATCCAATTATACTTTTCAAGTATACCTTAGATAAGTCTAATAGCCTTACGAGGGTCACATAGTCAAATATATGAACTATCTATGAATAAATTAAGAATAAAAAAAATAGTATACAATACATACGAGTACGAACGTGTAGATCGAATTGGTTGTTATGTCTGCTTAGAACCACTTTAACTCCGTGTTTAGTCACTATTCAAAGCCACATTGCTATCCGTTCACTCGCTACGTCAACACAAATAATAATCAACATAAAAAAAATTAAAATCAATTTTCACTTTGGTCAACAAAGAAAATTTTTATTTTAGTTATTACTTTCTATTAAATAATTCCAATTAATATAAATATGTTTATATTTTCTGCTAAATATCTTGTATAAGAGAGTTTTTTTCTCCCATAAAAATAAAATTTGTTAGTTAAATTTCATTAATTAATAAATATTTGAACTGTATTAACATCAAGTGTCATCCACTACACATTTAAAAAAATTGAGTGGACGAATAAAATAATTAACGATTGAAAATTTAAACAAGTCGATAAATATTGCAAAGAGAGTGTTGTAAACTAACAGTAGAAATAAAAAAAACAGAAAACAAACAAAAGATTGTGAGTTACCAGTATAATATATATATAAATATATATGTAGTCGTTACAGACAGACATCAGGTGTCGGTCGGAAGCTGTGATTGATTTCGTATCGGACCATCCAACTACGTCACTATTATGCATTTCGGAGGGTACAGGATGTTCTCATTAATATTTAGCAGGAAAAACACAACTCTGTGTCAGCACCAATATAACTATTACCATAATCACATCTATGGATTGTGGGTCAGTTATACCATATCATATATTTAACTATATATACTTGTATTTATATTTTTTACCATGTACATATTTATTGTATTTTTCGTTGCCATAAAATTAAAATAAGTATGCACATATTTACAACAAACTGAATAAATTAATAATATTTTTTGTGTTTTTATAGTCTAATCTTATTCAAAAGTTATGGAACAAAATTAAATAGTTATCTTCAGATGTTATTTTCACTAAAGGCAAGAATGGTCAAGTTGGCACCAATTTGGTAAGACTTGTATATAGCAGTGGAGTTCGAAAGTCGTTTAAATGCGTTAATGATTTCATAAACTTATGACTCTTTTATACAGCTCGTACATGTATGAACACGAAGTTGCTAGTAAATCTCGTTGAATCCGAGCAGGGATAAAAATGATCGCGAATTACACAACAAATCACAGAGGAATTTAGAACATCCCATATAATCCAGACGCGGCAACCGCTGACTCGGCCAAATTCTGAAAGGGGTGTTCCACTCGGCTTATTTTATATCCATTGTTTATACGACAGGGGTTTTGATGGAATACCCGTTTGCTTCCAGGAGATGTTTATTGATGGCTATAAGTAGAACAGATTTGTTATTGCTATCATTGCTATCAGTGGTTTATAATCACATTGTTTACTTATAACAAAGGTGTGTGTTAAAATTTAATCGACATGTGAGTGCATGTTCACATTTACTTGTACTATTAGGCTCTTTGTTTTTTGATACCGATTGTTTGCAGATTTACCGCTTTCCTAGAATTCATCACCAATTAGCAACCAAAATTAAATTTCAGGTAAGGAAAATTATTAATAAAAAACACTATAATAAAGAAAAAATATGGAAGAACAAAAAATAAACGCTAGGTTCTTAAATAGTAATAAATAAAATTATATTGGAAACAGAACCGTCAAGTTCCATCGGGACGGATGATATGCTATTTGGTTCATAGTTGACATATCAATTAGTATGAAACTACACTACATTTTTCGACTATGACTTTTACTCCTTTTCCATTGTATAGTTACCTACTTAAATACCACAATCGGAGCTATAAACAAGTATTTTCCTCCATTAAAATACTTTTAAAATCATAATCTTTTTGGAAGTTAATAATTCTAGCTATAAAAACAGTAATTAAAATACCTCAATTCACTAAAACCGCGTAATCTCCTAACCACTGACCGAAATCCTGAACCGCTCGCGAAGTTTAATAGCTCTTTAACTCAGAATCTCATCTTTGGCTTTGAACCCGTGACGAAATTACGTAAGTCTTTTAGCAATAAAATCGCTCATAAAGACCATTTTATAATAGGATCATAAAAGTGACTTCAGGAGGGCGGACCTTGTGTCCCTTGAGGCACTTTTTTAATTTTACGATTCGTTTTTCTGTATCGTTACTCAAACACAATGAATAGTAAATTCGTGGACACCTTCTGTTATAGAAAGAAAATAATTCATAGAAGTTTATCATTACCCAACATAAAACGACTTGCAAGAAGAAAACATCACGTAAAAATACATAGGATATTATACTATAATTCTCAATTCAATGAAGTTATGAATGAATGAAGTCCAATAAATGCTTTTATAGTTTAATATCATTTCTTCCATACAACTTAATCCGAAAGGAAAATCGCGTCTTTAAGAAACTTGAGTAGGTTAGAAAAAATACAACTAAAAAATAATATACGAACATACTAATACGTAAAAATACAATACACACAAATAAGACACTGCGATTGAGATATGTAAGTCAAGTACTAAGGAAATGGCTTGAGAGCTAGTACTTTCTTTCTTACCTTCTCATTTCCTGGCCGACAACGCATCAGTGATACCTTTGGTCTTGCTGATGTTTATGGTCGACGGTGACCACTTACCATCAAGTGGCTCGTCTGCTTGTTTGTCGACTATTAACATAAAAGAATGCTTCTTAAATATTTTATCCGGAGATCATAAGGATACACAATACACCAAACACATAAAACTGTCAAAGTAAAAAATTAAGAAAAGGAGTTGAAAGTCTAGGAGATATATTTAGTCACCGTTATGTATTAACAAGTAGTAACAGGGGTACCAACCAACACAACACCGGTCAAGAAGGAACCCGAGAGTAGTCCGCTTGTTAATTAACTCTGCAGCTGCGAAACACGTAGAAGTTATATCACGGTTTACTTTTAGCTGGAAGTTACGAGTAAATTCAACGATATAAAATTTACCTCATCCATGATGGGACCTGGTATCCAACAGGTCTTCCCAAGCGAGGCAATCCAGCCTCGGTTATTAATAAGCATGATGCACCACGAGCAGGGAAAATTACGTTGTTGTCACGGCCATACAGACTGCTAATCTATCTATGCTTATTTATAATATATCTATTTAACTTCTATTACACATAAGTTTGATGAAATGAAGAATTAATTAAAAGTAATATACTAAGAATCTGAAATTCAATAATCACCCTAAAACAATTTACAACCAAATTAAGTGGCCGTTGTATAATTAAATTTAACGCAAAATTTCATTACGGGTGGCATATAAATTTAAGGACATGCTTGTATGGACTACAATAAAGCCAATTCAGGTAACAGGTATCTAGCGTGCACATATACCATATCAGACAAAACTCATCTACACATCGAATGACATAATTATATCGTCCAAATCTATTCAAACTCGGCATTCATTCGTGAACAGCAATTAATACGGTCAACCGATCTCTTTCTGTATTAATGACCATTATTTTATTAACAAATTCCTTGATAGTATACGATTATCACATTCCTTATACATTGCCGATTTGCACAAATTGACGATTGGCTTTTGCGAATGAAAACGTTAATGGATTTCAAATATGTCGCTGTAATGGGAGCGAACTTGATCTAGTGGTACTCATTCAGAATTCTTCCCAGTTTCCGGACGATTTTTAATCAACCCGACCGCACACGCCCGACGTGCGATTATTGAGAACTACTCATGCGATTAATTAGTCGCCGTGAGCGTATAGGGTGCTTTTGATTACTCTGGTAATTATTTTAGTATATACGGGTATGCGTGAGCATGCGCTTGTCCCTTAATGATTATGATGCAATATATTATTGCGGAATAAGTAATAAGTATAAAAAATAATTGACAGACAATTACAATTGGCACTTGACCAGTAAGAACTTCGGCCTTAATTCTTTTCTTCTTAATGAGGAGCCGAGCCCAGCAATGAATCAGTGTTGGTTTTTGATAAAGCCTTAGCAAAACTAAAAAGTATTTCAGTTGCACTGTGGCCGCCATTCATGTAACTGTACGGCTTATGAGGAAAATCCTCGAGACTTATTTCAGAATTAGTTCGTTTAATTGAATTAGAGGAATAACTAAATTACAATAAATAAACGTGTTCAGATACTGACGAATCCTCAGATAAATAAATAAACGTTTACACACTCACACCCCCGCATTAGGATTCCCTGTGTCGCGGATGGCGTGGACATACACATATGTGACATCACAAACACCCATGACCCGAGAACAAATATTTATCTGTCACATAAATGTCTGCCCCGGCCGGGAAACGAACCCGAGACCCCTCGCTCGGCAGGCAGGTTCACTACCAACTGGGCTACGGGGTCGTCAAACTAGGGGGATAGACTAAAAAAACCTACCTTTCTTATTTTAACTGATCTTTGTTTAATACAACAACAATAAAAAAGCTTGTCTCCAAATTGTTTTTCGAGTCATCAAGCCAAACAAGAAAACAGCGGATGAATAAATAACATTTCCACCTGAAATAAAAGGACAGTAAACGTGACTAGTCCCCAAAAAGTAGTTAATCGTATTTAGAGACCGCCTCCGAGCTGGAATGGCTTCATTTACGATTTTTATTTCCGCATAGTGATGTGAAATAGAGTTAATTTATCGATGAAAATGTTGCCAGTCTATCAGGAGTAACGTATATTATTATAATGGGTGCAATATTAAACAAAATTTTAGTTTGAAATATAGTAAAATTATTAAAAAACGAAACTGAGTGGAACAGTTTATACTGTTTGAATTTTGTCTCTCATCATAATCTTATACATAGTGCATCTGGTTAATGAAGGGCAGATTAGCAGACTTCACTCAAATTATGTAACATCTAGTCTTTTGGATGAGCACGAACGATGGTGACAATCATTAGGTGATCGGGTGATCCGTCTGTTACTTTGTAGGTTATTCAAATTAAAAAAATACACTGAGCTATCAATGCTTAATGAAAAAATGTTAACTACTGATAAAATGTATGACGAACCTTTCTAGATTCACTGCTGCACGTCTTCTCTATTTGGCGCTACTCTGAGGCTCCTCCAACGCTTAGTGATTCTACGAAATGCTTATGTGATCGATGTTGCTTAATTCAATCGATGATTTTCGATTGGTAGTTGTAACAAATATCGATAACTGCAAACGAACATCACTACGGATAATAAGCGCTATCGGTGTATTGAGATTAACTCGCTTTTATAGCATCAGGTTAGTGTACATTAAATTTAACGATTCTACTTCATTGCACCATTGCTCTAAATTGGTTCGGACAAAGATGCTCAAATGGCTTTTCAGCTGCTCTCGCCAGCAAACATTGTGATCTCATAAATAGCTTTATTTCGTTTGGGTTTAAAATTTGGCTTGATATTTAATATGCCGTTCGCACTACGTGACGAGGTAGCTTTTGCCTGTAATTGATTCCTTGCATTCACCGTTATATGTACACTTCTAAAGTACCTGATGGTATCTTGAATTAATCTCAGATTTATTTAGTTCGAAGTTATATTCTTGTTGGAATACATCATTATGTATATTTTTATAGTTTTGATATTAAACATTTAATCGGTTTAGTAATATTCTACAATACTGAAAGCTGCGAATACAATTAAAATACATTGATTTCTCATCCAAATATTAACGTTAATATGCTATAATATAATACAATTATTACAATAAACAATATATAACTTTGATTTCATGTTTATAATTTTAACGAATATTGTAGTTATTTGTTTTTTATTATCATTAATATTTATGCATTATTTTCAATGTTCCGAAGTCTGTACCAACATACATACTACGCTTGAACATCTACGACGTAGAGCTTATGACGTATAACCTACGCCGTAGCTCATACCTGCTATTAGAATATTACCAAATTATAGACTTAAAAGAGTTATTCTCCCCTTAATTCAACAAGAATCTATTTATATCACTCAAAATGTATAAGTAAATTGTATTTTATTAAATAAAACTGAAATTATCCCTTTCTGAAAACATCAATCAAGTTGTTAGCAAAGGAAATCTGTTTTCACTGTCCGTCGGAGAAATGGGCAACAAATTGAATAAGCAGAGGTGAACGAGGAAATTGTGGCTTCGACCCGGACCGAGGGTTAATGGCATATTGACTCGAGTGTGAGTTTGCTTTACTTGACGTTTCACTTGTAACGTACCGGTGGGCAGAAATTTATTTGACACAAAACATTTATTTTTCTGTCACGGTCATCTGTGATGTCTCATATATTATTATTAATTAGTCGTAAGTACGTGTAATGTCCAAACAGATCACCATCACCGCTAATTACTATTGCGTCAATAACAAAAAAATGATCAAAAGCGTCAAAACCGCCTCCCGACAACACCAGTTCCATCTCATTAATACTACCTTTCAGTCGCGCGACTGATCATTTGACAAAAGATATTCCCCGAGGAAGGAAAGCTTTTATTTCGTATGTAATTGTTTACGCGGGCGGTATCTCACTTGTAGGGTGACCACCAGTTATGGTCAGCTGGGATTTTGACGTAAACTTTTGTTGTTTTGGTGGTATGCCTATTATAACGTGTTTCATAATTAATAATCACTTGAGGAGAATCGGTTATATCTCTTATCATATGGTAAGAGTATGGTTCGAGGAAAAACTGTTTTATTTGGATCGTGCTACTCTGGGTAATTCTTGGTAATAATGCTCGTTTGATATCTCAGCATTAATTTATCAATGAAATTGAATTTTTAATTTATCCAAATTCTTTTGCTACAAAATCATAAATCCATTTCGTATTAAGTACATTATTTTCTATTAATTTTTGATAAGAAGCATAGTAAGTTGTTCATGTAAGTACGAGCGATATGTTAGGGCAATTTATAGTACCAGATTGTGACAAGTTTATTATTATTATTTCACTCCTTCTCTCTTTAATTAATTCTCTCGTTCAATAATTAATAACATCCTATTGACGTTTCTTATCTTTCACCTTATGATGGTTACCGTGCAGACAAGCCCTTGATCTCGCCGACAAAGACACACCGCCCGAGAAAAGCCACCGCCAACGGCTGCTTCCGCTTGCGCGCACCTTTAATGAACTAAAAACACAACTTCCCTCACAGTGCCACAGACTTTTGTTAAAACGAAACTGGAATAACTAACGGAAGATGATATTTGAATAATATTTATATCACTTCCCGTAATTAAAGTTTGTTCATTCATCGTTAAGTTCTAATTTAATGCGCTGAGGGCCAAATAATGTTAAGGCAACATATATTACACGCCATATTGACATATACATCAAGTTACGAGTGCACTACTGAATATTTCAACATTGCTTGTTTATCTCATTATTGATAATTGTCCTATAATTATATAACTCCTTAGTTTAGGTCTCCTCTGACAATAAAAAGGGTTAAGACCATAGTCTGCCTCTCTGGAAAAGTACAGATTGACAGATTAGCACATCTTTGACAACATTATGGAGCACTGTATGTGTATAATGTAGGTTTCCTCTAGATGTTTTTCTACGCCAAGTACTCTGATTAATTTGCAATGCACATAAATTGTAAGATACGAGAATAATTTGAGTCTCGCGTATGGACTACCGACATTTAACCTGTAGGTTACTATTTTTTGTATATATACTAGTACAAGATCCATATTGGATTGGAGCATGGCGGACTGACGAGAGTTTTCTCTGTGTTATGTCATTGTTAAAGAAGCTCCGAAATCATCTGCACAGGCACAGATTGACAGACAAAAATAATCGATGACGATTAGAATTCCTTGTTGAAAGACCAAATAAACTTACCATTGTCTCAACTTAACAATCACCCCTGTCCTAAGAATCAGTTATTTTTATTATTTAGGTTATTTTAATAAAGTACAATAAACCTAGAACCCATGCGTTTATTCAAGTAATGTTTTGACGAATTCTTCTAGGTATATAAATAACCCACGACTCCATTTTAACCGCTAACGCATCTTTGATATCTTTAATATTATGAACGTTCATGTCCAGTCGTGTCCAATCCAATTTGGATCTTGTACTATATGTAAATAGTATAATTTGATCTTGGATATTTGTGTTAAATTAGAAACCCTGTGGATGTTCGTCGCTTAGATACCAGTGGTTCTCATATTAAAAACAGTACTTCTTAAAACCGACCTGAAATGTTGTATTTAATTATGTTGCTGACAATAAAAAGAAATGCTCGTATTTTATATAAAATTCCAATAAATTCTTATAATCAAGGTGCCCGCATTGTTAAGCGCGGTTTACACGTGAACAGTTCAACTGATCCTTGACAAGCGGAAGGAAGATTGATTTAAGGGTTTGTTAACTTTAGAAGCTTACACCACAATTTTTAAACCTTAACAAGTTATAACTCTTGTATGTAAGTAAATTGAACTGTTAAAATTTATAGGTTTTTGCCAAACAAAATTTGTAAGTATTATTTTATTGTTAATTTAGCTGTCCTACCAGTGGTAGTTCTTTAATATGTTTAACAACCTGTTAATATATATGTATGTTCATAAAGTTGTTGTATATTTAGGTTTATTTATATTAGGTAGTACCTAATTACATTTACAGTTAAAACTTTCAAAATATTATTTATTGTCTAAAACATTACCTAAGTATATATATTTACAGAATACATATTACACAATACATTAACGATTTCAAATTTCAGACAAAACAACAACAAATTGTAATTAATTCAGAGTATGTAATTACCGGGACTATTTCTATGCAACGAGTGTTCAAAACTGAAGCAGATGAGTCCAAATTGGTATTACTGAGAACATATTAACAGGAAATCCCTTCACGAATGGCCCCTTTGGTGTAAAACACCTGCGTCTTAATAAAATTAACAAATAATAATAATAATAATGAGTTAATTTTAGGTATTTTTCGTAAAAATCTTATAAATATAAACTTTTTTACGTGTGTGTTCGGTGGATGAAGTCATAACATATATTCAAAATTTGTATTTCATTATCACCCGGACAAATCGTTTAAATCGATATGTCTCTAGAAGACCGCTCAGTGACAAATAAATACAATTATTCTCACAAAAATATAATTTAATCTTCGAGAGCACGACATTACATTTCTCACACATTTTTTTACACTACTCGTACATTTACAGAAGTAGGGTAGAAGTGCGTAACGCCTTGTGTGTTCCAACTGGTCTTGCAACGGTACGCGTAAAATTGCATTGCAATAAATATCAGGCGCGCAAGCATCAATATCCCGTATATTTCTTACTGTCCTAAGAATGTTGTCTTGAAGAAGGTCAGAATTTTAATTATATTTACTTCATTATTTTAACTTAATTTAATTTTTAACATGGTATACGTCACTGACCCTGCATAGTGAGATAAGTATGATGGGTCCTCAGATTTACAAATTGATAATGGAGTTGTTGATTCCAATAGTCAATTATTCCAATACTAAGGTTGTGCATAGATTAATAAGTAAATTAAAGATTGACAGGATCAGCATGGGTAATTTTTTTGTCATTAGTAGCCATGATCAAACATTAATTCTCCACATAATATCCAAACGAACCTAAAGCAAAGTTACTGCGACTTGTAGATAGCTGGGATCAGTGCCAAATCACTACAGAGTCGACAATAAGTCGCATATACTCTTAGTCAATAATTAACTAGATGTATGTACGTTCATTGTTCGACACTTTGTCAAGTAAGTGATCGCCTGAGTTAAGCAACATTGAGCGATGTCGATAGTTAGATAGCTGTTGTATGAATGTGATCGCTAGTGATAAAATTTACTTGAGATGTTCCGAGCCTTCGAAAGCATGTTAAGCTTTTGGTGCTAGGTATTACTGTTAGATATAAGACTTTAGATGATGTAAGAACTACCAAAACTAAGATTGGTCCTTAACCATCAAATCCATATTGTGTAGCACTTTCTGCTAGTAGACTAGAGTCATATGAATATTATATTTACGTAGATAAAATAAAACAAATAACGAACATTAACACAGATCCGATACAATTTTATTGTCAAAAACAAACTCAAATTCTCAATTAAAAAATTGCAACATAAAAATTCATATCACCCAGATCATATTTTCTCTTCCAAGGATTAACACATCATTAGCCGTTTGGTGAATGGGGTGAAAATCGAACCTTACTCCATGTTAATTATAAATGATATCCGAAGAGTCACATCCTAAAAGAGTTGTATGCCAGCGATGGGTAACGTTATTTCAAATGATTTGTACTCTCTGAATGGAACCATGTCGTTAATTTTGGTTTAACTATAGAACTAATAAGTAATTACGGCTAATTTAATAGATTAAAAATCGAACAGGTAACTTGTAATGCAGTTTAATTGATGCCATATTTCATAATCGATTATATGAACGTTGTTCCAAATTTGAAAGCTTTTTATTTTTTTTTAAGTTCTTCTAATCTAACCGATTATAATACCATAAAAAATAGAAATCCGTTGTAGTTAATACCAGTTAAATTAATACAAAAGTAATTTAAGTAATAATATTTACTTGCTAAATAAAATGTTACACGGCGAGAATAGTACAAGTGCCTTATAAAAGATTTACCACATATTCGCATGACCTATTTTTATCCCCTGCATGTTTTTATACCCCAACATCATGTGTGAGGGTAAGTCTCGGGGTTCGAATGGTTTAGAAGAATCAGGTTTATTAATTAGGGAAATATTGCTGGAGCCATTTTAATTGGGTATTCATTATAGGACTTTTGTTTTTTATTACATTTCTTTAATGTAAAAAATCGCATAAGGAGCACAAGGGCAAGACAGTAGGTGGTCATTGCCGCCCATGGACAGTCTTAGTACTAAACGCATCACCAACGCGGCTCTCTGATACTGCAATGAAACACGTTGAAAACATTTGAAAATTGTTGAATTCATTCGAATTTATTTTTATAAAAGTCATCAACGTAGGATCCCACTGACGGGCTCGTGTCATCTGTCACAATGTGAGAATTAGGTTTTCACAAATTTTCGGGAACACTACACATAACTCACGGATATGCAGTGTTTCTCGGGATATTATCTTATCTCGAAACGTGGTTCAATTCATTTTAAATACGCGTATAACTTTAAATAACTTGGGGATGGCGCATAGCAGTCGAACCCGCGCTTTCCATGCAAGAGACCGATATTTAAACCACCTCTATGCTACCATTGATTAAGTAATCTTACATGTTCTTATAGTAAAATAACTCATTTAATTGTTATTACTTATGTTTTAGAAGCGAAAGAAATTCAGTTTTTATTCCGTTTATCCTCAATTTCGGAAACCAAAAACGATTACATCAAAGAGATAAACTCAACCAATTCCGACTGCTTTCAATCCAGCTCAGAACGCATCTAATAAGCAAACCACGAAAGCGTAACAATAACAAATTTGAAACCGGCGTAAACATAACAAGTTTGAAATCCGCATAACAATAATAAGTTTGAAATCCGAAAGGGCGTACGAATCTCGTCTCCTCAATGCTTGAGCGGTCACATGACAAATTGCCTGTCGCGAGGCAACCCTTGCTCGGTAATCTTAGCAGGTAATGTATGATTTATGAGCCGAATGGAATATTTTCTGTTGCACGGTAAAAATTGTTACGGCAAGGTTGGCGCGTTGTTTCGGGGTTGCTGATAAGGTGATTTTATGATAGGTTGAGATTTGAAATTGTTTGAGGAAATGAGATGAGGATTTTATGTTTTCCAAAATAACGAAAAAATACAATAATAAGGTAATATTAGAACAATTCTGTTTTAAGTGTTTCTATTATTATCTTTCATAATAACATCAATTAAGAGGTTATTCAGTTTTTATGGATTGTATGCCAAGCGAACGCTTCGGGTTCGATACTTTTTTGAGAAGATATTTTTAGACACATATCTAAATGTTCAGATATTTTTGGACTTTATATTGTTTATGTATCGTCACGTTCACTTACAACACTAAAAATGATGGTCTAAGAGATTTCCAAGGTATCATGCGAGTGTTTTTCTATTTTTCCTTAACGTGCCCCTAATTTTGAATTTTAAACTAACGTACGTTTCTATAAAATATGTTAAAAAAATTAATATGTATTTTGCGAAGTGTATTAGTATTTTTAGCCCCAATCCTCGCAGTTCAACTGACGTAAACATAGTTTCTTCCGAGTGAATTGCGTCGAAAAAACCAAAACTCTATTACGATATTCGATTATCCCCCGTCTCGTTCATGATTTGATTAAATCTCTCTTTTACTGCAATTTACCAGAAATAGTTGCATTTACCCGCATTCTAGGGGAAATTACGAATGTGTGCCCGATTGTGGGGTGAATAACATTTTGCGCACAAATTGCATTATCATGATATCTAGTTCGTGGAATATGTTTGGATTATTACTTTTCCGATAATACCTGAATGGAAAGCTCACAATTTATAGGCCTTTTTAATTGCAGCTAATGCATAATAGCCTAACAGTTCCATTAAAGGTCTCATTAAGGTCTGATTTTGACTTGAAAACACTGCCAACTCTTAAAATTACGGGCGTATTATAAATTATTTATTACTCGTTTCGGTGAAAGAAAGAGAAAGAAAAAAAAACATCATGGGTACTTGCGCGTTCTACGTAATGTTCTCAAAAACGCCGGATATCTATCAATTTACATTTCGGCAATGCAGTGAAGGCCTAAGTGGAGATCCGACTCAAACGAAGGACAGATGCGTGAAATGATAATTTACAACAAACGCTTATGCAGTTTGCCTGATGTCAAGTGACTAACTCTATCATGCAGTTTGTGCGTTTATAATATTGAAGACTAGAACAGAACGCTTAATTTGAAATCAAGTATTGCTAGCCCCAACAACATTCTGAAGAAAATCTTTTTAAGCATAGTAATATTTACGGGTGTGGAAATATAGATAAAATCGATAAAAACGTTTAAATATTTTGTATTTACGACGTAGTAATGACGTAGTCTAATCATCTGGCAAGGAATTTGGGTATACACTGGATTCAGAAGGATAAAAATCGATCAGTTCGGCGCAAGCTAAAGGGCTATACCTTCACTAGACCTTCAAAAACCATGGATTACGTGTACATTAAAATCAAAGCTGTGTGAGTGTCTTATAACATTATAGTGATAATAAAATTGTAACGGGGCCGAATCTGCATATTGGAAATGTATTGGGAAGTTTAAAGTGGGTAACCATAAAATTGAAATTAATTTGAAGTTGCCGGCTACTTATGATGTGGGCTCTTCAAGAGGCTGAACAGGCTTTTATAAGTTAGTGCGTTAAACATGTTAGACTTCATCGCGACTTACTATCAGGTGGGATTGCTGTCAATTTATGTTACGTAAAAAAAATACATTCAGAGACTCACACCCTCGTAATAGGATTCCCTGTGTTGCGGGTGCCATGGATGTATACAAATATGACATTACTTACACCCAAAAGCCGAGAACAAACATTTATCTGTCAAATAAATGTCTGATGCAGTCGGGAATCAAACACGGGACCCCTGGCTCGGCAGATAGGGTCACTAGCAACTGAGTTACAGTTATACCTAAACATGTTTCATGGAATCATGACTATTTGCCTGTCTGTCTGCCTGAACATCTTACGTTAAAATGCTAACCACTCATCAATAGGATTGATACAATTTGAATCATATCAAATATTAATTTATTATATTAGGTTAGGTTAGGTGATGTTTCATGCGTCGAAATGAATTTATTCCCGCGGACTTTTTTTATGTGAATCGCTGCCGGGTTACTAGTATCAGAATAAACACGAGAACATATTTGTCAAAACAATACACTGCACTGACCACCGGTCATATCTCTAACACGTGCCCTTTTTCCTCAATATCTGCCCCTCATAATTCTTGTTAGAGCCCAATAGTGACTGTGATAATTTCAGCCCAGAGATATTTGTGGGAAATCCACTTATAAGAAACGTTTATACAGGACGCTGCTTACGAGACAGGGTTTGATAAATAATAAAAAAATATTTTAGCACCTTATACAAAATCAAACTAAAGAGAGAAAACAGTTTTGCGCCCGTAGATTACAAAATTTTGCTACAATGCCATATTAATACAAAAATAAGAGAAACATAAATGTACACCTAAAAATAAATTTTGATAAATAGTGTTATGTATTCAATAAATGACAGGTAAATGGCTAAATCTTAATATGTAATTCTTAGCTCAATAGTTATTTTGTACAATACGTAATTACGCGTCATAAAGCATCATTAAAGGTGTTCAAATTAAACGTACGTTGTTGCATTTATTTTACTTCAGGTAATAGTAGAATATATAATGTTAAATTGATGATATTTTTTAACAAATAAAACTAAATTGACGACGTACTCATACTTGATTCAAATCAGACGAAGGTACTTGTATAATTAAATAATTGTAAAACTCAACTTCAATCTAAAGCTTGTAACGTCAGGATATCATAAATAACAAATAAATTTTAAGGTTTTTCCAAGACAGCCTGTATAGTCTGATAATTTCTATGAATGTGTATGAACGTCCCTGGCCCGCAGTGGATATTATTTACCGCGCGCTATAAACCTGTCGAGCAATGAAGACAAACTGCAGTGGACATCTTGCGTTTTTTGGTTGACCCTTGTGTTACGGAAGAATGGTTCACATTAAGGACAATGGGCGGTAATGGCTTTTTTTGTTACCATAATGAAATCTGGAAATTCTGTAAGAATCATTTTAAAGTCGTAATAAGCGAAGCTTATTAGTCTTATTTA
>PDGT01000014.1:2231728-2469562 GCA_003671415.1 Megathymus violae | reverse complement strand
TTAAATTGAGAATCCTCCATTATGCCTCCATTATGACTGCAAGGGGTTTTATGCTAATTCTCCCTTCCACTTTCCAAGTGTTGATTTCCGATTACAATTCGAAAAATATTAATTTCCGGTTGAAATCATGCGATGATACTTCCGGTTGCTATTAATTGGTATTAGACTATAATCAGCTTCAATTAATGAAACAGTATAAATTTAATAAAATCATGACATATATGTAGATTCTTTATAGTCTATGTTCATACAGAATAATGTACCTTTCAAATGGTAAAAGATTCTTTCAGGTAAGTGCCGTGGTCACTCTCCGCATACACGCAAACTCATAAAATTCAAAGACTCTATTTATAATATTAGTATATTGAAAGGTTATTATTCGGGATGGATACTGATTATACTAATTTATACATCATGAGTAGATATATGTATAAATTAGTATAATTCGAAGCGGACGGCTAGTGATACCATATACCTGCCAATTTTAATTATTTTCATTTAATATTATAATATATTTAATAACAGGCGTCTTTTATGAAAAAAAAATAATAAATTTATATTATTATACTATTAAACTAAACTGAAATAAAACTAATCAACAAACTGCTAAATTATCGTACGTATAATCTTTTAAGACTCGGAGCGAATTTTTAATCTTTTTTACTTTCACAAACGTCAGAGCACTAAACCTCTAGCCAATCACAAAAGTATATTCAATATTGTAATCCGCGTGGAACGTCACGGGGCACGTGTATGCAAATGTGATAATTTACATGTGTCAGTCTGTGTGACTGCGAATGAAGCTGGGGATTTGAAACCTGTTATGATTGGAGATAAATTAAATGTAGTGATGGCTGATAATAGTTGGTGTTTAGTTGAAATATTAATGGGAAATCGCCGTTTAAAGTCTATGAATGCTATAATTTTCCTTACAACAATCCGTGAAAGCGTTCTGGTTTTAACTGTATATTACATTACTCTTGTGTCGATGAAGTTAAATATCGTGAGGAAACTTATTTATGTAGATATATATAGATGTAACACAGAGAGTTACTACAATGGTCTCAAAGGTTTATGAAGTCTACAAAACCACAATCCTCAGCGTAGTACCTTATGGCATTTACACTTCACACTGTGACAGAACTTTGATGGTAATCGTTGGTACGTTCTCCAATACTTTTGTTAATTTTGCACGACATAACTGATTTAATTTATATCCATGCAAAATGTTTATAATGTAACAATACCGCAATAATATGAATTATATTACATAAAACATTATATACACATGGCTACTTAGCTGACATAATGCAGCTAGCATCTTGTAAAATCACTGATACTATACTAAAACATAATAAGGACATTCAAGACGTAACAAAACACACAAATGAGAACGAACGCTTCGAACAATATACAAAGACATTACGTCAACATTAAACAAAAAATATTTTTATAATATTTATCCCTGAATGAGGATCGCATGTAAAAATAAAAGCGGCCGAGGACAAGGTTCAAAACGGGCCACTCGTCTGAATATTTTACAATATAATTGCTAATTTGCTTTTCTCCCTACCGTATCCCATTTCGGGTAAAATTTCCTGTTTTAGAGGCATTGTTAAAAATTCTGGATTATCCCCGCTTTTACCTGATGAATTATCGTTGTTTTTCTATTGCCTTCCGGTTCTTTCAAATCTGCTCTAATTATTTCCCCTTCAGCAAACAAAGGAACTTCAGGTTGCTCTTCACTTTATATTTTAAATAGGCAGACGCCTCTTCGGTGTTTCGGTTTAAGTGGCTCATTCGAAAGTCTGTCTGAAATAAAAGTCTATAATAACTCTGAAATTTATGCAGTAATGAAACAAAAGTCTGGGTTTCAGTCGGGTTTAATTTTGAAGAAAACGATTCAATTGTAAAAGACACATTGGTTTGTTTTTAGGGTTATCATATCTGATATTAAAATTATGTGTTGAAGTTTATGTTTGAGTAAACTAGTAAAGTAGAACTTAATAATTTATCGAGATGTAGCAATATCTACGAATTCATGTACATTAATAAAGGCTCACAACAGTCACACACGCTTTAGGATTCAATTTGGTGCAGGGTAGGTGTGTAGAAAATATATAACATAAACACTCATGACCCTATTTTTGAAAATAGTACCGAAGACCTTGCCGTCTCCTTTTGATTGACAAATTGGAAAACAAATTCTGAACGTAAATAAATCATTCAACAATTCATGTTTAAGTACTGATATCTTAAGTAACTCAAAGTAATTTCAAAGGGAACTAACAGATTCGTGTGATCTATTACAATAGAGCATTGTCGCATCACCCTCGCTATAAATATGTATGACGCGTCCACCCGTAGTGTCATCCGCGGTACTCAAAGACGTCCAGAATTGAGACAGATGGTCCGTCGAGCCGCTGTAGGGGACCAAAATGTAGTTAGAGAAATTATTATATTCGATGTATTAGTTACATAGGGTTAAAATTAAAAGTTGCAATTTAGTTAGAGATATGATATGTTATCCATTGGATAAAGGTTTATTTACCAACATTCTCCAAAAATTATAATTCGATGTGTATAGTAGCTTAGTTTATTTAGTTGCGACCTTAAAACTTACATTGTACAAAATTTAGCTTTACATTACAAAAAATGCAAAGAATAATCAAGGAAAATTCATAATGATATTGATAATTAAAATAAATTTATGAATACAAACCAATAAATATTTCTAACACAGGACATGTCAGAACTGTTGTGAATTTGACTTACTTAGCCTTTAATATACTTAAAGATTACTATATGAAAATTAAATATTCACGAAATGTAAGAAAAAATTACTCGAAATCAATATAACTAAACAATTGCATTTTTACACGTGCAAAAAGTCGGTAGTGGGAAAAATCTTGTAGATGTTTTAACAACAAAAATGTAACTAAATATCAAGTTGCGAAAAGATGGTCCCACATTGAACCGGATATTTAACGACAATGATGTATCACAGCCCCGGGTCGAGGGCGAAGGTCCCGGAGCCAAGACGACATTTTAACAATTACTCGGACGAACCTTCGCACTCAATATAGCTTTGAGGGAACGATTATTCTGGAGCAACAAAAACGGATGTGACTGTGATTAAAAAACTAAATATAAAAAATAAAGACTCACTAACTTATACGTCGTACTTTGTCACGGGTGGCATGGAGAATATACACGAACAAGATATCCCAAATAATCATTATGGGAGATCAAAAATGTTTGGCACAATCGGGAACCGAACTCAGAAAAATTGCTCAGGGCAACTGGACTTTTAATTATTCAACACTGCATGCATATGCATATGCATGCGAGTTTCAATGTATATATGTAGACCGTAAAGTCAACTCAAAATACGTTTTGGAAACATGAAAGTAATTAAATAGTAATAAATAATTAATTCGTAGTAAAGTAATTAATATTATTACTGGTATTATTATCTTTTCCTGAAACCTGTCTGGCTCATTACCACCATTTCGCTTAAGTCAGCAGGTCATCAGGTGGCTCGTGTGCACGTTTGTCGACTATTAACATAAAAAAAATATTCATTCTATCTTATCTATGTATCAATGTTACTTTTGTTTACGCTATATTTTTCTCTTCTCTATTAAACCTCTGGACCGAAAGCATCCGGTTTTATTTCGAGGAGTAAGTAAAAGATTCTTTGTGAGGATGTAAATGAGATCAATAATAGTAATAAAAGTAAACAATATGAATACTACATTGTACATTAAAAGGAAATTAAACAGATAACAAATAAATTTCGTATCAAAAACATGTACATATTTTTTGGAAAATTATATATATAAACATTGAACTGTTAAGTACAACGGTTAAGTAATACTGAGATCATTACGGAGATATAATTACCTTCAGGTAACTATGAAAAATATCCTTGTTTTAAATTTAAGGAGTAAATAAATACATTTTTAAATATTTCGTTTTGGGCATTGAAATACGTGTTCAAAATATTAATTTAAATATCAATTCTAATATTTAATGATTCATTTCATTTATTATAAATAACTAAATAGTTGACCCAAAAACTTAAAGCAAAACTTCAAATTCTTATTGCACATTTTAAAGTCAAACTTGTTAAATTTAAAAAAAAAGGTTGATAGAATCCAATGATCCAATCACATACAAACATAGCTTCTGAAAAAGATTTGCTCAATCAAAAACCAAGATTCGATGAATACAAATATTTCAATCATAAAAAAAAGGAGACGTTGCTTAACGATTTGACAAATTGTTTAGTTTTGCATAGAAGGATCATAGTAGCTAGACATCAAAGGTTTGGAGGGAGGTAGGTAAGATGATTGTTTGCTACTGACTCCCAGTTAATGTATTTCGGTATTGTTTGAGGCAGACAGACGTTTTACGAATGCACATTATATCAAACTTGCAAGGAATAGAGTTTGAATAAAGAATATCGATAGTATATTGAAATAAAATCCTAAATATTATTATTTGAGTGTAGCCGTGTAACCGATGCGCTCTATGAACAACTCAGGACTTTCTTAAACCTGTTTCTGGTTGCTTACCTAATTATTACACGAAGTAAGTACTTAAAAGTTCACTATAAGTTTAAATACGTCAATTAAAGGAGTCTTACCTACAATTACCAATGAATAGAGTTGCTACTTCTGTATGTTTTTAACTGACTACAAAAAAGGTTCTCAATTCGTTTTGTGTTTCTTTATGTTTGTTACCGCAGAACTCCGTCATTTATTTGCCGATAAAAAAATCAATTTTTATTTGAAAGGGTTATATACATTACGTTTGGAGCCATTTGATTAAAAAAAATACCAACACTAAGAATAGAAATAGGGGATGAAACCAATAAGTTCACCATCTTCAAATTTTAATTGCTTTTTCAGAAATTATACGATCACTAACAGATGAAGTAACAAATATACATATAACATTTCATTTTGAGAAATATTATCCTTGTGTTCTTAAATAGCACTGCACCCAAAACAATTGTAACTCACATTCATCAGGACTTTAATTTTTACATATGATTGTAATAATCGCATGAAAATTCGTGATGATTCGTAGTGGATACAAAGATAGTAGAAAATAGTTTATCTTACGAATTTTGTTTCTAAGAAAGAAATGAATATTTAATGGGTCAACAGAAAGTACCCGAAACTACGAGTATCTACACTAACAATAATAGTGCTCTAACGAATCCATAATAAATTACACCTTCAAACAAAGCTTTAGATTTCAAACTACGACAAATTCCTAGTTCAAAGTTGTCGAGAATTAATAGCAACATTCTATCGACAACTTGGCTCTTACCGAATTGGCGATTATTCAACCCTACTCAAGATATGGTCAAAGGGACAAACGTTCTGCTTGCGAGATGGTAAATAATTAATTTGACTAATGGGACAGTTTGTTACGAAGGGAGTTTCTATCTTATTTGGGATTCAATCGTTAGAATTCGGTCTTAATATACTAGTTTGGTTTTAATGTCAAGTAGAAAAATAACGAAAGGGCGAACTTTTCTTTTCAAAAATATAATTTTTGAAGTAGTAATTATGGTTCAGTGTTTATTTTAAGAGCTATATTTTATAAGTGTCATGTTGTTATGTTTTATAACTTTAATTGAAATTTCACCTACTTTACGAAAAAAAAAATTATAAGCTTTTTTACTTATCATTCTCATTGTTAGAGTTCTGTAAAATGATCAATAAGACTGTCACAGTTATATATAATATATTTAAACCAGAAAAATAATAAAGGCTGTGAACATACATTTTTATTTCGTTAATAACTACTATTGCTATGTGGGTATGTACGAAAACTTTATACTATTATGACTTAAATAACTGTCCTTTGGTTTCGCCACGATGAAATACGATTGGTTAGCGTAAAATGTGAAGACTCTCCTTACGTTTTGATATTTGTCACAATGATTTTCCGCTGTAGGATTGATCGCGCACTCAGGTCTCTAGATGGCGCTGCTATTTTAGTTGATTAAAGGTTCTTAGCTGAAATATCGTGTCCAAAGTAAGTGTTGTTTTGATCTTGTTAATTGTTGTTGTTGTTTATTGTAGAATACGGTCCTAACTCTACTATTTCCAAAAAAATATTATGCATAAATATTAATGGTTCCATTAACTATAAGTACCGTATGTACGATCCTTACGTTAACAAATAATGATAAAATCAATCAATTGGTATTTAAAAGGCGTTTTATATATTAATAAAAATATTAAAAATTCACACACTCACATCGCCGCACTAGGATCACTGGTGTTGCGGGTAACAAAGATATATATACATGAGACATCACAAACACTCACAACCTGAGAAAAAATATTTATTTATCTGTCACATAAATATCTGCTCGGCTGGGAACCGAACTCGGGACTTCGCACTCGGCATGCAGGGTCAACTGGGCTATGGAGTCGTCAAAATGTGTTTGAGTTTTCCTTACACAAATATACCTTACTCTTAAATTATTGTATATATTATTATAAATCACATCAAAATGTATGCAGCAGTTTTTCAAGTGGAAATATCGATAAAATACACAAACCGTGAGTACCCGTTGCAGTTAAGAAAACATACACAAAAATATGCTTTATTAAATAAGGAGTGTATTAGATAGTCAAATATTTGTCTGAAGGCACCTGCCGTACGATCATGCACGAGTACCGTAGTAATTGACTGTTAAACACAGAGATCTACAGCAGAATCAATGTGACGCCTTTGTCTGAGCTTCTGCTCATCAGTTGCAGAATGTTGTATACTCGAAAGTTCTGCACTTAGCTTGCGTGGATTTTGGCATTTGCCTTGACTTTGTGAGAGGCGATCCAAGGCGAGTTATGGGTTGTCATGAATATAATACTAATTGTATTATTCACTGGCAGCTGACATGTCAAGCGTTGTTCTGTAACACATCTGAACATCTTTTGTTAATAAATCAACAGGGCCAGTTACTGAGTTTTAATATGACAATGAACTAACATCTCGTATCTACGTCAGGTTCGATTTCAATCCAAAAAACAGGATACAATTACATGAAGTACTACTAGGCTTTTATTACACTCTCCTTTTTGCCATTTACTTAACGACGCTGTATGGAATTCTGACACCCTCCCGACATGGTCATAAAATCGAGAATTCACTCTAAAATCACTTCAATAAATCGGGCAAACATTCATCGACGCACAAACAGCCTGTTTTGAATTTTCGCCAACATTTGCAATCGAGATCCGAAGCACTTAGATACGGTTGGCTACGTGACGAACACACGGACGAGGAGTTTCAGAAACGAATTAACGTACACCACGTTTGAAGCTCTAGAACCGCTTCAGGCAGCATTTAGTTTTATAGATCGCAATCGAATCTTCTGTAGAAATTTTAGTATGTATATATTATGACCACAACATATATTTCTATGTACATAAGTATCATTATAGAATAATAATTTATGATTAAAACTATCAAATTCTTACACTATCTAAACGAAGTTCTCACAGTACAATTTTTTAATTTTTTTAACATAAAATAAGTTAATATTTGACAAGAATCGCACCTGATGGTAACTGGTGATGATGTCTATGATATTGAACGCACTAACTTATACGAGTCTATCCACTGTAATCTGTGCTGTGGCTGACTATATTCTTCTAAGAATATATAATAATCTATAATATTTTATATGTTATGAACGGTCAAGGTTTATAGTGAGCATTTACCATCAAATGAAGGATCTGATCGTACATTGGCTATTGCCATTCAAATCAAATCAAAATCATTATCCGTCCTTTACTAAAATACTCGGTGAACGCACTAGCTGTATCTCACAACGTCTTACAAATTCAAAGTCTTAACCGTTACGCCATAACAATAAACCCTTGAACCCCTAGATATTTACATATGTATTGCCAGTTGAGACGTTTTAAACGTTTGACAGTTCCAAACATAGCTAGTATTGTTTTGATAAGAGGGTCCTTTGATGAATAGCGGACCTGGGATCCTCGGATGTTAATCTTGTGGTTGTAGGTGTTACAGTTTGGGTTCGAATGGAACTGTTTCCAAAGACGACGTATCGCTTAGCGGTCGCGTGAGAATGAGAGAAAATTGGATATGTTAAGCTGTGTAGACTGTACACTTGTGTGTCTTATAACGTGTGGACTTACGGAGATATTTAGAATATCAATATGGATATTACATTATTATTATAGCTACTAGTTGTGCCCGCGACTTCGTCCGCGTGGAATTTAACAAAAAAGTTATTCAGTAGTAATAAAAGTAGCCTAAGTTACTCCTTATTATATCAGCTACCTGCCAGTGATAGTTCCATCAAAATCAGTCCAGCCGTTTCAGAGATTAGCCGGAACAAACAGACAGACAGACAAAAATTGTAAAAAAAAATATTTTGGTATATGTACCGTATATACATTTATATGCATGTAGTAAAAAGCGGTTATTTTAATATTACAAACAGACACTCCAATTTTATTTATTAGTATAGACTAAAAGGTAATGTTCCTGATAAATTACCATGTGCATTTTTTGTGATTATTAGTATTATGAACATTAACATCTAAGTTTCCAAGTATATGATTCCTTACCAATGTGAGATCTGATAAGAGCAGCTGGTTAAACAGAAACTATGTCTGTATAGAAACGAGCTTCGTAGGTAATTGCAGAACAACATCGGCAGGATCAATCAGCTATGACGTTCAAAATCTTATTAGACTAGTTTATTATAGATTTTATAAGAAGCCAGGGCTCTATCCCCCTTGAGTCCTACTCTGTTCATGCTGTACTCTGTTAAACAACGGACAAGGCAAGGGCGGACGGTCCCCCTGTTAGAGGTCGCTAGACTTCGTTCAACGCAGCTTAATCTCACCGGTATTAGTGCACTATGGCAAGGTTCTTTAGCTGGCTGGTTAACGACCACCGTCCTTTTTAAAATCAACGCAACGATTATGTTTTCTTTATTATAGATGCCTTTAGGCGACGCTCAAGACCAACCGTCAGGTGGGTCTGGTCACCTGATAAGATTAAACAGCCAGAATTACTTTTGATTTTCAGGTTTGGTTATCCACAGTATTATAATGGAAAGAAATCCATTGCCCATGGAAACTTGATGTATGTATATCATTCAATAACAAAATAATGTAAACTGATCTCACGATAAACTCAATACAACTAGAAAATTCACTTTGATGGATCGCACACACGCGCTAAGACCGATCTCTTCCGATGACGCAAGAGAATGAATAATCGAATGAATACGAATGAACTTATCTTGTGTCAAAAGAAATGTAGAACATGCTAATATAATCTTTATGACAGAAGCAATAAAGTTTCATATAAGGTAGCATTAGTTAGATGATTATTAGCTTATATTTGATCAATCATTTAGTGGAAGATTCGAATGATTGCACATGACTGTTGTAGAAAATGTTTTTTGAATGTGGAGTCTCTTCTGAATTTATTGATACTGAATTTGATGAATTAGATGTAGCAAATTATACACAGACGCAGATATGTAAGAAGACGATATGCTTCTTATATTCCGATTAAATTTTATATTATATGAAGAAATAAAGCGTGTAACTTAGAAATTACCGTTGGTGTCAAATACAGAAAAATTAAAAGGTATATTATTGCCTATTTATGTCATCATAAATTATTCGATAAAGAAAAAGTTTCAAGTGGAGTTATTTACGTACATATATATGTAAGTTTACAGATTAAATAAAAAATAAAATAATAATTCCGAGAACTAAGTAATTTGCAACTTAGACTTCTTTTAAGTACTGTTAATCTAATATGAATCCATAGTTGAATGACTTATTTGTTCGTTCTCGAAATTAAATCCTACCAACAAACCGGTACAAATCCTTGTTTGTCCCATCTGGTGACAAACGACAGAACGATTGCATCGAGCTAAACCTAGCCTGATGTGACCAATAGCGGAACACAATTCAAATCCTTTCCCGTGAAGATTTAAGACCCAAAACCGCGCAAAATCTAATTTTGATACACACGCAAATCGCGGCAATTACAAATGCAGGTACAGGGGTTTAAAATTTCTGGATGTGGTCATAATTGAGTTTAATATGAAAATTTATTTTCATGTAGAAAATATTAAAAAAAAACCTGCATGCTTGGGGTAAGTCTAACACACAGTTACTAACTTAGTTAAATAAGAGCGTTGCTTATCTCATTCCAAGAAAAAAAAAGAAAAAATCCAAGCAGATTCCAACAACAAGTGCTCAGGGCACAGAAGAGTGATGTTTATGGATTGTAATGATTTTTAATTGTTTTAAATTTAAAAAATCAATGCTTTCTTATGAAATAAATTGTCTCCCAAATCTATAAAATCAAGTCCGTTTATTTCAGTCATTTTCATTGAAACATTGAAAAGCTTAATAAACCAGGTCGATAATAAGACAATACGGTCCAGATTGATAATGAAAATATACCGTGAGTTAGAAGTATTTCATTTTCATTCAAAACCTTGAGGCCGTCTAGGAGTTTTGCATGTCTCAGTCAACCACTCAAAATAAGCAAGTACAAAGTAAGCAATTACAGAATCTTGTTCTATCGTTATTATCATTATACATTGTATTATAATTTTGAAGACCCTTCCTGTACATCCACTGCAATCCACGTTTAGCTGTCGGATTAGCACGTCACAAAGCTAGACCGTGGACGTTCTGCGTCGATACCGTGGTACAGAGTTGGACGGGGCTTTGTTCAGTTACACGACAGTTCAGGGCATGGCTGTTCTGCATACATTTATGTGATATTCGAATTCATCTACTAAACTCGCACCACCTTGCTACGTTGGAGACTATTGTAATTTATTTACTAGGCATTCTAGTGACAAAAATATCAACTGATCTTTGACGCTTTGTTTAAACTGTACTAAAATTCGATTTTTATTTAAAGTTAACTGAACTTTTACAGAGTAACAATAACATATGTTTTAATTTAGAGGTTTAATCTAAGATTGACTTTAATCCATTAGCGGCATACTGCAGGGCATTCTTCTTGCAGGGGTTTCTTCTGGTAATTGAAGAATCCTAAAGCTTACTCAATCACGCTGCTCCAGCATGGATTAGAGGAGATAATGGTCTATTCAAGTGTCGGAAATTTTTATGTCTTTGACATGTCTTAAAGACTGCTATACAATGATATCTATTGGGATCATCGGACTAATGTCACCTGCTAACAAAAATTTTGCCACTAGCGATCACCCATCCAAGAACTGATGCTTCCTTAGATGCTTAATACAATCGATTATTTATGAATAACGTCGAGCTATGAACTTTGACTTACCTAAAATCATAATGTGGTAAATTTATATCTATGAATTTAGAAACTTGTAACATGTGTTATATATGTTTGAAATAAATCATTTCCTTGTTTATGAGGTTATAGTTTAGCAACAACTGTATTTTGATAACTTCAAAAGTACATGTTGGTTAGTATTAGATAATTACAAAAGAAATTTATCGAAAAAATTCGTATTTTTCATTAAAGCGAGATTCATATTCAAAATGCTCCTTCTCAGAAAATTAGGATGGAAATCTTTATTTGGACTGCTTTTCTGACTACTCAATAGAGGGCGCTGTTCGCATATAACGTTGTGAGTTGGGGAAAAAAGTATCATTGCGCGTACAACTTACTTCCAATCGTAACAAGCTAGTTCAAAGTGCTAAGTGCTGATACGAATTAATTCTAAGTGTCAAGACCAACCGTTAAAGATCCAAGAAAATCTTACCTAAAAGATTTATACTTGCCTGAACCCTACCTGAATAACCGGGAATACGCTAACACCACAGGGTCAGTTACTAATAAATTACCATGTTAATACCCTTGTATTACTTTTAAATGCTAATTCTTCTAATTAACGAGATAGCTATGCTTTTACTAATATGAGTTCATAATTATTGTTTATGTTGTTAAAGTCAATATTTTACATTAGATTGACGTCGTAATTCACTAGGTTTCGCTCTACAAATCTGGGACTTATTCGACATCCTTTCCCAAGAGTCATTTTTTATATGAGCGCGCTTCAAATTGCCTCAGTATTCAATAATCATATCTTCTTCTTAATTATTTATTTGGTATCCTGTAAATGTTACCCTTATTGTATTTGGTATTTCTCGTATTTAATAAAACTACGAAAGGTTTTTCTGACAAAGTCGATATCCATCTTCCATCGTTTGATTTTTGAAGATGAGACCGCGACCTTCCACCGAGCAATTCACCAGTGGCCAACATCGATCACTGTCGCAACTAATTCCTGTACGCGAACACGATAAAGTTAAATGCAGGCTACGTGACGTCCGGTGAATTGGATGTTTTTCCCGAGAATTATTTGGGATTGGACAAATAGTTTTCGAGTGGACGTGAGAGGGTTCAAGATAAAGCTTGTGGTTAATAGGAAGAAGAATTAGGGAGTATTGGGGGTGATTACAAAAGTGAATAAGTGGTTTAAAAGTATATTGACCATAATTGAAATTATATTTGAGTACTTATATCATAAGTATTAGTTTTAGTCCACTAAGTAGCTGAGAGGAATTGAATTTTATTTAGCAAACATATAATGACCCTGAATTAAAAAGAGGAAAAATACTATCCTGAAAATATGTAGTGTCCTTTGTAGAATCCTCTGAATACTTTGTGCTTGCTGTATAACAAAGGCAACGAGAAACACCAAAATGACTGAACAACTTTGAAAGTATTGTAAAAATAAAGTATTTGAAAGTATACTATTTCTAAGAAGAAATGTTATACTGATAATAATTTATCCTGATAATGATTTTTCATTAACTTAATCGTCCGGTAAAAATACGCTTAATGTCTTATTTCTGTGATACAATATATATATTACACAACAACACACAAAATATTTTACAATTTTTTAATCACATAATTGTTTAACTTAAGCAAATTAAATCTTTAAAATTGAAATTTCATGTACAAAAATTTTATTTTCTTTTGTCATAAATGTAAAATTTGTTATATTATTATATAAAATGTAAATCTAGTAAATAAAAACAATGTTACAGATAAAATAACACACAATACACAAATGATGCTATACGAAGATACAATCGTCCGAAATTATTTACTGCAACACAGTGACAGAGACACTTAGAATCACATTTTATAGTACGGACACGCGCATCCATATTTCCCATGTTTTAAAAATAATTTATGAGTGCCTCCCATAGATGTGATCCCATGCGAGATCAATTGAGTGTTATAGAAACCATTTAACATCGCTAAGTACAACCGTTGACTTATACTACACGCCCTACAGTTTACATTTCAATTTGATTTAAATCTTATTATACTCTTGCAATAATCGACTTTATTATTATTATACAATAGTGGACAGTATTCCCAAGCGAAGCCATTAGGTTTTTATATGGCCGAAGTGTCGACACACGTGACTTCACAGATGAGTGGATTTGAATCGTTTGTCATATTTAAAAGTTAAATTACAAGTAATTATTTGCTGGAGTTTCTCTGGCGTGAGAATATTTTGCACAGTTCTGTTATATTTCCTTAATGCGTAACAAAACATATTTATTTTTGTTTAATACTCCACAATTGATTTCATAAGTCACTTAGCTTAAATCTATACAGAGAGAGACACTATAAAGAAAGAGAGAGTGAATTTTGTGAGTTTATGTATTTATATACGGGGAAAGTAATTTCCGAAACTACGGAACCTATTTAGAAAATTCCTAGATCATTTTAAATGTACATTGTTCCGGATGGACATAGGCTATATATCATATAAATATAATACATTTTTCAACACGAACCAAGCCGGGGCGGGCCGCAAGTACCTAATAAATTCCTTTTAATTAACCTTTCTACTAATTTCAATTTCTTAATTTCTTAATTTCAAATTCTGGTATTATAATCATAATCCATACGTGTCCCACTGCTGATCTTCGGTTTCTTCTCACTATGTGACGAGTATAGTCCAGAATCATCACGCGTTATAAAGAAATTCGGATTGATAAATTACATATAATTTTCAGAAAATAAAAAACGAAAAACTTGAGAGTTCGCAGGATGCTTCATGTGGTTTTCCTTCGTCGAATCAAGTGTTAAGTAATACGTAATACGAATATAACTTTGAAAATTTTGAACTGATGACTCGGCCCTCATGATTCGAACACGGGCCGTTTCTGCGGAAGACAAATACACAATCCATTAAATTACCACTACTAAAAGTCAATAATTTAATTTGATTTACTAAATGATACCTATAAACATTTAATTAAAGTCATACATTCTGTTCCGTAACTAATTGATTTGTCCAATTCAATGCATTTTGACGTCCGTGTCCACTATATCGCCAGACACCTTACACATCAAAGGCATTGCTCGCGTCATACCTTCCATACCGACAATACTCTAATTGGATTATTCAACTGCAATATTAGTTCAATATCCTGACGACAACGTCACAGGACAGTGACCCTTGCACCTTGGACAATCGATGGGGTCCCCTCGCCGATAGCGTATTGTGTATCTACTGGGGTATTGATGTGTTTTTGTGTGTGTGCTTAATGATCATAGATGGCATGTGTTAGTGTGAGATGTGTTTAGTTACTTTAATAGGGGTTCTAATTCAAAATCGTTTGCTGTAATGCTGTCATTTCGTTTACAGAATGTTGATGTTTTTTTATATTTAATATTTATCATTTAATGAATTCATTTATATTTATTATACATATAAAGATTGAAGTGTTAATGATTTATTGACTCATGTAAAGACAATGAGCCATATATATAATGATCCTTATATTTTTAACGATTAATACTTAAAGTTTATTTAAATATGTATTTAATATATTTTATTGGGATTAGATTTAATACATCCCATTCTTGAAAATCAAAAAAAAATATTAAACAAACTTAGACAGCGTTTATATAATGGCGCGAACTGCGTTGTACCTGACTTTCGTTGCATCCACAGTTACGACCCCAGTTTCTCGCGGCAAAATATTGAACTGTTGGGTTGCCTGTTCCCTGCATGTTACGCCTTCTAACATCACACCTACAAAGAAAAAATTATTCCTTGTTATACATTGAAAACTATTCGTAAATTATACAAAAATTGCAGACAGTAACACAAATGAGAACGCGCATAAAAGCTTAACATTAGCAATAGCCGGCAGCATTCCAATCGCGGAAACTTTATCCATTACCAGTTAAGCAGTGAGCATAGAAAATCTCGGACGAGCCACCATTAATCTTGCCAGATGTATGTAAATTTCACCCCGATACTTCGTCGGTCAACGGAGACCCCATCCATTATTTCGTGTCCACCGTCGGGTCATCGCTCATTCGCAAATTGTAAACTTCGTACACTTTGTAAATCATATTTCTTTTTGGATTTTCAACTGCATCGTGCGATACAGTCTTGTTCGCGTCCGATTATGTTTTGGTATAGAACAGTGAGTGTGCGATGTTCGATTTATGTTACAATTTATTTTCAACTTCACGTTTATTGCACGCATTGTATTATTGAATCGACAAAAACTTACTTAAGCTTTTGATGCGGATAACGAAAAAGGGTCGAGGGAGGAAGATTTATAGCCGAAGGACTACACTATTCGGACAAATGTGAGTCTCTTTATTTTTCTGCCTTGTTATAAGAAGAAGGCGTGAGGTGTTTAATCGGAGCTTTTGTTCTGTGACTGATATTTAGTAAAAACAAAATACTTTGGTCAAAATAATAATTCCAAATTTTACTAATACGTATTGAATAAATCGGTTGGATAAAATTTTTGTATTGCAGACAAAGTTGGATTCTAACAGGGTCCATCTTACTCTTGGGGCACGTTAATCGGTGCACTAGGTAGCCAATGAACGAGGTTTATACCAGGCAATTCCTGTTGTTAGTCACTAGGTTTAGGGGCAACTTGTGATAGCTAACGTATTTGAGCTGTCCGCATATGGAAGATGGTCGCCATGTGGATCCCCTTGTCGTTTATTGGCTATTGACATATTAAGCAAAGGACATTTCAACTATTTTTTTAAATGTTAATAGTCGACAAACAAGCAGACGAGCCACCTGATGGTAAGTGGTCACCGTCGCCCGTGGACATCAGCAAGACCGAAGGTATCACTAATGCGTTGTCGGACAGAAAATGAGAAGAAGGTTAGAAAGAAAGTACTGGCTCTCAAGCCCCCAGTCGGAACACGATGAGTCGTTTGGCGGCTGATTCAAGCAGGAGGGTAGTAGCTAGCCAGGCAGGCTCCACGGAAAGATAGTAATAATATTAATGACTTAATAATAATACTGATATTATAATCCCTACGTGTAGCCCTACCACTAAACAGGCTGGCTTCTGGCGCCTGTTACGACACCCTGTTCTGCCAGCACGGGATTGAGGGGAGTATTGTAAGCCTCCTCAATACGGCCTAAACTAAACTTTATTCTTATTTTACAGTAGAGATCTTCAAATGATTATTTTATAAACATTTAATGGTAATAAATGTATTAATGACCGATGCGGACGTGCCCAAGCTTTGCATTGAGAAACCAATATCATTGTTATTGGTTTTTATTGGGTGATTTTTATAAAAAAAAAGCCTACATTACTATTGGTATACACCGCATGAAAACCTGCGTAGTAAGTCTTTAAATAATCGTCTTCTGAGAGATAGGCACAAATGACATAAAAGTAAAGTTACGAATTGCTTATATTATTTTGATAAAGTGGGAAAATTTTGTAGATTACGACCGAAAAACTTAAAAAGCACCTTTAAATCGCTTGACAAATAATCGAATCCGGTTAAAATGGCTTTTCATCTATTATTTTCTCGTGAACTGTCGCGATATAAAACGTTCAACTGTCCGATTCCCAATTCCACAGAATGCTTGTCCATCCTGATAGATGTCCACACACGTTCAAAACTGCTGAAACACCGAACATGTGGCTATTAAAAATTCGCTTTAACCCGAGGTGGTAAGGTTTACTTTTGATTGTGGAGAAAATGTGAGATTAAAGTCGTGGTTTTAAAGAAGAATCAGATAGGATCGTTAAAAAACGGCAGCAATTACGTTCCTCTTATCTATTGGGTTCTGATTCTGGAGTGACGTTCGCGAACCCTGTTTGGGTTTCGTTAAAAAGGTGTCGAGTGTCAGCGTAATCCGCCAATTAAAATATATTCTTGGCATTAAATTGCTTTGCTTGTTCAAAACATTTTTAAAATATAATTAGACTGTATTTCTAATAAATAGGGCTGCTGAAAGATATTTCATTATAAAATAAACTGTACATTTGTAACCCTATGTAGAATGACAAGTGACAAGTGTACGTACATTTTAAAATAAATAACTTAAATAAATAACACGTGTTTTATAAACTTTTTATGCTACTGACATGTTTCAAACTAGGCTTTGGAACGCTGATAATATCATACTCATATATATTAGTAGCAAATTGTTCTCGCTGTGCTTCAGGAAAACTACTTTAGATTATTTTAAATTAATTTATAACTTTTTTTATTTATAGACGGATTGCAATGAAACTTGAAGTATTAAGTGACGCTCACTGAAATACATTAGTAAAAACCAGAACGAAATCGTTTAAGCCGTTTCTGAGATTAGCGGAAACAAACGCACAAACAAACAGATAAAAATTCTAATAACTATTGTTTTGTGTTCTATTGCGTTAATAAAGGCCCGTAATAATGTTTTTTCTCATATGTCGTTCATGTACAGAACGCGATTAGTTAGAATTGTATTATTAGTATAGATTATGAGGTTTGGAGCCAGCTATTTTTATAAATAATTTATACTAATTATATTATAGTCTCTCTCTATATTAAATCTCACCATGTATATTTATTGAAAAAGTATCCCCATCCCCAAACCATACCTTAAGCTGGTTCCTTATACTCCCTCAATTTTAAAGACTTACTTTTTACTTGCAGCTGTGACTTGGAGTTTCTTTCTTTATCTATCCCTTAGATACTTATTACTATCAACAAGCCAAATAGTTACTTAATCATACATTCGTAAAAGCGCAAAAATTGTTGAGCAGTCTTTATTATAAAAATACACAGTACAACTTCCGTCAACCGTCGTAGTCCCTCAGTCTTTGATCGCAAGTATTTTGTTCGCGATCGCTGAAAATCTTATATTATCATCTCTACTTATACCACTTAAGCTTTTGTCGTCTATACAACATTCCTTATTAAACAATAGGATAATCAGTGGACCTAGGTCATAATAAGATCCGTGTATGCGATATTCACCCTCATGCAAGAGGCATGAAGACGAATGTTGCTAATAAACTTAAAGTACTTCTTATCAGTATGCCTATTTTGTTTCCGCATTGTATTAGTTTTCGCCAAACAATGGAGAAACTTCGTGATATTAAGTATAGAACTACAAATATAGAATCTTACCGTGCACGAAATCTTTCGTGGTACTTAAGCTGGTCGATAGAGAGCCTTACAACCATCAGTTGGAGAGAGCTGACATTATTAACTCGTCCGTCGGGTCAGTGTGCACTATGAGCAGAGAAGGATGGCTTGGATTCCAGGATGAATGAGCGTGTTCATGCTTCATGTACCTTCATTGCTAAAAATTAAGTATTCATAAATTGTTTTACACTTCTTGTTTTCTTTCTCCTTATAATTTGTAGTATGCATTGTATAATCTGTCATATGCAAACAATAATGAGTATCTGTCCATCCGTCCATTAATTATTCCATCCAGCCGTCTGTCTTTCAATCAATCCATCCATCCAATCATCCAATCATCAAAACACAAGTATGAAAATTTAATTCTGAACGTGAGACAATTAAAGTTTACTTCAATTCACTTCACCTACGGCGTTAACAAGAGAGACACCCTCATTTGCATGCAGAGGCCGTTAGTGAGGCCATTATTGAAATTTTACGAGAGTTTGATTATTATTCAGTAGACCGCTATTTGGGCTAGTGGACACGGAATTAAATGTTGAGAAAGTGAAGAAAGAGATTCTTATCTGTCATGACGATTTTATTAACATTCAGCCAATTATACATTTGATTTTATTATACAATTGATTTTATTATACAATTGAACTTTTTTCTCGACACCATGGAATAATATTTAAAATGTGTTTAAGTTTAAAGGGAATGGAACTAGGCTCTGTGATATTTGTGACCGCATGGTATCCATCCACAACAAATGTATAATGAGATGTGCCTAATTTTAGTCTCGTATCATAGCGGATATAAAACATTTTAAATACGAGGATACGTACATTACCATTGTTACCATTGCCATTATTGCCATCATGGCCACACCACCAACTTCATCATCATCAACACACACACACACTATCATACAATAGCTATCCTTACACCTGCTTACGTATCGATAAATAATACCACCTAAGTGCAAATGGATACGCGCGATAATTTAACTTTCGATGCATTTTTGATATTCTTCGAAGTACATTTTCAAATTTTAAAATTATTTTGTATCATTCAAAAATTGTATCAAGTTCACAAAAACGTCGACAGAGAGACACGAGGTATCCTATGAAGAAATATGTTTTTTTATCCCTAACAAGTTTATAACAGATAATCCACACTAAGTTAGCCTACCTTGACTGAGCTATCGGTGAATTATGTGATGGAAACCTGGTAATTGCTCTCGAAGTGCCAAAATACATAATTTATATGGAAACTTATGTAGCGTGCCGCGCAAAGAATCCATACATTCGCTTGTTCTGCATATCGCTCGCATGAGTGGGTGCATGTGTTAATTGTAACTCAAAACGAGGTATTGTTTGGGGTGAAATGAAATTGATTTGTAATGGAAATAGGAAAAGAGTACACTATCCAATTGGTAGGGTTAAAGTGGTTGGATTTTTTATGCGCAGGCTAGCTACCACCCACTTTTTAGGAGCAACTGTGAAATAACCTTTCGGTTGCACAGTCGGAGAACCAGTAATAACCGGATCTCCTGCTTTCAACCTAGTCGGCAATGCATCGGTGATACTTTTGACGTTACGGTCAGCCGTAAACAGTGGTAACCATGGTATGGTAACTAACCATAACAGTGCGATAATTTCAAAAATGACTACAGATTTAATGTGACATGAGAGGAAGGTTCAAAAGAGAGAGAGAAATCTAGAAGAGAGATCAAACATGATTTTTTTTAAAAGCCTAATAAAAGCGAGTAACATTTTTTTAGATAACTATTTGAGCATAAAGATGACATTTTCCGAAAAGAGGCAACCCTAACTAGAAATGAATAAACACCTATTTCTTCATTTAAAAATTTAAAAATAAATCCTCAGTAAATTCAACCATAGGAATACTGCTTTATTAGTTCCTGAACAGTTTTGTGTTTCAAAGGCAAATTGAGGAATTCTATTCAAAATCTCCATTATAAAACGACGATCACAAAGACACCGTACCCCTTTACCGTGACCACATTCTAATCAAATCCTTTACGACGGACAGCATTCCTGGTGGTATCTTCAGTGGAAAACATTTCATAGGTATTTTATATTTAGTTTATTTATTTCATATTTAGTACACGTATACAGTTCAGTGGTACAATGTCGAACATACCATATAAAAAATAAATCTGATTCTGAGATTGTGAGTGGTTTGAGGTGGGGGTTAATTAGATAAAAAATCTTTTGTTTAGACTTATAAAATAAAATGGTTTATCAGGATAAATATATCTATATATTATTTTCATATTGGAATGTAATCCTTCGTCACGATACATATATATATCATGAATGGATTTTATATTGTAAACTTTCACAATACGAAATCCTATCTGGATGGATTTGATCGATTGGTATCACATTTACCCCAAAACTAGTTTCAGTTTCAGTTTCCATGAACTTTAAGTAGTTAAATCGTTAAATAGTTAACTGATTAACAAGTAAAAAAGTGTGCCTTTACAAACTCATGCGTTGGTTGGAACTATTGGTCACTCTTGTTGTATATTTTTTGGTTTTTAGTGTTCATTTTTAATATTTTCTTTGATATAAACACATTCACGCTTAACCTTGGTAACTCGTAAGGTAGTATTTTAACTATTTTTGTCATACTTGTCCCAGCGTGCCTAAAGAAGTATAACTTCAATAATTTGTTTGCGGGTCGTGAGAGTTTTAGTGTCTCATTTGTGTGTGTTCATACTATCACCAACACAGGGATCTTGGTTCGAAAACGTGAACATGTGAGCGTTTAATTAAAAAACAAAATTATTCTGAAAATGTTATTGTAATTTAACAACATAACATAACTAGGAATTTTAATTTACTGACTTTACCAAATAACGGGTATTAACTATATCAAGGCTTACCCTTGGTCTGTCTGTGTAAAACAAAGACGGCCTTTCAGAATTCCCACCACCATTGTCCATTTTGCCGAAGGCCGCAATAACTTGACCAGTGAAACCAGATCCCAATCATGACATTTATTACGGCTGATAACATAGGAATTACTCCCACGTTAGGGGCGGCAGATGTCAGTTTAAACTGGGCAGATCCGGTTAGAGCCAGATGTAAGGGGAATGAACCGGTCTATTATACGAATAGAACTAGAATGTGGTTTCTGTATATGAGATGGTGACATCTGATACGTGAGGTGTACAGGCGTATTATCGTTTGATAGGACTGTCTAGTTATTTTATCGATGAAATAATTAATATTATTAAACTAGTAAATCCCAAAACAAAGTCTCTAAATACCATAGAGCTTAAGTAATATAGGCAATTAATCCAAAGGGAAATTTTATGTGTATTTTTTAGAATTTTATATGATGTTCATATGATAAGGATCTCGGACGTGTTGCTACTGGTTGAAAATGTAGTAGAAACCGATTTTAAATTAGTTTTAATATTGTAACTAAATTTGATTAACATAGTCAAATGATGAATATTAATACACATACAAATAAAAATAAATTATAATTTTAAATTAAATTTACAAACTATGCTACTTTCGATAGTGTTAGTTACAAAATATTAACCTGGAGCTTTCATTCCTTTAAAAAAATATTAAACGTAATTTCTAGTTATTCTTACCTATTCAGTTACATTTATTTAACTCTTGTCCACAATCTTTGCGTAAGTTAAAACATCGACAACTCATGTTACATCACTGAGTAACGCATCCTTTATACTCGCGTATTTAGCGAGGATTGCGTTCCGATGCAGTCAGTGACGTCACTAGGATTAAATATCTTCCTGAATCGTAATGGCTACGAACAGATAACGCTGGATGCGTTTGCCTAATCTTGGTATCAAGTTGGTTCCATTGTTGATGTGAAATGTGATACACAAAGGAAGTAAGGAATTCGTATTGTTTTCAGCCTCACCTTTACCTTTAGCTGTACCTTTGTGTTTTGTCACAAAATTTCCCTCGAGCCCTCGAGCGAAATTCTTAATCTTTACGCAAGTTTGTTAACATGGAAATGTTTTCTGTGGAAAATTAAATATTTAAAATTTTTATGTTAGATTATTCAGTAAAATATAGATGAGTGTATTTTTTCAAAATTTTAGCAAAATTTGAATTAAAATAGTACTAAAGATAATCTCTCCTCCTTATCTGTGATACTATTCAACTTAGTAATGGTAAAAAATATTCTTATTTGTCACTAGCCACTTCATTTCGAATTTCCTAATATTATTTACGCCTGAAACTTAACAGGAAGAAACCAAAATTGTCTTACTTACATTTCAACGTTTGTATTGAACCTAATCCCATATGTTATCCAACTCTAGATTGAAGTACTCGCATACAGAGATAGTGCATTTATCAAACTGGAATGGAACCAGACACGTCGCGCGGACACTGTCCACAACGCCGCGAGCTGAAATCTAATTAAATGCCTTCCCTATCTCCATTTAGAATCTAGTCACCGTTGTATACTGCATATTATATTAATAGTATAAACAGTAACGTAGTGATTTGAAACGATTTTCCGTAAAGGGGGCTCAGGTTGATTTAAAAACACGTCTAATTTTCTTATTATCCTTGTTAGAAATTAACTGTCAGTTGTTTCTGTGAATTAAAACATAGTACGGATTTTATTTTAAAGTTCTCTAATAATTTCTCAAAGGTGTATAAAATCAATCAATTAACTAAAATATCGTACATCACCTGTTGTTTACACCGTGTTTTCTTGTTTTCCAAATGTGAATTTTCTTGTGGTGGACAATAAAGTGTTTTGTATTGTATTGTATCGGAGAATGGCCTTCACTTTGCTAGAGATGGTACGCGCTTTATGAGAGAAAACCTAATAAAATCAGCGGGACAATTATGGGATTTGATGATAAAGTTAATATCTATGTATAATATATAATGATCTAAAACAGTTCCACTAGTGACGAGATGTTTATTGTTGAGTTTGCTGTATAACCTGCGATATTTATTGTTATCATGAACCTGTATATCCTGACACGTAACAATATTTATTTATTTATTTCAATACCACAGAGATATAGGAAGAAATGCATAAATGATAGTGAATTTTTAGGAAATAAGTGTACGAACAAGTAACTAGCGAAATTGTTTTAATTTTTTTAAATATGACATTGAAATTATGTAGCACTCAGTAGCACTGTAGCACTACTCACTCAGTACTGATGTAGCACTCAGCAGTACTGTAGCACAGATCGTAGCTCTCACCACGGAGTCTACGACGCGCTACGTGCAACATTCTACGATACAGAAAATACAATCATTGGAGGTCAAACACAGCATAGCTTATAGTGGAAAAATAAGAAACGCAAAATTAAAAAAAAAATGACTACGAAGTAAACCTTGTCATTGCCCATTTATACGATATTATTTTTTTTATAAAGCATATCAAATTTTATAGTACCTATTTAAAGGTATTAAGTAGTTCATAAAAGTTATGCTTCTTTACAAATTAATAAAACTGATCGATTTATTATAAGAGTCATTGTAATGAATGTATTATACACAATAGGTTCTATTAACCTATTATGTATAATGGAAGTAAATTATCTTTATTATTATGCAGCTACAAGAGATATTATCAAGGAAATATGTTTTGAATGTTTCTTTATCCTTTTTTGAAACAGCGAACTTGATGCCTGATGACATCAACCCATATTGCTGTTGAAAATTTACGATATACTTGAAATATAATAAAAAAAATAAAAAGATAAATAATATTCAAAGCTTTACTCATTAAGCAACAAAAGGTCTTCTTTATACGCACCATACTTCACGACATTATAAATACAACAGTATTGCATTGTAGTTAATCGATTTTAACACCATATTACGACAAGAATTACCTAAAAAACAGAGCAAGTGTAAAAGTGTACATTGTCCACAAAATGTTACAGTAAATAGCCACAAAACTTCATAGTTCCCACTACACAGTGGCTGAGTACCCCATAATCCGCGCCTAAATCACCCGTAAGAAGGCTGGCAGTTTGTTTCACGATGACAGTTTTATGAGCTCGCACCCGGCCGAGAACATAAAATATTAATACACAATTTGTCCGAGTGGACTATGGTTAATCTAGTTTTATTGCAGCGGATTAATTGAGTGAATCTTAAGGTATCGGATAGAGCTTTTCTGTAAAAAAACTGTGTTCCCATCACGATAATTTTATTTAAAACGTTATGCGTTGTAACAATGTTCTACTATTTATTGACGCTTTTCAGATAACAATAAAATAAATAACAACAACAATAACAACTCGACGTACGGCGGGTGTCCATCCTTACTTAGTGAACGTACCACGTATACGGACGGCGCGGTTTGCGTCGTCATTCATTGTGCGCACTGCAAAGGACTGGAATAACTTGCCCGCTTCGGTGTTCCCGCCTTCTTACAATGTGGGAGTCTTCAAGAGGAGAGTGAATAGACTCTTATAAGTTAGTGCGTTCAACATTTTAGACTGCATCACCACTTTCCATCAGGTGGGATTGTTGTCAAGCATTGACTTATTCTGTGTAAAAATAATAATAATAATACAATAAAAATGAGGAGCATAAAGCCAAGTCTTAGTTTTTAATATAGTCGTAATTAGCTTACTAATTAAGTCTGATTAATTACTTAAGAGTCTATTTAATTTACTAAAGACTATATAAGGATTATTTAAGTCCATTCTTGTACACAACCTATTTGGAAAATAATTTAAGTAACCATAAAACCTAATTGAAAAAATCTGTTAATATTTGAAAGACATGCTGTTCTCGATGGATATAGGCTATTTATATAAATTAGCATTAGTTAAACCTGAACAAACTTGGGACGGGTCCCTGGTGAAATACTGTTGAATACTTTAAATACGTCTCACAGATGATTCTAGAAGGAAGATCTAGTTATATAAATTGTCGTAACACCATTGTTGTCAACTGTTAAGATGAATACGGAGCCCAGCCACCTACAGCAGGCAGGACCGTCCGGTGAAGCTTCATCCGTAGTTCGCAGGGTACACCACAAGCAGGGGTGACAGACTGGATCAATGACGGTTTGAACCCTTTGCATTCCAAAATATATATCGTATTCCAGAATACATACTCGTACCTTATGATGCACGCAAAGACAATATTATTATATTATCCACACAAAGCCTGTCAAATCCGTCTAATGCAGCTTGCGTATTCATGCGTTATGTATGTATCTCATTAGTAATAACACGACACGTGCTTCGATCCTGATGTCCGTCTGTCTCATTACTGCGACTGTTACACACAGACTTGCATACCGTTAGTAGATATATGTATATATGTACAGCAGAAACGTGTCTACTAATAATACATAGTTGGATCCGCAACGCCGAGTGTATGTTGTGAAATTTAAAAGCGCTGAGGAGTTTCTTTCATGGTATTAACATTTCATCGAAAGAGTAATAGTGGAAACAAAAATATGTGTCTATTAATGAAATGCGAAATTATTCAATTACGTTGAATTTAACTTTTTTGGAAGGAATTGGGATTTATTACATCATATAACATATTAGTTTTATTGGTTTCATTTTGAAATAATGAAACGGGTTCAGGTTCATTCATTTGCTATTGTTATGTGTAATTATTGTGTTTTTTATAATTTCATATATAATATGTCAGGTATTCGGTAACTAATATTAGGTATTCGGTAACTAATAGTTATTGCATTTTGTATCTAGTTACATACGTACATCCATCCTGGCTGGATAAGTGTATGTAACTAGTTACATAACTTTACTTATCTTTTCTTCATCAAAACAAGTGATAAGTATCTTTTAATAAGCAGGAAACTTTGCGAAATTAAAAATTTTGAATTCAAAACCAAACCAAATTACGGGACATCTATTCAGTAATGCAGTGAGTTGCCGGAAGTCGTGACCTTTTGCAGCCATGGCTACATATTATTTTGGATTTGATTCTGAAACAGTATTAGAAGCGAAAATTATTGCGCTGCATCATCTTATGATTTGTACATACAAATCAAAACTTTGCTAACATCGAAAAGAGTCCTACTATTGTCATGTGTCACAAAAGACTCACTTTCAACTCACATAAATAAACCGAAGTCTATTCAACAGCCCCGCAGGCGAAGCCAGAAGCAAAACGAGATCCGCATAATGTATCCAGCGTTCTAATTAAATAGATTAGCGCGACCGATCACGGTGCAGTTTAATCGGAATGTGACGTCACACGCACAAGTAATTAGCGCTGACATCTGTGGCGGCTACGCACCAACGACTCACAAAGGTTGCGACAGAGCTGCGTAAATTGATTTCTTAGGTGTTCATAGTGTGGCTGACGTACATAACAGGGCTGCATAATGTAAGTAATTTATTTCGTAAGTTTTTTTTCTTGTAGTGATTAAATGTTTGTTGACTTATAACCCGCCATTGTTGCGCTTCAGTAAAACTAAAGCCTTACTTTTAAAAATAGCACCTGCACTCTTTTATGAATTGGCTTTGTTAGTTTATTGTATTAGGAAAATTTATTATAATAGTTGCAGCGGACTGTACGTATGAGACAGATAGACGGATTGATAATATTCAAAAAAAAAATATATTTTGAAATTTTTTTTTTGATTTCTATATCGATACTAAAAACCTTGTTACATTTGATACGTGAATATTTCCAAAAAATATTTAATATACAGATTTGGATCCGTTACATTTTTTATTATTATAGGTAAATCCCAATCAGTAGTTATAGAAATTAAAAGTAAGAAATATTAGTTAGTTTTTTATAATAGAGTAGCAGCCCATCCCAACCTCGTTCGGGGTCATCAAATAATTATTATATATAAGCTATGCTCATCAGGAATAATGTACCTTTCAAATGGTGAAATATTTTTTCTAACAGGTACCGTAGTTTCGGAGATTACTTTCCGCTTATACACATACTTATAAAACTCTTACTCTCTCTTTATATTATTAGTAAAGACAAAAAAGACGGTTTGATTTGGAAAAAGGTTTACACAGTTGGAGATTGGAATAAGAGGGGGTTGTTACCTTATGGTTCTTATTTTGAGTGGCTACGTCTACAAAGAGCAACGGAATTTTCATGCCAACATCGAAACATAATATAAGTAACTTTTAATGTCACTCGTAACATAACAACATTCGCGAAATAACATAAATATTAATATTCGTTCATCGTAATGAGCATGAAAATCTATCCTGAACGTAACGAAGCGTTACCAAAATCTAATACCTGCCGTGACTAATGGCAACGTAATCGAATTAAATACAAATCGCGCTAATGCAAAACAAAATTGAGCATCAGCGATCACCAAATAACCTAATATACGTCTAATTGATATTATAGGACATCCAAATTGCACGCATTTGCGTATAGATATATTCATGAACGTGTTTAGTTTCTGACTGAGAGATACCACACATTTATCAAAGTCAGTATTGTCTAATATATAAGATATTAATTCTATTTTCACTAACATTTTGTCGTCACGATCGATACTGATGAAGTACAGAGGTCTAACTACGTCTTTATTTATAATAACGAAGTCAAGTAAAACAACAAACTAACAACAAAAGCACTAACAGAAATCAGTTCAATCAATATAAAACAAATAACAGCTTAAAATAAATATTTAATTGACATTTATATCAACGCAATTGTAATACCAAATTAATTTAAATTGCACACAAATGTATATTACAGCCAGCTATTTTATGCAAAAAGCTAAAAAATATTGTTTCCGTATACAATCTGTTAGGACCGAAACGGTGCGGCTGTATAACGAAACTCTCTTATTCGATTCAGGTTTAGGTGATAAATACGTTCTCACTTAGCGTGATTAAAATCGATGAAACAATGCGGTCGACAGTCGTTCGGGTTGCAAATTTATTTTATGACCCGTGGTAGTGGTATTACAGCGTGCCATAATTTTGCAGCATGCCTTTTATAGTGATTGAAGAAATCAAGCGAATGAACCTATTTGGTCGTTGTTTTGCCAGTTCCTGTGAAAAGTTAAACTGACTGATGGTTTGTATGTACTGTAGTGTAACCGTTGAACAACTACTATATTTCGTGGTCTAGACAATGTTATATTTCCTTAGTGACCCGCTTTCACTTGGTTTTGGAAAATGCTGTAGTATAGATCCATATTCCGGGTTAAAAGGTATCCTAGATTCAAATAATACATATTCCAAATGTGCCAAAAATCAATTAAATCTCTAGTGGTTTCTGGTGACGGACAGAAAAAAAAATTCAAGAAAATATGGTTACGTATCTATGTTGATAACAAAGTTTATCTATATTAAAATATTTGATATATATATTGGACTCCGTTACATTGTTTTTATTAGTATAGACGACGCCATTCATAAACTTCAAATGGCTGACCTATTCATAGACAATTATGATTTAAACTTAAAAACTGTTCAACTTTTGCAATATTTACGTGATGCAGCGAGAAACTAAGCTTTCATGTTATCATTTATGTTCCATGGACACCAAAAGACTACGCTTGAGATAAAATTGAATAAAACCCAAAATGTTGAGCGCCTGATCTACATAACTGAGCAATCTGCACAAAGGCAACTTGCCGTTACTTAATAAAATTGAATTTAAAATTGTACCTAGACCGTTAATTGTACTATTTATGCATAATTACTGCAACCGAACGCAATATCTCTCCCAACTTTGAACGTAACAGCCCGCGCCATTAGCATAAACATTTCATTGGCTGTCGTTACCTTAAAGTGGGTTTTACTATAAACCTGTTTATCGGCTGCTACAGTTTATAGTATTGTTTGTGTAGCTTGAGTTTAAATGACTTCGTTGCCGTGACAACCGGCTTTATCGTAGCTTTGCTTTAATTACGGATCTATCTCTAAATTTGGTGGGGTGTAAGGGACTCTGCACATACTTCGAGCCTGTAACAATCTCCTCTGCTCGTTGCGCACCTTGCTGCCGAGGCTATAGTGAATGGCGCTGGGCTCTGTACCAGCTAGTTTAATTGCCACGGTACTCGTGAGAGGTGGTAGCTTTTTACCGGCCTGTTTAGTTACTAACCTCCAAGAATCAACCATGAAATGGTTTTGTTTCGGTTTGGGGTCATAAACGAGTTCCCTGCTGTTACGACAGGCAACGCGTTAGTGAGATCTTTGGCGTTTTGGGTGATCTAGTACGATAGATAAGGAGTATATAAGTTGTATTGTACCCGGCGACCTTTAATAGACGGCACTTAACGCCATTGCCTTTTTTAATAGAATTTTACTAGTATTCAAGTAGGTGCCGATGGACCGCCTTACACTCCAAAGCCATCGTTGCCATAAACAACTAAATTTTAAGAAAATTGTTTTATTTTATTTGTATTTGTGGAGAGTTAATGATAAATATATCAGTAGGTGTTAAGTTATCTCTATTAAGACATAGTTTTGTTGCTTTCAGATTCAGTTATCCTATAAGATAACCTAACCTAACCTAACCACAGATATTTATGATAAATTTAATGGTATTAATATCCTTACAGTTATTCATTCATATACCTACATATTTATTCATTTTCACATTTTAAACTGTTTGAATAAATAATAGATGATTGATAATAATGTTAAAAAAATAACAAAAAAGCTTAAGTAATCCACTCGCAAATAATATTGAGATTTTTTTAAGTGCATTTGAGGAAAATATTCCCAAGTATATTCTAAAACGTTGCTTTAGGGAGCACTACATCTTCTACCTCGGAGCTGGCTTCAAATGTAGCGAGGACCGCGTTTGGAGCAAATTTACAATGCTTTTAGTTTCACTCCACTGGTCGGCTCACACGTTTGCGAGCGATCTGTTTTGTGCGTCAGATGTACGAAAAACGGATGTTCCGTTCCTTATAGGCTTAATTGAAACAAAAAAATGAAATCATGTTGCGGGTAGCCCCCATACAATTTATATGTGCCTAAAACCTATTCATCACGTTTTTCAACTTATAATTATTGCTATATTTATACTGTTAAACACTTTTTATCAGTATAATAAGCAAAATCGGACAAGCACAACCGACATCTGAAGGTAAGTCTACTATCGATGGTAAGGCTACCTTCTACTATGGATGTAGACAGGATGAAAAATTTGGAGTTACTGGATGCTGATAAGCAGCTGTGGTCATTTACCACTAGGTAACCCAATCAGCATTTTTGTCGGCTACTGGTATTAAAAAAAGACGTGACAAAGGAGAATACATGATATTTACTTTATGATATACTAGCGACCTGCCCCTATATAGCTTATGTCTATCCGGAATAATGTATATTTCTAATGGTAAAATATTTTTCCAAACAATAGGTGACCTGATTCCAGAAATGATCTTCCACAGACAAATTCAAAAGTTCACACTTATTCTATATATTATTGGTATAGATAATATTTATTATTTTAGTCAAAATATTGATACTATCTGGATTCGGTTCTTAGAGAGAATAGTCGATTCTATCTTTCATCATTCTACAGCAAAGAAAATATTTGTTTCAATATCTTATCCAACATTATTCAATATTCCGCGTCCAAAAGTGAATAAGAGCAAAGGGGAAGACGTAGATTTTCTTATGCCATTAACATGTATATTACCTTTAATATATTGCCTAAACCTTTTTGATGATATGACAAACAATTTATTCGCAATTTGTTACAGAAATAACATTTTCTGTTCAACATCCTCTTGGATCAGTGAACTTCGTAATGGTTTTCAGTCGAAGAGGCTTGAATAACAATGAAAATAATAATTAGAGTATAAGCAAATCAAATAAAGGTTTTTAAGATTTTATTTTATATTATTATCATAATTTTATCTCCATTTTCTTTTCTTTATAATAGAGTTTATTTTCGAAACGAATCCCGTAACTTTACACTGTTGGGTTCACTGTTTGGGTATTTACTGTATTAGCGGTAAGTACCATAGGAACCAACAAGTTAAGTAGATTTGCTCTCTATGTTTTCATTATAAAGGAGTCACTTAATTAATTAAAAACAATCGCTAAATTATGATATCAAAATCTAACGTGCAACGGCCTTAGAATCCTTGTAGTAGTTTTCGACATCATCCCATTCAAAAACGCACACCGAGATTTTATACTATGCATTGATGACTAATTTTTGTTTTAGGATATGTTTCCATTATAGCAAGTTAATCCAATTATTGGTTGAAATATTTTACTTATTGTTGGGTATATATCTTCTAAAGTAGTCCACCGCGTTAGTCTAAAGCGAATTGTAATTAATCGTCAGATCCGGATCGTTATTGATTTGAAATCAATTGTTTTATTCAATCTTTAACTTACGTTCAGCTAAAACGGCAGTACATTTGTCGTACATCTTGTAAATATTTCAAAATAACTTAGAATGAACAACACATCAGCTCAAAGCATACATAGCATACGATTGCAAGTTAATGATAATAATTGGTACCGACGTCTCAACTTCCCTTCTGAACCATCAAAGCGTTCAAATAGTTATTATAATAACGGTCACTCATGTATCTAGCGTGATGGATTGTGTGAAGGATGATATGGCTAGAATGGAAGTTGCTAGTGAGATGACGGCTGATAGAGAAGTATGGAAGAAAAATACATGCTGCGCCGACACCAAATATAATTGGGATAAGGGCAGGGGGATGATGGTAATGGTCACTCATATAACTAGCGACCGTGTCCAAAGTTGCTCGACCCGATCATTAACGTTTCACACAAACTGTAGGACTACGAATATTTTAAACTGACATACTTGAATGGTTTCAAAAGTATAACTATAACCTATTTTAATACTGTATTAAACACAGCACGAAGTATGAACGCAAAAGTTTATGAAAATATTTGATCATAAATCTTCATTACCTTTGTTTCTTGCACTACTACTACTTCATATTTTATCAATTTAGCTGCAACCTTCTTAACGACGAATAGTTCTTTCAGTTCAGTATTTTCAACTTAAGGAACCTTAATTTAGAACTCATTTTCAATTAACATTTTAGAAATATTATTTCTCAAACCTTTCTGCAATCAGTTTTCATTTAGCACTGTATTACCTTCAATTTGAAAATGGCACAGAGGGTAAGCAATCACAGGAAATACGAAATAAACCTCTATTGTGAAAGAGTCGCCCTTATCCAGTTTAAGAGGAGCTACGTTCGCTGGTGAAACTTCGAGTTAATAAAGCGAATATCGAAGTTGTGAATGTTAAATTGGGATCTGATGAAATTGGTAGGGTTTTACATAAAATAAGGAAAACGCTCGCAGCATATTTGGAAGGAAATCTCGAATATCACTTAACCAGAGGAGTTATAACAATAAATTCTGGATAACATTTACATACGGACGCTTGAATCGAAGGGCGACGGTGTAACGGCTCGCTTGCCACGCTAATGCAGACGGCAAGGTTTTCCTGTTTTTCAGTTGAGTTTCTAGTACTCTTAGATATTATGCGTGTTTCATTTGCTTGAATGTCTGTACTACTAAATAAATCTGCAGGCTCGGTCGATACATTTAATTTTATTAGCATATTTTGTAATTAATACATGTTTTATGACTCGCTGACCCAAATTCTACCATTTTCTAAATTTTATAATAACCAATTTTGATGACAATCATTATATAGAAAGAACAAGCGATTGCGCAAATTATAAGCTATGTATGATATCGATAAATCTTACGTTGATCAAATTTAGATAAATATTTTCTTATTGCTTCGGCAGACATATTCATTTGCTTCTTTCTATGTGTGTGTGCCATAATGTTTTAAAGTTTTTTATAATTTATAGGTTATGTTAACCAGTCAGTTAAATCGTTTTCATTTGATTAAATATAATTAGGTTCTGTAATTTTATTTTTTGATTGATTCTCATTTGTTTGTAACATATAGTTTAAATGTATGAAAATTTCTATTAATTATTATTTTTGAGTACTGTGTTAAGTCATTACACATTGTGAAATAAACCATTACATATAGTTGAATGTTGTTAAAGAGATAAAAATAAATTACTATTACAGATTAAATCAATTTCAACCAATTATGTTTAAACAAAAATGTAAACTATTCAAGTATCTACAGAAATGAAGTTGCGGGCGTTTGTTACTTATATCATGTCCTTATAATTCTGATGCAGTTGAAAACTACCTTCGTAATAGTATTTTAATTATCATGGAACATGAGGTAAGGTTATAAAATAATTATACTTTTACTCTCATAGTTATCTATGTTTTGGGCTCCAAACTTTATGGGTCCAAGATCATACTCGTAGTTATAGTAATAGTTCCTATATAGTTATAGTAATAGTTCTACATAGATTTTATTACGCGCCAACACTAGTTAAAAGTCTTGATCGCCCACTGGTTAGCCGCGGTCATTCGTTCGTAGAGAGAACTCTTCACTTCCGTATATGGATATCTCGATGGACAGGCTCATTGGCGACCCAGATCTGGTTGGAAAGAATATGCAATGTGTAAGTCTTCAAGAGGAGAGTGATTATTGTCAAACATTAACACAGTTTTGTAAAAAACTTTGCATGTAAAAAAATATCTTATCATTACGCTGGTTTTATGGCACCTATTGTTCTGGATTTTATTGTTTTTTTGTGTCGGTTTCGAACTGTTAACAATATTTAAAGAATAGAAATTTGCATGATTACTTAATTAATAGTCAAACAATAATCAGCTACGTATTAGCATTTGATACGTTATTTCATATGTTCTGTACATTAAAAGGATATATGAAAAAAGTACTATTAGGGGCCTTTATGAACGCAATAGAACCCAAAACAATAGTTGTTAGAATTTTTGTCTGTTTGTCTGTGCGTTTGTTCGCGTTAATCTCAGAAACGTCTTATTCGAGTTCGTTGCGATTTTCACTAATGTATTGCAGTAAGCGTAACTTAATATATACTTCATTGTTAGCTTCATTTCAATCCGTCAATAAACAATAAAGTAATGAATTAATTTAAAATAATGTTGGTACTATGTCTTAACGTAAGGCGTAATTACCCGAAGCGAATCGAGGGCAGTTTGCTAGTTTAGAATAAAAAAAAACAAATAAAAGGATGAACAATTTCTAAATATACTTATAACTCGTGGAATATAATGAAAAATTTCACTAGACAAAATAAGACTTATCTTTAATTTGGTAACTCATCTGCCCACATATAATCTACACCCCAACCTTATATACCGTCTTTTCGCTGACTTATCACTCGAACAAAGCGAGCGAATCTCGAATGAATATAAATGATATGAACATCCGAACCGCACCGGAAATGACCGAAGATTTGTCATTGTCAAATTTGAATACGACAACGGATGCGAGAAAAACGAACGTCATCTGTTCTGACTTGGTTTGCGGCGACTGTGTTATTGTTGTTTCGTTTCACGAAGACACGTTTGACAGTCTTTATGTCGAAGACATAAGAATGAAAGTTGTGTGTATTTGACGTCATTATGACACAAACTATTACCGTTTTGTTGTTTACGATTGTCGATTTTATAACATTTGATAAGTCGATGTTGGTCGTGTTTGAGACGGACGAGTTAATATTAGTGGAAATGACGTTTCTCTTATTCTATTGCGTGGAATGTTATACATATTTTGTTGTTTAATTTGTTTTATAAGAAAATAAATACATGTTAGTTTATTACTTCATCATGTCATTAAGCTCAGAACAATTCTCACCCAATTCGTAGTTATTTCAATTATTTATTTTTTCATAAAATGATTTAATGTTTGACAACAATACCTAGTATTATTAAATACGAGTATTAAAGATTACAATTTAATACTCTTTAAATACTATTCATATAAAAGAAGATGTTGCACACACAAATTCATACAAATTTTTCCAGGTTATTCAAATTATTTTACGAGTTATTTCCAAATATTTTACTCACGACGAATTTACCTTAATCCATAACTCACATTCAGCGGAAATGACAATCGCATTTTCTTATTTCTCATTTTCCACCCATACATTTGCCACGTCGAGTCACTATTTCAGGTTTGCTGTGAAAAATGGCTCCTTCATAATTCCTGTAGGATTTTTACACGGGACTCATCCATTATTTAAGCGAGAGGCTTAGCGTGAGATTTACCGTTGCGTTCGAGAATGGTTCGAGCGAGTTCGAGTGTATGTCAATTTTGTCGACTTATCGTAGTTTTTTTTGCACCTGTGTTGTATTAAAATTCATTTAATGTATTAGTTTCTATACATATAGTAAAGTTTTAACTGATCACTTTTTGTAGATGAAGGATATGTATATGAGATAAACTATTACTAGTGGTCTTTATTAACGCTATGGAACCTAAAACAATGGTTGTTTGAATTTTTGGCCGTTTGTCAGACACGGTTTGACCGATTTCGTTATGGTTTTCACTAATGCACTAAACATATCACTTTATATTTAAAATTAGTTTCAATGCAATCCGTTCATAAATGAAAAAGGTATTTACTATGGAATTATAGAAAAACCAAATCCTAAAAGGCACCTGCTATTTCTAAGGCATAGTTTTCCTGAAACAAAGCGAGAGGGCAGTTCGCTAGTATTTTATAAGATGGAAAGATTTAAAAAGTAGATGTAAGTAATATCAATTCATCTCAAACCTGTTCTCACTGAAAAGCTTATTTTAAACTTTTACTCTCACCATTTCACTAGTTAGAGAAGTTTTAATGAATTTCCATGTACCTAACATACTTATTTTTCTTAGTTACTATTCTTCATTGTAATCAAATTATGGTACCTGGTATATTAAAGTAAAAAATTACAGTTTACTAAACTTATATTAAGTGGTTTAACAATATTTCTTACTAAAAATTTGTTTCATGTTGTTTTCGTTCCAAGCTACCCTTGACGGCTTATATGTATTTTTAAAATGTAAGTATTGTTTCTCTATAAGTGAATTTGTAATTATTTTGAGAAGTCTTAAACCATAGTATAAGACCCTAGGTTGAGTCGGTAAAAATGAAGCCAGACGTAACGATCACTGAAGTGTTTATTACTTCACACGTCCAGTTGTTCGTCCTACACTTGATCCAACAAATGCCCCCGCCCAGTCGATTCTTACTCTGTTTATACCATTCTTAACGGAAATAGTAAGTTACGGTAACCCGGAAGTCAAATCATATTAAATTTATAGTACCGGAACTTCAGACTAAATTAAGTTATGAAGATCTTTGATGATTTGAGTAGACATTAAAGAAACAATCTTATATCAAATATGAAACTAACACTAGTTAGACACGACCCAACTAGATATATTGAAGCGCGGAGACAAACACAAAACACTATCAAAAAACCCTTACCTGTTTAAAATTCAAAACATCGAAAACCTATTCATCGCAAAGTTCATCCCGTGTTCTATTTACGCGCTGTATAATTTATCACCCGTATAATGTATAGAGCGAGTATACATTAAATAAACACGGCATAATCATTGAGCCGAGCACGTATGTGCATTAATCATGGCAGGATTTTATGTAAATTCCGGTAAGTGCGACTGATAAATTGATGGTCAAGCGCGGGTTGGACTACCTACATCACGGACATCGGTTGCAAATTGTAAATAGCTCAGTGTCTCCATCTATGTAATTAACAATACTGCTCGGTTCTCCAGACGCCGATTCATAACGTAAACTACTTGAGTGTTCAGTGATCTAGTGCTGAAAATAATTTTGGTTATTTTGGGTATATCTAAATTTAATTTTGTCGTAACAAAGTGTGAAGGTTTTAGTTTTTTAGTTGAAGTGGAATTAACGCGGTTTTATATTTAATGCCATCAATAGACACTAGTAAAGTAAAGTGTTGGAAATATTATATAAATAACATTTATAGTATTTATTATTTATTTTATGGAAAATTAAACGATTTTCGTTTATGCTAATTTCACAACAATGTATAATAAACACAACTATTTCATAATAAACTATGAGGTTATCTACCACTTTATATTTATTATATTGTGGTAAATAAAATTTGTCCCAAGTCCACAGTAATCGCAGTCTCCAACGCAGTGTCCACTTCATTTCATTTTTCATTCTTAAGCCGTTTTGTTTCGCTGACAGCGGACTGTAGTGTAGTGTATTGAAAGAGTTTGTTTTGCCGACCCTCCTCAATCAGATGTATTAGACTTGATGCCGGTGCTACATCATTAACTTGAATTAGAACGATGTACGCGGATCTGGGTTCAACGAGAATATGAAATGATAAATGAATGTGACCTTATTTTTTACATATGTAAATAAATGAAATAAATGCGTTTGGTTAAATTGCTTGCTGTTAAGAAAATCCCAATGAAATTAAAAAAAAAAAGCTATACAAATTTTCATGCCTGTAAATAAATTTATGAAACAATTTTTCGCTTCACCTCAGTCCTGTTATAGCCTGTTGAAACTTACTTAAAATTAATAATTGTAAATTGAATTATATCTGGCTGAGTTATACTTTAAAAAATGCCTCTGTATTCATTTCGGAGTTCACTTAAACTTTTCGCATGTTATTTTATGTTTTATCGATACAACAATCAGATAGACAAATGCATACTATATCGAGAATAATGAACCTCAATATCAATCCGTAACAAAAGAAAGGTTTATGCCAACATTAAACAGACCTTAAGGACATCAAGCTTCTTGAAGACGGATCGGTTTCGCTATTTATCGTATTAGCCGAGAAATATCCAAACTGACCACCACGCATTGATAAAGCATCGCAGTGAATCTAATATATATCCGTAATACATTTTTTTATATTAATAGCTGACAAACGAGCAGACGAGCCACCTGATGGTGGTGACTTTCGCTAATGGATATTAGCAAGACCAAGGGTATCACTGATGCATTGTCGGCCAGGAAATGAGAAGAAGATTAGAAAGAAATTACTAGCTCTCAAGCCCTCAAATGGAACACGACGAGTCGTTTGTCGGCTGAGGGCGGTAGCTAGCCAGGTGGGCTTCACGGAAAGATAATAATACCGGTCATAATATTAATGACTTTATAATAATACTGATAATATAATCCTAACACGAAGATTTACCTCCAAGCAGGCTGGCTTCTGTCGCCTGTTACGAGATACACGAGGCGTCCTTGACGCGTTGTCACCAAGAAGGACTTGGAGGACCCGTTTGGACTGATACTCGTTTCGTTCGCTTGCCTTCCTACGCGGCGTGCGGCCACCGAGGGCGTGGGCTAATGCCTGGGGGTTCAGTGTTCGAGGGAATTCTCCATGCTCGGGCAGATTCTCAAGGGGGTCAAAGGTGATGTGGGAGTCTTAAAGAGGAGAGTGAATAGGCTTTTATAAATTAATGCACTCAACGTCATAGACCTCATCACCAATACCATCAGGTGGAATTGTTGTCAAGCATTAACTTATGTAAAAACAGTCCCAACTGGTCGGATACTTCAACACAGCTAAGTCGTCGAAAGTGTTACACGGCCAATTTTAGAAGTAGTGCGGACGGCGGCTAGCCAGGTAAAGGAACTTGCCATAACATTAGGTACTTAAGAGTTGCGCTGTTGTTGAACCTCTTCTTCTGAATCGTTTACTTTTCGTCGTCATTTAGTCGCATTATCGACAGATGTTGTTCGCGTCACAATCGCTCGCCAATTCCCTCTGTTGGCCATCATTTTGATACACTCATGCAACGCCCACTCACAGCAGACTTAATTTGGTCGGTTAGTACCCTCGACTCTACCTTGTTCCATCACCGCTATGAAGTACCAACATAACAGAGCGATAACTAATTGGAATCAAAGTTATTTACGTGAAAGAAATAAACAATAAGTATTATCTATTAAAGTTCAGTAGATACCTTTTCTGTATTGTTTGTCAATTGACTTCTTTTCATTGCTGACTGATTAGTAACGAGCTTTAGTGTTACCAACAAAACAAATTGAGAAAGAACGCTATTTAACGTTAATAGTTGAACTTCGACCACCAGGTGATCGTAAGGTATTAGTATTCTTCGTGATATTGTACCGTTCTCGATAACCTGACCGCGGTATTACCAACCTATAAATTCTTCACAAATTTCCGCGCACCGAACTTCATCACACTAATGCGCCACTACATCACTTGACCATTACAAATGAACTAAATAGTGGAAATTTGTCTGTCCGTGTCTCAATCATAACTTGTATGAGACCCATTTCTCATCTGTACCTTGAGCTTAGTTATGTGTATACCGTATTTCAATTATAGATAGTTGATTTTTGAACGGTACACCATTGTTTGGCATGAAGGGGTGAATATTTATACCTTTTGCTAAAGGGTTTTTTTTATTTATTTTTATTTATTAACAAAACCCACAGCTTTTAATTTTACAATAGTTCATGTATTGCATGCATGTTATGAACGTGTGTGCGTGCGTGTGCGTGAATGTGTTTGTGTGTGCGAATTTGTGCGTGTGTGTGTGTCCGAATGTGTGCGTGTGCGTGCTAATTGAAATTTATTGATTTAAATCATCAATCTTCCTTGTATCGATTTATTTTTAAAGAAAACACGGTCGAATTTCTTGTAAATCGGAAGTAGGCAGTTTGATAAATGGGAAGGTGGAGAAGCGGTTTAAGTAACCATTTTATCAGACCTATAGTGATGACATTTCATCGAGCGAAGAATTATGAATTCGTTTCTCGTTGCGGGTAGATGAAAATTATTTGGAGCGTGAGAGATTAAAAACTATTTCACTCAAGTCTGTTTTTTTTTTAAGTTGTGGAAAGCGTCACAGACTGTGGGACATTTATGTATTGTAATAATGTATTATACAATTTACTGTTTATTGTTAAGTTTTCTTTAATTATTGTGTCTTAAATTTTCAACTCGTTGTGATCTTTTACTCCTAAGAGATTCATATTTATAATGACTTTAGAGCTTGCTTATAATCTTAATTAAAATTTATTAATAATAATGTACTAGGAAGCTGTGCAAGTAATTTGCACTTTCATTGCAGTCCCCTAAATATTGTGACATATTTTAATTACGGTGGGTGCCATTTTAATTTTAAAAGTAAGCCGCTTTCGACTATGTGGTGTGATGGTAAGTTTGAATTATGGATTAGTGATGTATCAATTAAAGGTTAGAATTCGAAATTGTCGATGAAATATATTCATAATTATCAAATACGCGTTAATTAAAAATAAATATTTTGTTGTTTTTATTTTACATAATTAAATAAAATATATATAAATTTACAAATATATATTATTTGTTTACTTCCAGTACAAGTTGCAAATATCACAAATTTTCAATTTTATTACCCTATCTGGCTAACTAGATAGCTTTAAACCATTATCAATCAGTCAGATATCTGATTGATTCTTACCAGCGTATTTAAACAAATTACTCAAATGCCGCTTAATGTTTCATGCATTAGTGGACAAATCGAATCGCGACTTACTGTCCTAAATCTTTGAAGTGTAAATAGACAGATTTAACAATTAATTAAAATACCGACAACAGGTCCCATCACTAGCGCCTCACAAAACATTGACAAGAGCAATTAACACGCAGTAATCCCGCCGCGACAGGCTTCTTATTAACGCCATTTATTTACCGCGCGGTTTGGAGGTATCTTCGCCATCTTTTTGTTACAGGGGATTGGTTTTGGAGATTTTAATCTAGTGTTGTACCTAATCTGTATACAAAATAAGGAAATTTTATCATGGTATTTTTTTTTATACTTGTTAAAGTGTATGGTGTGACATGACGTTTGTTGCATCATTTCTTCTTTCAATACACGCTTTATCGAATATTTTTTTCGAAAAATAAATTTGTGCAAACAGTCGTAATTTTAACGTAAGATTGGGTAGAAATCGTAAAACTAACCGTTTAAATATTTGACCTGTTAAAGTTTACTTCCATTCCAGTACAACATCTCGCCATTAACGTTTCTCTGTGGTCGTGTGTACCTCGCTCGACTCCACCGCGCTGACTAGAGCAATAAACAGGCACTAATCCCACCGCGACAGGTTTCTTATTAACGTCATTTGTCAAACAGCCAGATTAAAGTTATCGGCGGCATCTCTATTTGTTACAAGGTGTGGGGATGAGGGAGTGGAGAGTGAGGGGGTGAGCTTGGGATTTGCTCCTAATTTTTAATTTCAAAATATTAATGAAGAAACTGATTATGCTACAAAACAACCACGCATCTGAGAAAATGAGTTAGTTATTCATTTTTCGAAACGTTTATACTTTTTAATATATATCAAACCAAGTGAAACTTTGAACAAGATAGATGGAAGAAATATTAACATATGAATATCGAAAGAGTACAGAGAGAAAACTTTATGATAATAAACATATAACAACAGATAAGTAATATAACAGACACAAGAGATGTTGTTAAATATAGTTTGGTGTGATACTGGTAATGTTGGGGCTAAATTTGGGATCTAAGCTTATATTTACGTAACATTTATATGTATGGACTGCGGATGTTACGGATATGAAATTATTTCGAATTATCCGATTGTTGCGGATAATTTTGGTAATGGATATTAGATAATTTAGGAATCGGAAAAAAAATTATAATGTATTTACAAGATAACACTGACTTTACTTTTAAGTATTATCTGGTATTACAATCATAGAAAAGATATAAAGCTATAAAAATTTTATGATAAAAACTTCCTAAAACTTCCTACGACGCGGTCAACATATCAGTTCGGCTGGTGAAAACCTGCCATACCGTGTTTAATTTAAACTCTTCCCCTATCCGAAATTATTCGAAACTTTTTTATCGGATTTTGTCGGATTTAGAATATCCGTTTACTAGAATGATAGGTTAGAAGTAATTGATCTATTTACTGACAATATTATTTGGGCCTGATGTGTAACGCTAGATTTACTTTGGACTAAGTGAGATTTCGCATATCATGCCCCCGACCAAAAGTATTTTTTTATATGTCAATAACCTACAAACGAACAGATGAGCCATCTGATGGTAAGTGGTCACCGTCACCCATGGACATGAGTAACACCAAAGGCGCCACTAATGCGTTGTCGGCCGAGAAAAAAGAAGAGAGAATGAAAGTACTGGCTCTCAATCCCCCAGCCGGAACACGACGAGTCCTTTGGCGGCTGACTGAAGCAGAAGAGTTATGGGGAAAATAAGTTTTAAAGGCATGAACAGATTTAAAACAAATAATCACGGTATTCGGTGAAAAAACACAAAGTCAAATAAACGTCGGCTCTAGCAAGGAATCGAACTCTGAATGCAACACTTCTTAGTTTCTACTACCCACTAGCTAATAGGATCTTCAAATATTATTGTAGTATGATTTCACCTTTACTTTTTTCCAAAAAAAAGAAGTTACCATTAAAGAAAGTAACGAAAATTATGCGTGAATGATTTTCCACAGATATAAATATAGGAATAAGTCAATAAGTCTTACAGTGAATGCTACTCTTAGCCACACAATACGTAAGTTACAACCAGAGGGCGTTGCGATTTAAGCGCCCCTAGTAATCCCCGGTATTTAGTGAGATTGGAATAGTACTTTGCATACGGGATTTAATTTTGACTTGCTATAATTAATACCTGTACCTAAGAAGCTTAGGTATTAATAATATTAAAATATTTGGTTAAAATTATATTTTTGAGATCGTTGAAAACAATATAACAGGTATGTTTAATATTTACATATCAGTGTATAAGTGCTTCAAAGGTTGCTGGGATTGGGCGACAAATGTTTGCAGGGTCCTTTGATATTCGCATTAAAACTGACAAGAGCTTCTAAGTTAATCTTCATGTCCTTGTTCTATTGTTCGAAATTTATTATTATTGGTGCACCTAGTAAGCACATTTTCATTTTCTTCCATTATTTTTTTCTGGCTGAAACACTAGTTATTACAACTATTGTTACACATCGCAGAAGTAAAAGGAATTGATGTAATTTAGATTTTTTTTACCATGATGCATGTACTCACAATAAGTATGATTTATATATAATACATGAGTTATTTATGTATAATGAAGTAGTACACTTACAGTAAGTATACTGTTATAGTATAGGACTAAAAGTTAAACAAATGTATCACCTAGAACAATCAAAATATTATATATAAATCGTGAGCGTGAGTTGAAAAAAATTCACGTGTTTCGACGTGAACCTCCAGCAAACACGCGGTTTTGAATTATTGTCTGACTGGCTATTCAAATGGGCTACACTCACGGCTCATTTGTTCGACAGGCTGTACGAATAGGCTACACTCAGGGCTCGTTTTATGGCATATATTAAGTATACTAAGTGGTAATGGTAGATAGATAGATATATGGATAGGTTATCTTGTAAGTTTTGATTTTTGTTGTTATTCATTGTGCGCACTGCAAAGGACTGGAATAAATTGCCCGCGTCGGTGTTCCCGGCTACTTACAATGTGGGAGTCTTTCAGAGGAGAGTGAATAGGCTCTTATAAGTTAGTGCGTTCACCATCTTAGACTTCATCCCCACTTACCATCATGTGGGATTGTTGTCAAGCGTTAAGTTATTTTATGTAAAAAAAACGCATTGCTTTGTCACACTATAGTCGTATGATCTATCCATGTTCAGTCAATTTAATTCCAATATCCAAGCATAACAATTCCAAAAAAAAAAACATACTTTTTTGTTTTATATATGAAACTTTATCGTTATTTTTTATCATACTTACGTTTATAGCTTTAATTTTTAGTAGAAATATTATCACGCCACCCCTTATCCGGAGGAAACTGGTTTAATCCGAGCAAAATATGCCCACAATTTATCATAAAACCAAGCAAAAGGTAGTTACACTCACTATTAAGTACTGGACACTATCTTATTTCGCATTAAATCATTGTCTGTTTATAAAACAAAACATCGGCACGTAACAATATACTTTAGATTTAAAGACATAAAGTTGCTATTTGATTACGGGGACATATTCGGGACACTGGGACTCGTTGACAAGCGTAATAACAAGACACAATGAATTATAAATAGCCCACATTAATCAGATAGTACCGAGATACTTGATTCCTATTGTTAGTTGAGTTTTATATGATACAAAATAGCTAAATTTAAGAAATATTTCATTGTATCACAGTAAAACAAAATAAGGCCATCAAATCTAAGACGGCGTATTAATTCATCAAAGCTATTTTCATTAACGGGGATCGGTAGGGCCAAGGACAAATTCTAGTAGAAGCAGTTAATTGTTGATAAGAATACGAATACTTAATATTTGAGCCCAGTAGCGGACGAGTTATCTGAGCTGCACGGATGCCCAAAATCCGCTCAATTTGTATAAGTCTGGAATTTTGAGCTCCTGAGAAGATTAATTTGGTACAACACAAACGAGTATGAAAGGGCGATAAGAAGTTGGTACTTAAGACGTTTCGTTGCGTGTCTTTTAAGTCGACACATACATTGTCCCTTTAGCTCCGGACCAGAATAGGGCTACGTTATCTCCTGCCTGTCGTAAGAGGCGACTAAAAGGAGACTTTGGGGTTGTGGGCAGCTAGGGTGGGAGCTCAAACCGTCCAATCAGCGACCCCGGGAAGGACGACGGTATGCGTGGCGGCATATCGCCGTAAACATCAGAAGGTCAGAACATCATGAAGAGCAGAGCCCGGCGGGGCACGCGCTCGGGACTTCGCTTGCGTTCCATTGGAGATCCCGGAGTCCCGTACAAAGCGTTGAGGAAGGCTACCGGGGGGGTTTTAGTGCGGTAAAAATCCCACATAATCCGGTGTCGCTGTCACGACACCGGGTATCCTTTAAAGGTTTCCCCCCTCGAAAACAAAAAAAAAAGGTCGACACATACATGGAGCAGAAGATGCAACACTAAGGTCTTCAACCAAATGAAATGATTTCTTCTTGACTCCAAATGTAACGTGAACTGATCACTGCAGTAGTTACTTAGTCGATTTTTTTCCGTGAAGGCGTGTGAATACGAATCAAATATTTAAAATATTTTTTTATTCTGACCAGTCCGGAGGCTTCTGAATCTGGCGGATATCCGTTATCTAGATCGTCGGTCCATTTGCTCAGATACGAAATATGCTCCGATTGAAGCCATCTTCCCTTAAGGTAGAAGCTATATTAAAACTATAACCCTTGTTATTGACCACAATATAGATCACCCTACACCGCGAATAGTGGTACCATCACGCGGTATAATATACACTCCGGCCATAGTACGCTAAGCATAAAAGAAACCTACGAATAATATTTATTGTATTTGCTACGTTGGTTAAATCCATAATGCCAATAACCCGTAACCGGCCTACTGCAGAACACAATAATCGAATCGCTCTCCCTGTAATTAAGACGGCCTGGAACGAGGCCCACGCTGCAGTAGTGCGATTTAGTGGAAGGTTTATTTTATAACTCATGTCAAATCTTTAACGCCCAAAGGCATCTGATATGGCATAAGGACTGATTGCTATTTAAAAATACTAGTGATTGTAACCAGCACGAAATCGCTTAAGAAATTTAGTATAGATTTTTTTATTTGTAATCAAAAAAAAAACAATTTTATAGATAAAGCACTGTTTACTAAACAGTTCCAGATTGTAAGATAATCGTCTTTACCTGAAAAAAAAACAATTTTATAGATAAAGCACTGTTTACTAAACAGTTCCAGATTGTAAGATAATCGTCTTTACCTGAAAAAAAAAACAATTTTATAGATAAAGCACTGTTTACTAAACAGTTCCAGATTGTAAGATAATCGTCTTTACCTGAAAAAAAAACAATTTTATAGATAAAGCACTGTTTACTAAACAGTTCCAGATTGTAAGATAACCGTCTTTACCAAAAAGAATCCTGCTCAGCATTATGCTGGGCGTCTATGAACAACCAGCGCTGGTCTTTCCGCCATTTCGTCACCCCTCGAACAACTGATTGCATATTTAATTGCCTGACTCGTCACTTCTAATTAACGCAAGCCGTTGCTGTTTGACCTTTAAATTAATATAAAGTATACCTTCCACCATTATGCTGGCTGGTAAAGCCCAGCTACACGCAATAGAAGAGACTCGATGCTATTGCCTCGTTAGTTATTCCACGAGAAGGAGATTGATCTAAACTCAAAAAAGGGAGTAGATTTTCACGCAATATACATTGTAAAAATTACTTTTACTTAATTTTTAAATAAACCATTTTTATATATCCTCGTTAAAGGTAAATTGGAGACAGGTTATATTCCTCAAAATCACTCAGTGCCTGATAAACTTGAGTAGCAATAAGTAACAAACTCGTGTTTTCACTCTTGTACAGTAAAAGGAAATCATTATTAAATTAATTTCAGTCCTTAATTTAGATGACAGTAATTCCGTATTCCAATCTAATAAAGTAAAAGCCCAGCATGCTTCACTTCGCTTTGGAAACAGTTATCGGTGCAGTTAGAAATTTTCGAAATTCGAAATACGTTATTCATAATTGATATTTGTATAGATATAAATGCCCGCATGACCTAGATATAATAATACATCTTGTATAAATTAAACGTCAGGTATAGCTGATATACGTCCTGAAAAAACGTGAACGAGGTGCTTGCATATAATTTATTTCTTAACTTTTGCACACTTGCGTGCGTTCAACATCTAACATCTTAGACTTCATCACTACTTACTGTCAGGTGAGATTGTTGTCAAGCATTAACTTATTTTATGTAGAAAACAACAAGTGTTTTCTGAATGACTACTAAAAGTTTTGTCTAATTTGCATGAATTATTTGTCTTTTATAAAGTGATTTCATATACCGATTACTACACATATTACATTACGTGCATTTAAATTATTATAAAGATTTCATTTCATATCGCTATTCAAATTTAAGAACGTAGTATGCCTATTTTATGAACAATACTGCAGGGATGGATACAATAGGACGTTTCAGTAACAATCACGCTTCAGATAGCATTTCTAACCCTTGTTAATGCATCTGATATTAAGATACGGCTAATCCGCCATAACTTAGGATAACCGTTGGACTGGCTGACCATTGTCCACCGTTTAATTTAAAGAGGGCATGCCCCATAAATTGATTGCCCTATTCAAAGCAATTGTAAACAATTTCAGAATTATTTATAAGTCCATTGCGGGTTTAGTTAGACCATATAACAAAACTCCCAAACAAAATCAGTAATGGATATCGTTTGTGAAATGATATAGTTGTTTGAGTTTGGTACAAAGTTTTGTAGTACACCTCGAAGCTACTCGTAACGATTTCACTAACATCTGTACAAATTTACATTTGCGTTGAACAATTTGATATTAACCTTTAACACACTTGTAATAAATGGTACAGTTCTTGAACTTATAATTTCCAAATGTAATTTTAAAGTTGTTTTTGAGTGTCGTAAGATTTTATGCGTGACTCTCTTTATGCAAAGCGGTCTCAGGGGCGGTGTTTCTGGTTTTTGGTAACTATTGAATGCTGGTTCTCACTCTCGCTTCCTTATTGGTCTATAAAGGGATTAACGTAATAATCCAAGTCCGCGATGTGAGATTGCGGTGGCATTGTAATTTGACGGACGTGTTACGTAATTATACGGTCTCCTGGTCTCTTGTTATGCTGTCATAACTCGTCAAAATTGGACTCCGGGCAATGGCACTGCGATGGTTATGTTCGGTAATTTTGGAACTCTGAAATTTATAAATTTAATGTAATCCATAACAAATCATTGTTATTTTTATTATTGTTATAGTTTGCGTGCTCTTGAATTTAAAACTACTTTTTTACAATTCATCAACTAAAATCAATTTGAAATGTTTTTGTGCTTCGAAAACATAAGCTAGTGCTTGGCCTATGATGCTGTAAATTTTTTGACATCTTAATAAGTAATCTGTGCTTTATTTTATGTACAATAAGTAGTCTATAATATTTTTTACATGTCTCGCTACTTACGGCGACAAAAAAGTGACAATTTAAGACAAATGTATGAACACCAATACGATCTGGTGAAGGTCGCGGGTAGTCACTGGCTGAGGGTAGCGCAGAACCGATCGTCGAGGAGATCCTTGGGGGAGGCCTATGCCCAGCTGTGGGTGTTGTCCGACTGAGATGATGATGATGTACGAATACCAGATGCTGACTAAAATAATACCACCTAAAGTGTCTACTGTGTTGCAAATTCACACGTAACTCTCAATACCGTCATTCGCCGCAGAATATGGAACTCTGAGATCTGTTGTGAATCAACACTTATCATCAATCAGGTGATTCATCTAAACAATTAACATTTATTAACAAAATAAAATATGTAACTTGAATACTTCTTTGCTACTGAAATAACAAAAAAATGACGTCATCGTACAAAACCAGAATTTTAATAACAAGGCACAAATTTCAAAATGTTTCTGTTTGACATTTTCAATTGTAAAGATTAATCAATTTTCATCTAAGCCCTGTATGAGTAATGAATAATTAAGGGTCTAGTTAGAAAAATCGTATTAATTAAAGATATTAATGGAAAGTGGCGTGGGCAGCGAAGTGTGAAGTTGGGGCATCGGTACAGAGGGGGGATTGGGAGCAATCTGGAGTCATAAAACGATCGCCCGTAGGAATGTTTAAGAACCATATGAAATCACAGTTACTTCGACGAAGTCTATTGTTATTACATTCGTATTATTCTGCTTTGCTACATTCCGTGACCACAATGTATGATGGTATATCTTAACTTTAGATGCGCGTAGTACGTTGTGTTCGCGGGTTGTTGCAAAGTTAATTTAATAAAATAAAAAAAAATAAAAAAAAATGTTTACACACTCACACCCCCGCACTAGGATTCCCTGTGTTGCGGGTGGCATGGGCACACACAAATATGAGATTACAAATATCAATGACCCGCGAATAAAATTTATCTGTCACATAAATGTCTGCTGCGGCCGCGATTTGAACCCGGGAACCCTCTAGCGGCAGCCAGGGTCACTACCAATTGGTCTACGGGGCGTCAAAATTAAATAATGCTAATTAAATCACAGCTTTTATATAAACATTGATACGTGTAGAAGGATTTATAGGTAAGACCAGTCGAACAAACGTGATGCGCTTAGAAATCATTCGTGTATTCGACCGAGTGAATTTTGAAAAAAAATCTCGAAAAATCGGAAAATATCTAAATCCTTATTTTAATTCTACAAATACTATTGTATAAAATATGCAATTTTGCCTGTCTGTTGCTGCAGTATGTTTTTTTTTAAACTACATAGTAGATTTTAGAGATTACACTACTATATTTAGAGAAACGTATAACTTTGGTACCTGTAAATTAAGATATAGAATAAAAATCTTAGCTTTTTTATGTGAGTGATCGATAAACAGGCAAAAGAGCCACTTACGTAAGTTTCCGTCACCCATGGACATTAGTAACACTAAAGGCATCACAGACGCATTGCCGACATAAAAGTATCGAAAACGGGGGACCCGCATAATTACTAGCTCTCCAACACTGCTATCGAAATATGTATGAAACATTTCACGCGCGGTATTAGGAGGAAGGTGGTAGCTAGCCAAGCTACCATCATGCAGATACCGTCGGGATCAAACTGGATGTTACAAAGCCCTGCGACAGTCAACAGAAAGGAACGTTCTCCTTAGCCTCTTCCTTGTTCAACAGGGTGCATCACAAGCAGGATCAATTGTCTTGAGCTCAATGTTGGATGGAGTCTAACACTCCGAAAACTAGGTCCCTACTGCTTTATACATATAACAGTAATGTGACATAAGAAGGTAAAAAAGAAAGTACTGGTTCTCAAGCTCCCAGCCAGAACACGACGAATCATTTAGCGGCTGACTCAAACAAGAGGGTGGTAGCGAACCAGGCAGGCTTCACGGAAAGATAATAATACTAGTAATAATATTAATGAATTAATAACAATATTTTTACGCGCAGCCCTACCACCGGACAGGCTGGCTTCTGTCTGTCAGCAGTACGGCCATCTTACTGAATTTATCCTATGTTTATGCAGATAATATTTAATTTATTATGTACTTTGTTTAATCAATGAATTCCTGCCGACCTGGCAACAATAAACCAATAAAAAAGTACGAAGTAATTATTAACGATGTGACAAAAAATATGTAACAATGACCACCCAAAATAAACGAAAACTTTGGTCAGTAATTGTCGAAATTGACCAATTACTATGCAGTAGTACCTATTAGTAGTGACCAAACGTTGTACAGTTTACAAAGTAAGTTTAACAAGTCTATACTATTTTAAGTAACGAGTTTTTAAGATACCTGTTTTTACCGGTTTTTGGCGTCTTTGATAGGTTAGGTTTGAAAAATCTATCGAGTCTCGGTTCGAGGTTTCATTGACATATTTTTATGTATGAGTATTTGTAATATGTGTTTGTTGGTTGGTAATTCCTAGCACGTCAATGTTGTGATCATAACACCCTCTTGCAACTTGTGTAAAACCAGATTTGGACCAATAAATGACGGACAAATCGACCAATGAACGTCGAGTGTTCACCACCACAACGTAAGGACTAACTAGACATGACGCGCTAGCGCATTTTTACGGGAACGCGCGTCATGGTAGGACATCGTCGCTACTCTCTGATAAATTATAATTGTGCAGTGATTTGTTTAATGTGATATCCAAGTAGTATCAAGTGCTGAAGAAATAGTAATTAATGTAGTTGGTTATTCTAGTTGCAAGTTAATAAACATGTTTTTATGAAACCGTCAAATGATCATACAGACCGCCTTAGGATAAATAACTCATGTATACCAATGCATCAGTCATCTATTGAACCAAGATCTAAGTGGTGAACTACAACTGGTTCTCCAACACTGCAATTGATAGATCTTTTGAAGATGGTTTTTGGACAATAAAAACGTTTCTACCATTTACAAGTTAAGTTGGGATCGAACTAGATGTACGCTGTGCAAGATGAGCGAAATTGTTAAAACCAATGTTTCATACAGTTTGTTAAGAATAACATTTTCGTTTATGGTGAAACTTATCTACCCTACCGTACCGTAATGATTGTCATATTATAGAATTTATTTGAATGACACGTGGCTACGATACGCGTGCAGTATTTGAAGAAAATGATAGTTGTTAATGTTGACATTACTTATTCAATAGAATTGTTTGAAACATTTTTGAATTACATATAAAGTTTTTGTTGCATGAACATTGATGATTTCTTTTAAAAATAGTAGTGTACAGTGTAGTTGGAATATCGGCTGGAGTAATTATTAGTTCCAGGGTCGGATAAATTTGTTTATTGAGTCTTAAAAAAATCACTCACGGCGTCATGTCTCCTCTACGCTAATGCTCCCGACTTCTTGCGCACGCGCACACTATATAATTTATAGATTTTCTGTGTGAGTTGCGTACTGTTTTTATCGGAATATATTACTTTGTAGTATTAATAAATATATTATATATAAATATAAATATTTTTGAATTTAATTTAGACTATGCGAGTATGTCTTGCGTATGTGCGTTTGTGTGTACGCATACGCACATGGATAAAATTGTCGTGCAGTCTCTAAAATGCAACAGTTTATGCCAATTATTTTTGATTAGAACTTAGAGATACACCGAAATTCAGATTTAATTTGTCATTGAAGAGAATCGTTCACATAAAGAAAAAAAACATACCTATCTGACTAGAAGGGTAGTAGCACCCGTGATGGCTCAGTGAAGCCTATGACGTAAAGGATATCTCTACTTTGTCAGCTATTGGTACAAAATGCTAACGAATGTTAAAAGACAAACCAATAAAAACTAATTCCATAAATAAAACACTTAAAGAAACAATACTAACCGTATGCGTTCGTTCAGGGGTGAGTTTTACCCCCAAACAATTTATTTAGACAATCTTGTTCATTACCAAAAAGCGTTCCCTTGTTATGGGCGTCCATTCTACTTCAGTGTCGTAATTGGTGGGTGATTGTGACGTGTAAATAATAATGTGATGTGACGTACGACGGTATTCCTAATGATTATTCTCTTCGTATAAGTAATAGCTTTAATATTTTAATCAGATTACATTTTGTTACCCTGCCTTGGGTTGTCTGGAAGAAATGACTACATAACGTTAAGGCTGTCCGTTGTTTTGTATTTCCTATTTGTTTTCTTTTTCTGTATGTTCTGTGGTTTGCAAACAATAAACCTTATTTCTGTATTCAGGTCAATTTATAAGATTCGGTCTCCAGTAAACGAACTATTATGAAATTAAATAATAATAAATAATCCTATTTAGGTTCGATTTTAAACGGTCATGCGACTGAAAGGTTCTGCTATGAAATTTATAAATCTCTCTGCAATGAGAGACAATGTCTCCGCGTAGCGGAATGACTTGTCTCCAGTACCATTTCACGGAGGATTATATGCATCATTATTACTTGTAACGTATATAGCATTTCGTGTAAAATAACAGATGTTTAAAAATAAATTGGACGTCTCGTGTTCACTTCATTTCACTCGTCAGATAAAATTTGCAAGTGATAGAGGTTTTTATTTTATTCTATACTAGCGGCCCGCTACAATCTCATTCGGGTTTATTCATTCATTCTATATATATATATTTAGGTTTTAAACCCAGAAGTGATTAAAAAAAATAACTCATTAATATAGAACAAGCCTGGATAGCACATTTTACCATACAAATAAATAACACTCAGAAATCCGTCCTCTATGAAAGTCAGCGAGCGAATGGCCGTTATTGGTTTTTTTTTTTTGCGCCCAGAAAATGGAAAATGGGCTACCCTCCGGAAAAGCGCGGGAGGGGGGTGGTGAATGCTCCTAGCATACCAACGCAGCCGGCTGCGCTGGTTATGTGGGACTCCCGAGAAACCTAGGGGCCTACCCACTAAACACCACCAGAGTTGGCTTTGGCCTTGTGGCTTCTAAGCCTTCATCTGAAGCAACCCATCCTTAGAGAAGCTAGCACGGCACTCCCGAGGGAGCATACGCTTGTTGTTAATACTGAAGGTGTTGTCGAATGGTGAGACTATGTGGCATCTTAAGGATGCTACTAACTGTTACTATTTGAATTTTTAACTATGGCTGCCATTTGGCAGTCCAAGTCAGAAGATATCTTGTCGGGGGGATCTGTGAGAACGTTTCTTGGCCTCCGGATTTGGTGACCTGTAAGACTAGGGGCGGTGTAATCCGCTGCCTGTCTGTTAAGTGGATTTAAATGTTCCTCTGAGGATTTAAAAAATGCTGTACAATAGTCTTTAAAAGATTTCTGAATTGTCGGAAGTTGCAGATCGAAGTGCAGGTCGGCGTTCCTCACGCACCAGTGAGCGTTGGTTGCTTTCCTGCAAAAAATGTTTTGGACGACTTGGATGGGATAGAGGAATTTGGGATCGGCGTGTGCGAAGACAGGGGCGGCGTATGACATCACCGGTCGTATGCAAACCTTGTAGAGCGTTCGCTTGCTTCTGAGGGACATCTTACTGTGCCTTCCCAACAGACTGTTGAGTCGGCCCATATAAAATCTGGCGGAGTTGGTGACTTAACGAACGTGTGGTCTGAAAGTCAGTCTGGAGTCGAGTGTTACTCCTAAGTATTTGATAGTGGTTTTCCACGGAACAGGGGTGCCTAGCAACCGGATGTTAGGATCGTCTTGTCTATGTCTGGTCTTGTGGTGAAAACATACCGCGGAGCTTTTCTCCGCGTTGACTTCGATTCACCATTTGGCGAATCATTTTCCTAGCTCATTAACTGAGTGTTGGAGTCTGAAGAGGACTGAATCTAAATTCTGCGATTGATAATATAGGGCGGTGTCGTCTGCGAATAGTGATAGTTGTACGCCGTTTTTAGGGATAGGAATGTCGTTCATGTACGTTAAAAATAACAAGGGAGCTAGTACTGAGCCCTGAGGAACCCCAGCTGCTAGCGGGCGTGGGGAAGAAAGTACTCCTTCGTGTCTGAAACGAAAGGAGTGGTTTTGGAGGTAGGAAGCGACCAATCGAACAACGCGATCTGGCAGACCTAGGTAATGGAGTTTAAAGAGGAGTCCTCCGTGCCAAACTTTGTCGAAAGCTTTGGCAACGTCGAAGAAAATCGCGACTGTACGTTTGCGTTTGGGATAAAAACCGCTTAGGATATATTCCACTATACGATGGATTTGCTGAGGGCACGAGTGTTTGGCACGAAAACCGAACTGTTGTGGAATGATTAAAGGTTGACCGCCTACTGGGAAGAGAAGGTTCCTTAGTCTTGAGTGTATAACGCGTTCGAATACTTTCCCCATAGCCTTGAGGAGACTGATGGGGCGGTGGTTTGACGGTATATTAAGAGGTTTACCGGATTTTGGAATTCCTATTACGATTCCTTCCTACCAAGCGGTTGGAAAGAAGCAGTGATGTAAGCAGGTATTAAAAATGAGAACTAATAGAGAAAGAACCTGCTCGGGGAAGTGTTTAAGCGTGACGTTAGAGATGCCGTCGGCTCCTGGTGCTTTGCGGGGTTTTAAACCCTGGATGATATCTTGGACTTCGTCAACGGAAACAACGATGGGCTCAGCGGTGACAGGGAGTAAGTTCTTTTGACGGACCTCATCCTCTACTGATTCTATGTGGGAAGGAGCGCATGGTTGCGAACTGGGTGAGCATTGGGAAGCTATGCTATCAGCGAAACATTCGGCTTTATCGACGTCTTCGAAGGCTATACTGCCATCGGGATGCGATAAAGGCGGGGTGAGAGGTTGGGCGCCTACTCGGAAGGCTTTCGCCACCTTGTAAAACGCCTAATGGGAGGGTGTGATCCCCTCCATGAGGGAGTCCCAATTGGAGTTCTTCACTTCGGTAAGACGAGAGCGAACACGTCGCTGGAGATCGTTGGCTCGCTTCCTATACGTTGGGGTGGGGTAGAGTGCGGCCCTTCTCAGGGCTGCATTCTTGGCTTGAATAAGATTCCTAACATCGAGTGGTAGTTTTCGGTTTGGCACCTCGACTACACGCTCGTTGTCACGGAGAGATGTTTGTACTAAATGAGTTAGAGAGTTGACCGCTGAGTCTATCTTTTCGTATTGACGAAGTAATCGGAGTTGATGGTAGCCAGTGGTGAGCCGGCGGCATCGAGACCTGCTACTAGTGATTTTTTATAGCCTTCCCAGTTGGTGAAGGTTTTAGTAGAAGTGGTTGGATCGGTGGCATAAGGCCCGAATTTGAGAGAGACCGGCCGGTGGTCAGAACCTAAGTCGTTGAGCGTTTCGATCGCTCTTAGATTAAGCGCGACTCCTTTAACTAACGCGAGGTCGATAATGTCAGGAGAGTTGAATGCGTGATCCGGGTAATGAGTAGGGGAGGAAGGACAAAGGACATCGACGTCCCGTGTTTCTAAGAATTGTCTAAGTTTGACTCCATTCGCGTTGGTAGATCGGCACTTCCAGTCTGCGTGTTTGGAGTTGAGATCTCCGAATAAAATAACCGAGTCTCCTAGTGAGAGTAGGGCCTCTAAGTACGAGTTTAAAAGCGGAGCTCCCACCGGTTTATATACTGACGCTATGATCAGGGACGGATGCCCAGTCATACCTAGCTTGCAAATAGTGGCTTCTAAGTTAGCGAGTGTTGGAGTCTCAATAGGGGAACAGTGGAGCGACTTTCTAAAGTAAATAACGGTGCCACCGCTCACGCGGTTTGTGGTACCGCCGGGGCGTCTGTCGGTTCTGTCTATTTTGTCGTTACGTATGAGGTTGTACGAGGGAATTGATAGGCCCTTGGTGTAGGCGGATTTTAAGAAAGTTTCTTGAACTAGTAGTAAGTCCATGGCGTTGTTGCGAACGAATTCCTTTAATTCAGGGATGTTGGAGCGGAGACCGCGAGTGTTGAACGAGACGAGCGAGATGCCCTTGGGTTTGGTACGACCGGTGTGACAGGAAGGCGCACTGAGTGCTTGGGCCATTATAACGATGTTAATAGATGGCTGTGCTCGGCGAGCGCTAGAAGGCGCTGCTGTGGTGTGGTCGCCGCCCGTATCTTGCGAGGCAGGACGGAGATTTCCGCGATGTCGACGTTTTGGATGACGTCGTAAACGAGTTTCATGTCTTCGGCCAGGGACGACTTGTCCTCTGGTTGCGAGGTGTTGCTATTACGAGATTCCGCCTGTTTCCGGTCGCGCGGGGCGGCCGGGGCAGGGCGGGGAGCAGCTACGGTTGTCGCGGTAGTATCGGAGCGTCTCCACGAGTTGAAATGCTCGGGTCTAGGCGGTGCGATAGGCGTCCTCAGAGGAGGAAAGTTGGCTTCGGTGTTTGGCGGAGGGCCAGGTTGGATATTTCTCCAAGACTTCCTAGCGGCAGTCCTGGGTGGGATGGGGCGGGGAGCTCTGGGGCAGCCACGGTAGTTGGCCGGGTGGCCGGCTTGGCCGCATAGAACGGTGTCAGGACTTCTAGGAGGCGACGGACGAGACCTATTTCGGATGGATTCATCCTCCTAACAATCCTCCCTGCCGCAGCAGGGAGAGGAACGAGAACGAAAAACGGAATCTAAAAACGAAAATGGAACGAGCGAGACTACGAAAACAGTGACTATCCCTAGCGGAAATAGCCACTAACCGTCACCCTGGGAAGGCCCAGTGCAGTGGGATCGGGTCTCCGGTTTCTCTCAGTCCGAGAGGACTGAGAAGCGCACCGGGTCAACGCTAGCTGGCTTCGTTGTCACCGTTAGGTATCCACCAACTCAAACGCGAAACGAATACTTAGTTGATGCCAACACAAAATGACACTAAAAGGCAACAATTAAGTCGCGGTCGATACGGTATCGATAACACAGGAAATGCAGTCGAAAAATGAAGATGACTTACTCGAGAGTATTTCGGAGGTGTCCGTCTGCTACGGGAGCAGAATCGGAAGTCGCTAACGCCGTTATTGGCACGTGCGCTGCCTTTTATAGGGGATGCCGTTATTAAAAAACAGTTCCCTAAATCGGCCTATCCTGACGAAGCGTCGTCCTCGGCGCTGTTTTCATGATATTCGTCTTAGTGTGAAGCTGACCCGGAAGCAGGAAGGTCATCACAGGGCCTGACTGCTTCAGACATTGGTTGAATAGAAACTGATGATGTGCCTGTGCTAGGATCAGGCACTACATATATACATATATATAAATAATATATGATTAAACGTTTACACACTCACACTTACACCCCCGCACTAGGGTTCCCTGTGTTGCGGGTGGCATGGACAAACACAATTATCACATCACAAACATCCATGACCCGAGAACAAACATTTATCTGTCACATAAATATCTGCCCCGGCCGGGAATCGAACCCGGGACCCCACGCTCGGCAGGCAGGGTCACTACCAACTGGGCTACGGGGTCGTATTTTTCAAATAAATTCCGTGATTATCTTCCACGTATACACAAACTCACAAAATTTGCACCCTCTCTTTATAATATTAGTATAGACTAGGAAGTCTTGTAACCTATTTTTGCTTCGCCTACGAAACAAATCGAGAATTGATCCATTTCTTGGGATAAAATTATAAGTTCTAATACGAGTATGTCAAAAAACCATCCAAATATATTTAGTAGATTTAGTGTTAAACGTGTTCAAGACAGACAAACAGACAAAAATTGCAAAAAAAACATGCTCAAAGGCCTCAAGTTTACCTACATTACAATTTAAAAACAATAACATTAAAGAATTATTATTGGTATAGACAGTGAAAAACTAATTTTCAGACAGTTTCACGATTTGAGTTTGACACGACTCAATTGGTTTAACATTTTGTGTAAGGTACAGTTTGAATCAGGTAGGTGGCCACTTGGAAACACCACGTGACGTCAGCTTCTTTTTATGTCGTAACGAGGATATATCACTAACATTATACCATACTGCGCATCACAGTAATCTACCGAGACGACGCCACCCGCAAACTACTCGTATAAATAAAGCGACAAAATTTATCGGCAGTCATTGCTTCTCTTTACCTATCACAGCAGGACGGTTATGGGGCAAAGTTGAGAAGTCAAGATGTACAACAAACAAAGATATTGAAACATATTTAAAAATAGTCGATACAACTTTACTCCTTGTACATAAAGTCCAGAATGAAATGGCAGATGAGTAAAATGAAAGCAAGGATAAAGCAGCAGGAAAATAATGTGTGCCATTTATAACGTATTGTGTTTTGATTGCGCCCGTCAATTCGCAGAATAGTTGTGGCCGATGGATGATGCTTGTATGAGAATAGGAAATGGTTATGTCTTGAAATTCGAAGCCAAGTTTGAGAATCCAAATGGCTGGTTGTTATCATTCGCTCCGTTACTTCAGTTTATTGTCTTTGAGCTTTTGAAGCGTAAAATCTATGGGTTATGGAGACGCGGAATCTCAGATGTCCCCGGATGAATTTATTCAACAGAATTTTGAAGCTGAAAGAATTTATTCAGTGCCAGTTTAAGTTGAGGATACTGTCATCGGTATAATAAAAGGAGATCGAAGTTTTAAGCTTTTACATTATAGCTTGAGTTCATATACTTTCGACATCATTATAAATAATCCCAGGTGTGGAGGTCTTATGTAACCCTACACTAAAATTAATGTCATATCAATCTGGAATAACTTTGAAATGTTAGTTAAGGTGAGTGCAGAATACTATGTACTCAGAGTAGAAGATCAATATTCAAACTACCAAGTTAACTTAATGCTATATGCACTTACACTCATACATGTATTGCTAGTAAAACTTTGAACCAAGTTTATGCGATTGTATCCAACAGTAATCCTTTTAACTTGCACTTGTATAAATACAAGTAAATAACCTGACTTTGACAGCCACAAAATTAAAAAAAAGCCGCGAACAATACATCCAATAAACGAAACGTCACATTATCGGCCCTCTTATTTGAAATCCGATTCAATTCGTGATATCGGTTGAAATTTGGCAACGGTCTATAGAAATACACCCTTCAGACTCGAAGCAAGTATCATTTTAGATCAAACACGTGATAATGGCTATAAGAACACCCCTATTATTTGATACAATAAAAGTGAAGTGTCGACATATTCCGCATTCTACTGCGAAACGGCTGTAGGGATGACTGACCAAACTGACGATAGAGATGTACACGATCATGGTCCTAATGTAAAAGACGATGGAGATGAGTTTCCTGCAGCAGAACGAGAGATTTATGAGCCATTTTAGGGTAACAACGACGAAGAGTACATAGATACTACTATAGCACGGTAGGCTGCCAGATACGGACTAATGGTGATTGAGAAAAATATTGCACCCGTACTGGTCCAAATGATTCGTGGTTATAACTTCATGAATATTGAAGATCTGTCTACGATATTTTTATTTGATTGCGCTTTTAGTGCTTCGCAATGCCTTCTGATAATGAAATCGTGGTATACAGACACGTGATGAGGGAACTGTACTTTGTTTATTGTCTATAAACTTTATCGGGGTACTAATAATATTGTTGAGCAAATTATGAATTACGTTAGTGATAATTTTTAACTGTGGAAAATTCATTATCGCAGCCTAAAACCATCCTACAACTGGACTCAGATTTCCGCTCAAATTGTAAATGATAACGAAAACAATTCATCGCCTTCACCAAATATGCATTGACAGAGTCCACACACCTTTATTCAAACCCATATTATAGCAAAACTTATATGTATAAAGGTTTCCTCAACATTTTCCGTCGCCGAAATACCTACGTTTAAACTTACAAAAAGCCTATCAAGACGACTATTGTGTATATTTGATAAATTTTTTTAGTTTTAATTTCTTATAACTAGATTTTTTTTGTTATATTTCTATGTGCCCATTAGTAGTTATATTAACATTTTATTAATTCACACACAACACATTCGTATCTATAACTCGACGATTAATCGTTGAAGATTACCCGCGTAGCAAGTTATATCAGTCGACTAGCTGAAACGAAAGGGGTGAATACATTACCTCCCGTCGAGACCAGCTACCCGTGAACAAACCAGTAATTAATATCGCGGAATATACCCACAAATAATTTTAGTTGTATACACAAATATCTTATTATTAAGCGCTCAAACCAGACGACTTGTTAATCGTGTATTCGACTTAGTTTAGCTTCATTGGATGTAGACGATGGTTGGATAGATGAGTGCCAGTAGGCATGCTTCGAAGAATACATAAAGCTGTTAGACTCTGTTGTATTTCCTAAACTATGGTCGGCTGTTAACCCTGACTTCACAATATTAATAAGAAACTGCTTTATAAACACTTCCTCGCGGTATTTTGCTTTCCTAAATCAATCTATACTACATGTATAACTTGAAATTTTTTTTTAATGCGTGCAGGATTTGAATTGAAGTCCCATAGGCGAGAGATTTTTAAACTACTAAATAATCACTGCTTTATATTATATTATGCAATGTACCGATAATACACATACTATAAGTACCATTTATAGATTTAATTTTTAATTGATTATCATTTAATACTATAAATAACCAATCCATTATTTTGACATCTATTTGTACAATTCCAAAGTAATTTTTCCAACCCCATTCAAAGTGCAATCCAATTAGAAACAAAATCCACAACTTTACTTAACTTGCATTTCGAATTAATCGACCCCAAATTGGTATCTTTTTTCTAATTCCCGGTCGAAATTTGAGGTATCACTTTTATCGAAATCTGTCGTCGACAAACATTGCCAGATGCATGGACATGTATTTGGACGTGAGTTAAAGAGCGAGTTGTAGATAATACAGACTACATAGTCGATCAGAGCTTCCCTACAATTGTCAACAACAGAACTAAACATTCCGGAAAGTCATAATTAAAGTAAGGTAAGGCATCACTAAAGTTTTCTAAACCAATTAGTGTTGTAAAAACTTCAACCAGTTACAAAATATTAAGTTATATCTTTAATCATATGAATCTAAATAATTGTTTACACCTTCACATACATACATTCGTGCAAAAATTTTTTGTACGCAGATGGAATGGGCAAACCAACACATCGGAAAAAAATTAATTTGACCGAAAAAAGAAACCTAGGATGTTTTGTTTTACCGGTGCATAAGACCCCAGAGCCTCTCCATTTTTGGCGCACGACTGCTGATAGTTTTTTTAGTTTTAGTAGATAGGAATATCCCACATTGCCCTTTCCCGGAGGGTCATGCTCGTAATGTTTTAAAGCTTCTCCCGTTATGTCAAAGGACCTTAGGAGGAAAAGTCTCTACCAACTAGACTACAGAGTTCCGTAACTTTTTTCTGCCATTCATGCTATGTCATTAAAATTAAAACCTCACAGGCACTTAATTTTAGAATGTCGAACCTACTGATCTTTTCTAAGTTTTGTATCTCTCTGGTCAAACCTAACACCAAACAGGGGTGAATATATTAAGGATTCCAATTCGAAAATTGTCAGCCCTAATATCTAGTGAGCTTTCGAATCAGCACAATGAAATTACAGCATGATTATTTCCTATTAGTTATATGATAAACAATTTACCAACGAACTCACATTTTAATTACTGATTCAATTTCGCATCGAATTCGTTGTTTCCTTTAAGAATTTCCTTAGTATTCATTTTCAACTATTTTATATCTATTCCACGCAAATATCACGCATTCATATTATGGCTTTAACTCCTATAATATGAGAGGAGACCGGAATCTAGAAGTGACACAAATATGGGTTTTAGATAAGTACGTGTTGGAGACAGTCAAGAATACGAGTATTAACGGAACGCCGCACGTGACCTGAGTGATGGCAGCATCGTTGCTACGACTCAACACTCGGCAACTCGTTCTACAACAGAACCTAGATAAAGGGCAGGCGCTATGGCAGGACGCACTCATGTTTCAATCGTGCTGCAGACTACCGCCTCTCTGCTGCAGGAATAGTTCCCTGGTTTTGTTTGTAAATATTGTTAAAACAGTGAATTTTCTGTCTGCTCGAATTACCAATTATCCGCCCGCGAAGATATTTCACCGTAACTCCAGAAATACTGTCCATCCGAGTAACTATGATAATAATCAAATTATGTAATTGAATTTCATTATAAAATGTTGCAAATGTAATGTTGTAAGTTCTGTATCTGAGCCACATTCGAGTAACATAATATGTATTTAATAATTATATAGAAAAATCAACAACCGATTATTGAACTTTTTCACCTTTCACCTACCATAGGATTGCCACTACTTTGCGTTACTCTAAGAACCAAAGAACCTTGCTTCTATATTGTACGTCATTTTGTCTGAAATTACTGATATATCTTCCACTACGACAGGATCACATTACACTGTAAGCATTACTTTACCCTCTGTTTCTTTTTCCTTCTATTTAGCGTTAACACCGCCTTTTATAATAATTTTTTCTACCAGTCTTCTAAAATTTGATAAATAAGTTTATGAATAAATACATTACTTAATAAGTATTCTAATTATATTTGGGAGTGTCATGTTAATTATAAGAATGATTGATGTGGTGTTTTAGGACAATTTGTGTGTTACCAGTTTAATTGATGGGGCTTTATGTCGCGTTAATTAAACTTCGTTTTATTAGTCACTACAATGAGGGTTTGTTTTGAAACATAATTATGCGGAAAAGTTCCAATGGCCAACTCACGTATCAACTTAGGATAAATAAGTCTTTGGAGAGGCCTATATAATCTTTAGTTATTATTTGAATAATAATATCTAATAAAATTTTAATGAAGCCGTACAGCAACTATTTTTTTGAAATCTTAGTATAGATTTTGTTTCGCAGGCTTAAACATATCTGCTTCTTCTTCACGTGCCATCTTCATCAAGAAGGTCGGCGACCATTTGTTGATATGTCTCTTTATCAGCAGTCATATGAAATAGCTTATCTGTGCTTTTAACCCGCGGCCTGTCCCTTTATATTTCCAATCCATGAGATTCTTCTTCTACGTGGGCCTCTATTTCCTTTAATTTTGCCTTCAATTGTTAATTTTAATAAGTTATTAAACATGTATCTTTTTAATATTCTGTCTGTCTGTACACGTCTAACACCAATACCACTAAATAGATTCAGATGTTTCTTGACATATTTGTAACATACGTATAATAAGAGCTATAATGTATTTTTCATCCCAGGAAATGGATGGGTTCTCGCGGAATTTTCTAAAGCGAACCGGGAAAGAAATTCCAGTATATCATACACATAGAAACGTAACAACTTAATCGATTAGAGTTAGTTCAAATTGTTACATAATCGCTTATTACGATAACAAGTAATTAACTGACAGCAGCTTATCAAACAATAACGCGTAGGTCCGATTGCATAACAATTGTAAATCAAGAGAAATGTTATAGTTCGCTAATTAGTTTCCCGATATCTGCCGCTTAATTGCTCCTAATTAACCAATCTTATCTGTGGACACGCATTCCTAATGTAAATAGTATGTAGTGGAAGGTACTTGAATATTTCAGTGGTACATGCTGGTGTTGTAAACTATTGTAAATGGATAGGATAGCAGTAGTAGATAATACTTTATTATAGTACATGTAGTCATACCTTCATGTGTCAATTTTCATATAAACAATTGGTATATAACCTATATTAATAATGAGTAAACCGCCCTCGCATCACTTCAGAAAACTACGCCTAACGCATACAAATTGCAATTGCATTGTCATAGGTCTGGGTTTTTCTCGTTCTGTGAATTAGAAACATGTCAATTTTTATTTTATTTATGGACGGATTTAAAACAAACCTTAAATGTTATAGGTATGATAATTTCTGCAAAACAATAGTGAAAGCTATAACGAAATCGGATAAGCCGTTTCTGAGTTTAGCGCGCACATGCGCACAGATAACCAGACGAAAATTCTAACAACTATTGGTTTGAGTTCTGTAGCGTTAATAGAGGCTTCTAATAATAGTTTTTCTCATATATCCTTCATGTATAGAACACGATCAATTATAACTTTATTATATGTATCGATAGATAAAATTGTAAGGCCAGATTTTGTACATGAGATATTTTTTTGATATTATAATGTGTATAGAGTCTATTATCTTTACAAGGGCATAGAATTGTTGTCTCTGATCACGTGTTGTGGTGGGACTGAACACTGAACAGATTTTGGTGATACTTCTCATATTAGTAACTTGTATTATATAGGTCTTAATTATTAACTCGAGAAATGGATCTGTTCCCGCGGAATAGAAATTAAAAGTTTATATTGAAATCTGCAGTTAAATCCTAAATTTAAATTATTAAAAAAGTCCTAAAACAATACAGTTGCATAGGAAACAATAGGAAGGTGGAATACCTGGACGTCGCATTGGTCATTCACTCCGGTGGTACGATTATCTAGACGGTATATAGAAAGCCTGGACACAAAGTCACGATCAGAGCTTTGCCTTGATGTTAAAGTTATAAAATCCCTGAAAGTACTTCAGGAAACATCAAAAGCAAGTTATCTTCAATAAATATAAACAGATATATATACCTGACCGACTGATAGATTACTGAAGCTAGAACCATGAAATTTGAACAATGGGCTCTTTTTAAAACATAGGCACTGCTAAGAAAAGATTTTTTGATATTCCACCCTTGAGGGAGTAAAATAAGTGTTGAAAGCTTGTTTGAAAATCCACCGAGTTTGGAGACAGTTACTATGAAGACTAATAATACACATTCTTCTTGTGTTATCAGCCAAATGTAAGCAGTTACAAAAAACTGTTACACGCCATTCGTCTCTTTTTTAACACGGAACAGCTGCAGCATGCAAAACTTTATATTTAAATTTGTTTAACTTAATCAATATAAAATAAATGTATTATTTAGACAACCATACCTAATTTGCATCATTTGTAACAGATTTGAATCTATTAGTTTCCGCAAAGATTGATTGTCGATGCTGTCAGAAGGTATTATTCAATCAATCATTCCAATCATACACTCGCATACACGCGTTTCAAAAAGGGGCATTTGAAATTTCTGAAAAACTTTATTTGTTATTTTAGGCAAACTATACAATTAATAAAATTCTATTTCGATCCGATTTCTTTCTGTATATGAAGGATATATGATAATTATTATTACAGAATCCAAAACAATACTTGTTAGAATTTTTGTCTATTTATCTACACTGCTATAAATAACAATCGATTGCTGTATGTATGAAAGATCATTATAGGAGGAAGCCTCAACCGATTTGGTTCTTGATTTGGATCTTTTTTGGGTTGTGTTATTAATTGTAGACACAAAGTTTGTATGGAATATATTTTTTTAAACCCATCTGTAAGTCGGGAATTGGGATGGTATCTTTATATGAAAGTGTCAATAAAATAAGGGAATTGTCAAAACGAAGTTCGTATGATTTTTTTTTAAAATCCGTCTGAATCCTGGGTATTGGGATGGTATGTTTATATGAAAATCTCAATAAAATAAGTGAAGTTAAATTTTACAGTTCTATTCAATGAAAAATATGATTTGATATATGCCGTACTTTCCAGGAACTGATATATAAAGCGTATTTATACATAAAAATAATTGAATGGTTGTCTCTAACTTTAAAATAAGTGCGTTTTAAGACCATAGAGTTATTTATACAATACCACCATTAAAAATTTATTAATTTGAAATAGTATTGTGGATATTAATCAAGTCATACTTCAAGTCAAGTCATACTTTGTTATTACAATGTGGTTCTATATTTTTATCCCGAAGCAAAGCGAAAGCCAGTACGATATATTATTATATATTTTTTAATAATTTCTTTTATGCTTTAATAATTTCTATGATTGTTAGTAGATTTATTCATATATAGTTTTATTACTATTTATGACAAAATGCACTGCAAATCCATATTAGTTACATCTACTGCATTATGCTTAATTAATCTAAGTCGGTAATACCGAAAGCCTTAATTACTGTGATAAATACAGTTTATTCTTTAGTTTAAGAGATTCATCTGAATAATTTTGTTGTACTGACCTATTTTATTTATTTCGCTCCGTAAACGCAGATAGATTCCGTCGCTGAAGTGCGCGAGTGATACACTCGACGCCGAATTTTGTAGCATGCGGGCACATTATTATCCCGCGACTGATCGATCAACTCAATATAATTGCGCTCATCTGCATACTGATTTTCTCGTGCCCCAATAACCGAGACTGTTACTAATGCACTCACTGTTATTTTCACTACCTATATAAAAGATTTATTTTATTTTCACGTTCACTAGAAAATAATAATAAAAGATTTATGTGATCGAAACAAGGGCAGATAGAACAGGTCATTACTTATGTATCACTCAGGATTACAGCAGCGTTGTTACCAACTCAGTAGCAAATAAAGAAACGGCTGTATCGTTATGTTGATTATTAAAATATTTCACATATTTCTGTCCTTGTAATTTTTCTGAGTATTCCGTTACAAACTTTTATTTACTTAGAATATATGTTTCATTAAATAAATTCGATAGGTATATCATTTTTTTAAAAACATATACTTATTAACTTATTATGGATGTTATGAATATGAAATTTTTTGACCTGATATGGATACGGATATATGAATTCGGATAATTTTAGTTACGGATATAAGATGAATGAGGATTTGGAAAAATATATACGTAATGCATTTACTAGGTAACAGTTTCACTTTTTTTTGGTATTACAATCACAGAAAAACCAATAGCATTCAAAAATAAATAATAAAAACTGATCTATCGCTCTTGATCTGTGTCTGAATAAATCTCTCCGAAACGAAGAGAGTGTGAATCATTTCCTCACGACTGAGGGTCGTGGTCCACAATGGCCTATCCTACCATCTCTATCCAAGGCAGTATTACCTACCATCTATATCCAAGGCAGTATTACCTACCATCTACTCGTATATCCAAGCTTTTTTGTCCGTTATCGTGGCTGTCATTGTTGTTTCTTAAATATGTCCATACTGTTATACTATTTTGGAATCTCTTAATTACATACTTCATCAGTATCAAGAGAGATTTACGCCCATTAGTCAAGAAGACCGTGTATTTCATTCACAGATAAAATTAAATATGCATAGAAGCGTTTGGGGTCAAATTCGCTCCGCTCAGTATTAATATCTTGATCCATCAACCGTCGACGGGTTAAGATGAATCAGTGCCAGTCATGAAAGGGTTAGGTATCGTGGTACTCAAAGTTTTTTGAATTTTTTATAACATTTTTTTTTATTTTAATGGAGTTTTGTAAAAATAAAAACAAATTACAAACTTACACATAACTTTGTTGATACATATAATGTTATTAGATTAATGATATTTTATTGTATAATATTTTGTAAACTTTAAAGGCTAAATAATGATTGCTAATATTGTTAAGTTAAAGCATTAAGAGATTGATGATGTAAACATTATTTTTCTATTTGTAGATTTTTTGGACAAGAGAGAGTTAATTAATCATATATTAGAAGTATAAATATATCTTTAGAAGTAGATAATATTTGCGAAAAATGAACTATTTCTAATGGAAATAAAAGTTAAAATTATGTTTTGTTTTTTTTTTACTTTAGCCAACTTTGGGAATCACAATATGTGGTGATGCATGGCACGTCACCGACAAAGGGTTAACTCAACATTAATTAACAGAATTTGTACGTCAATTGATCAAAAAGGGGGATTATAATTGTAATTTGAAACCTTATCAATGTTTTGAAAATAATTAAAAATATTTTTCAAATGATAACTTTAGTTGTTCAAGGCGGGCTGTAATTTTTAAAATATTTCAAGGGCAGTACATTTCGTACCTAATGCTTACTTTATCATTCTAGTTGGTGTAGAAATAGACGCTGAAATGCGCTCATGTAAATAAATTTGTTATATCGGTACTATTATATAAATATATCGTGTCTGTATGTGTGTACATTCCATTTTTTTGTCAAATTTCACGATAAATATTAGTTTTGTGATTCACTGGCATTTATCAATTTGACCGTTTCAATAATTTTTTTCTGTCTAATGTCTAAAGCAATGAGTCAAGAACGGCTTGACCGATATTAAGGAAAATTGGTATGTAGTGAGAACACGTGATTGCGTAGCTGATAGGTTACTAATATAAAATATTAGTAAACTTTATGATGTCCAATCAAGGCAAAATGAAAATTTTGAATAATAATTAATTGTTTAACCCGAAAGAAGTCAGAAGCGGCTGCTAGTAGAAATATAGTTTAAATTTATTTTATTAACTTAAGTTAATAATTATTGTTACTATATTAACATTATACAGTCTAGGAGTTTTACTAAAGGTAGCAGACTAACAAGGAATAATTGTAAAAGGGTATTACTCAGAAGTTATATTCGATTTTAGTAATAAACAATAACTATTATGCACATTTTGTATATTTGGTACATATCACGTGTTAACAAATACTCACACACATATACAAAATGCAAAAATTCCTTTTTTTTAAGATTCTTACGTCAAACAATCAACTAAATAACTGATTTACTGGTCAAAACATGCATACAGAGGGACCAAACTAAATCTTGGACTTGATATGAAAACATAAGCAACTAAAAGAGCAATAGGACGATCTGATGGCATGAATTCGAATCCAGTACCCACCCACATAGATTAATGACAGCCCACCAACAATAGAGGTTTTTGTGATCCCTTTCCGATTTAGCAGCAATTAAAAAGTTCTACAAAGCTTGGAAGGGTTAACTTCATTTGCGTATAATTGGTCCTGTTCGCTAGTGGGAATGGAGGATTATTGTATACGATCCAGTAAAGTCACGACGACGATTTTTGTATTTATATACAGAAATACTCTCAAGAAATTTGTACCGTTATAGAACGACGTCGTTCGTTTATTTTTATCATTAATTTATTTAGTTGTCATGAACATTAAACTTTTTTATTGTAGAATAAATTTTCTTAAATATTGTTTACATCTTAATTTATTTCAAAATATTGTGTAACATATGAAATTATTAGCAATATCTTGAAGTATTCACATACTATAAAATAATATTTTTATATTAAACCAAAGCAGTATTTGATAGTAAAAATATTCTAGATATTGAATATTAGCAAAATACGCTATTTTTTTTATTTCTAACTACATTTCAATGTAATCAACATTCAATAATAAAGATAAATAAAGATCGCGAACACTAAAACTCACGATCTCGAAGATTAAAACTTCTTCCATTTTTAAATGAATTCGTATTTGGTCCGGAGACATCCATTACAATGAGAGCATCCTGTAATTGATTCAACACGGTTCCAAGATTCGGAATCCTCTCGCGGTTGAGGGTTAAATCTTTGTATCGAATAAAAGGTAATTGTGTTCGAGTCGCTCTCAATTTGTAAAAAATTCTATTAAGACTGGGAGGTAATTTAATTAGATGTTTTGTGCTGGAAATTTTTTAAACTTCCTTTGGGATGTATAAGGTTCGTATTACGTAGTAACGTAGGAAAAGTTGATTAAATTAATTTATTGTAAAGTTATCCATGTTCAGATATTTTATGATTAAATCAATCAATTAAATTTGAATCAATTTGTCTGAACTATTTTTTTAAATAACATAGTTCGATTAATATTTTTTTTTTACTGTGCGTACTTGTAGAATTAATGCTATATTTTACAACATGCGCCATATTATCACATTATATAACATATTAATTATTAATAAATAGAACATTTTTAATATAATATTAAAAATATTTTTATATTTATTTAATAAATAAAACTTTTATTTCATAATTTAATTATGTCCTTGGCCTTATCATGTAATTATTTTATATGTCGGTCTATTTGCGAGTATGAGACTGCTATATTGTATTTCCTAAAACATATTATATACCTATATACATACTCAAACAAACACATATATTTATTAACTCACTTAAGATAAGTTATATGAAACATAATTAATTATATCATACTAAATATATTTCATATTTCTTTTAGTTATTTCATGAACTTAATACTTAATAGTAATTAATAACAAATATTATTAATAACAATAATTAATAACAATTATACATTTAAAAATAATCAAACTAAAAATTCTTAATAAAACTAAAGTCAAAAATCCTTCGAGCCGGATTCGAACCAGCGACCTATGGATAACAGTTTCTAACCAGCTACAGTCCACCGCTCTACCAACTGAGCTATCGAAGGTATAGAAGACTTTGTGAAATTATCAAATATATTCTCGTAACATTCAAAGCTGTTACAAGATAGTGTATATATTAAATATTTAAAGAAAGATATAACGCAAAATAGTCTTTGGCTATATGTTTGAATCCCACAATGGACCTCAAAAATGACCGGCCAGATTTTCTTGCGGTTTTTAGCATTAGAGTATGATGCACGAGGACACTTTTAGTGAGTTAGTGTATAGAGTAAATATAAAAAATAAAACGCCCGATAAAAAAGAGCAATAATAATCTTAAGTGAGCTGACAATTTGTAAATTTTTATTTGTTCAAAATCCTATTTGCCGAAGCATTTTACTAGTAATTATTTACAATGTAATTATCGTAACATTATAATTAACTGCGGCATTAAATCATTATGTCGGTTAGTTCTTAACTTTGACTTGACCGACGGAGGTCATATTCAAACAATATAATATATTGTCTATATGGTTGAACATGTGACAGGATTGTATGTTTTGAAATCAACATTATTTCCATGTTGATTTAGTTTTTCAGTAACTGTGACGTTCCGTTTCACTCCTTGTAGGTACATTTCTGAGCGATTGGAATTTATTGTAGTACTGTTAGAAGCTGGTTTACTATCCTAGGGACGCAGTCCTCCCATAGCGACTTACTATGAGTCAGTTTGCTACTTGTCCTGAAATTATGTGACTACAGCAATTGCTAAAGATGATTACATGCGCTTTAAATCAAAATATTAACGATATTATACATTATTGTAATCAAATAATGTGTATGATATATATTTTTATGTTGTTAAAAATTTTATATGACACCGATTGCTTGTATACTAAGAGATAATGAATATTTAGTTAAGTAGGTTTAACGACACTAAATATGCTGCTAACTTCCTACTTTCTATTTAATATTATTTTATGTATTTAACTTATTTTATGTATGGCAGATATGAATATATAAACGACAAGGATGCACGGAAATAATATTGGCGCAATCGATTCTGCGCAGATTAAAACTTTGTGATTGTCATAATAGTATGTCGATTTAAAAGATGTTCTGAGGAGTTTCTTTCGCCGTTTTTTATTATTGTTAAACCACCTGTTTAAAGCGGTAGTAGGAGCCAAAAATGACGTACATTAGTTACACAATATTAGTCTAGATTATATTGTTATACATTGAATTTCAAGAAGAGTCCAAACAACGGGTTTTTTCTGTAATAGCCAACCTGTTCCAATTTAAACTTCCCCGTTGGAAAAATTCAAAACACGAGAGAACAGAAACGCAATCAACAACCATGAGATTAGTCGCCCCCGCGATCCCAAATTAAATCCATCGCAGAAAATTGTGACAAACGCCATCCGTCATCCAGACCCCTCATTTGCATGAGAAAAACCGTTGAAGAACAACTATTTATCAAATGGCGGAGGACTTCCGCCCGCCATGACAGGCGCGACGCGCTTCCGCCCGCCATCTTTGGATGAAAATGACGCATCCGGGTGTGAATGTTTGTGTCTGTGGTTGCTGGATACGTCCTGGGAATGGGAATTGATATTTTTTTTTTATTAATCCTTTTAATTGATATCCATGTAGCCCAGTAGATAGTGGTAAATGTTTTGTTTTTGCATTCCCGCCAAGGCAATAATTTCTGTGTCAGATAAATGGTGGTTTTCAATTTGTGGTTGATAGTGATGCTTACATGCAAGGGATACTCACATTGTGAACGAAATAAGTGCTTTAATTACTGTTACAATCAACTGGATTTTGACATTGAGGAGAATTGCTTAGTTGTTTATACTAGATATATTCATGTCATCACATGCAACTACTTAGCTACAAAGTATTTATACTAAGGTTCTCCCTAGATTGCCCAGAGCGTGTGATGAACGAGTCAGTGTCAATCCGAGGCTCTGAAATTCCATCGTTGTTCAATCACCCTTAACTTGCCAATTAATTGTGTATATCCATATCATCTATTGCACCAGGAATCCTGCGTGAGTGTATGAGTGTACGACGAGTTGATTTAATTTTGTTTTTAGTTTTGTTAATTTTATTATTTTACTAGAAAACCGCTTCAGAGAAACTTCGCCTGACGCTTAGAAATAGCACTTACATTGTTTTAAATTAGGCATAGATTGCTGGGTTTTTCTCGATCAGTGAATTAGAAATACATGTATTAATTTATATCATTTTATTCATGGACGGATTGCAATGTAACGAATTTTAAGTATTAAGTGATGCTTACTGCAATACACTAGTGAAAACCAGAACGAAATTGGTCAAGCCGTTTCTGAGATTAGCGCGAACAAACGCACAGACAAACAGACAAAAATTCTAACAACTATTGTTTTGTATTTTATTGCTTTAATAAAGACCCCCAATAGTAGTTTTTCTCACATATCCTGAATGTATAGAAAACGATCAGTTAGAACATTCAGACGTTGATGTACACAGTGTTTTAAATTTTCCCATCCAACAGGTGTTATGAATTATGTATTCTTACCACAACTGACCACATCATTTAGGCGAGTAACTGCTGGATTGAATCACTTGGGTATATTGCGCGCAAGGTTCACATAAACAGAGCTATAATACCCAGAAACTGCTCTGAGTTCGATACCTGCTCGAACCTTTAACTATATCAAAGCCAACACATGAGACATGCCACCTAATGAAAAGTAACATCCAAGATATTTCGGATGGTCAAGAAAGAAGCTAAGAACTACCTTCAAAACAGGCTCTCTGACAATATGAACAAAACAGTTCAAGAACATTACACGGTTGGTTTTAGACGGAAAGTTGTGACTAGTAAGTCAGGTAAAAAACATATGAAGGTGTACCGTCGAGTACAGGGTTTAATTTCGGCATTTGAAGGTGCTTTATACAAATTAATTAACACTTGCAACGGTAAAGGATAATATCTCGATTAAATGCGCCAGTGTGTTGTTGCACTTGGTAACTTTAACCCTCATTTTCAAACACTCGAGAATTAAGTAGTAATAATTAACATTTGCAAATAAAGTTCATTTATTAAGTTGCGTTTTACTACTAACAGTACAAGACAAGACTAGAAATATGGATCAATATAAACATTCCAACGATCACATAGATGACGGAATAGATCTAATTTGAAGTCAAAAGTGTTTCTTTTTCAAAGAAAATCTTTACTTAAGCACCATCCAGTCACTCGTCACATGGATTCGTCGATCAGGGAGCGATCCATTAAGATAATTTAGTGGTTCGCTCGGTGAAACAATCCTGAGCGCTGATTGCGCTGATGCTCTTCTCCGTTCTTATCTGCATGGTTGTCATTTTATATCTACTTGTTATTCGTCTGTTCGATTTAGGAAAATTTTGATCATCATTTTTATAGTAATAAAAGAAAATATTTATTCAACTATCAAACTAAGACCGGATAAAATAATCACGAGTAGGATCCTATAGATAAACAGATTAGAAAGGTCGGGATTGTGCAGAAGAAATTGAGTTCTTACTTTTTCGAACTGGTCAATGACTTTTTCATTCTATCGGGGTTATGATCTGTTGAAATGACCTTATAATCAGATGAATTTGTGAAAAAAGACGTATTAAATTCCTATAACTACAAATATCTGAGAAAATTACAAGCAAAGAACTTATAATAAGCGTAATTATATTTTTACTTACAGTAAACTTATAGTAAATTATTACTTATAGTAAACGTTGTTCATTAAAGAATAAACGCCTGATATTTTGCCGACAATGCAATAATATGACATTGCATATCTAGAGATGTTGCATTTATATTTGTGTAGTGCAGTTGTTCTACTCAGTGAGATCACCATTAGAGTTGTACTATAAATTAGAAAGTACGCAAACTTGTAATGTAACAAAAAATGGGTAGTGAATGTGCGTGCTTATAATTTTATAGGAAACATAGTAACTAACGTTTCCTTACTTACCAACGGTGAACATAGACAATTCGCCACCCGCATAAATCGTTAGTCATCGAAGGGAACATCTGTCCTGTTTGTGTGTTATTTACCGTTTCATTATGGTTCCTACCATAGTGTAATTAACTGATATACATATTACATATAACGGTTCAACTTTGCTCCAAATTAAGAAAAAGTTAATCTATGATCACTCTGGCACTGTGTAGTGTACTGTGGAGTATGAAATAGGGGTGAAGATGTATCTGGTTCACGTCCACAGTACTAATTCAGAATAAGTAAAATTTCGGCAGTATCATCAGCAAACATCAGCATGTCTTCATGGTTATACTACGAAGTATTATAAAAATAGAGAAGTTGATTTTTATGACGTGCTCAGAGCCTTATCTTTTGTAGTAGTTATTTCTTCAAGCGATGTCAAGTGCGAAAAAGGGTCAACGGTAGTGGAAAAAAATTGTAAGCATCAATATTTTAAGACCTTGAACTTTGACCAAAAAAGCGTTCGTAAAGTGTTTTTGTCGTGTTGTTTATTACCATTTCTTTCGACACTGCAACTAAAACACTTAAAAAATATTACCATAATGCACTAATACTATCAGGATTACATTGCTCAGTACAGAACGCAGCTATGACCTTACACCATTAGCAATTTTGAGCTATCAACGACAACAAGTCAACAAGAGAGGTTAGTACAGAACGCAGCTACTTCCGACAGAAAAGATCTTTTCGTTATTACCCCATCCGCTACTTAGCAAAATCCACCGTGAGTAGAGGAAGTTGTTCGGAGTTCGTAGATAGATGAAGCGCAAACCAATGCCGCATTCAATAATTATTTGTCACTCCTCTGGCCTCCTTTCACAATGAAAGGGGTTAAGGCCATAGGCCGTACTGGCCAAATGCGAATTACGTACCTTACATACCTTTGAGATCATTATGGAGAACTCTCAGATACGCATGTTTGTCATATCCAAAACTAACTCGAACTCAATTTTTCCATTCGGGAGACTAACGTTCAAAGCAATACGCTACAACTGCTTGCATAAATATATAGTAGATAGATAGATAGATGAATGTTTCTTAAATAATAATTTTGTTTTTATTTTGCCCAACAAACAATTTCCGCCGTAATTAGTTCTTACTACGTACATATGCCGTTAATCATAAAAGGTGCGGTCAATGGGGCGGCAAAGGTCAAGCAGATGTTCACTGCGACACCGCGCGTGACTCGAAGCTTTTTTTTTAATTGCTCTGTAACGTGTTTGTCCACGTCTAGTTCCGTCATGCTATGGAATTTAAATCGAACATGCATATAGTTCAATAACTTTCGTTCCTTCGGTCTTTTCGTGTGGTAGGTTTTGGTAATTGAGATTGTGAAATGTTACCGTATCTAGTTTGATCCGGATGGTATTCGTGGTAAGGCTTTGCATCTACCTGGCTAACTACCACCCTGTTTATGGAATCACTTGAGTTTTTTTTAGCTTTTTTGGTTGTAGTATCCTAGAGTTAAATGTGGGTTCTCTTTCATGTTAGTCGGTTTCGACGGTGACGCCTTTGGTTTTGAGGACAAGCATGAACGGTAGTGATTACTTACACTCGAGTGGCCCGACCACTCGTTTGTGAACTGTTATTCTGTATGAATAAAATGGTATATGATATTTAAAAAATAATCAATATTTTTGAATTCCTGGAACTAGACATTGAATTGAACAATTTGTTTATATTATTTTTTAATACAACAAGGCCATTAGGCAATTTATTATAAATCTACGAACATGTTATTGAGACTTTTTAATATTACTTGACTATCTTACCCAGTTTTCTTTCCTATTTATGAATCTTTTTGTTTAATAGTAAGTCTACTTGGCGAGAATAGTGCAAAACTGAAGTATTTCAATGTTGCAATGTTTTTTCAAACTGTCTATTAATAAAAATAAAGTGCAAATACGGTAGCCCATCCCTTTGACATAAAAACAACATTATTTTAATTTTAAACTTGTAATCTAAATCCATTTTAATAAAGTTCAACTTCATTTATTCCCGTTTACAATTACATATAAAATATTCATTTTCAACGTTCATTCAAGATCTAGACAACACCTGTCCAAAGAAATACATGTATTGGAAAAGGAACCATAAAATTGAGGTTCTTTAGTGTAATTTTCAGTACTTTTAAAAATATAGTGTCCAGGTGTAAGCAAGAACTTCAGTTGGTAAGGCACGGGTGCATATTGTTCCGCTATGACTCATGTCTTAAAGGTCAAGCGCGTGGATATTTTTTGTGGTCATTTTTAACGTTACTTTTTGCAAAAATACGGTTAATGTCATTTACATTGTCGGCATTAGGTGAAGGTTAACGACTTCTGGGCTAATCGGATATGCTTTTTAGTTACGCCATTTTAATTTTTAAACAGAATTAAAGTACCATGATTGACTTCAAAATTCAAAATCATAAAAGGCTACAATCGTGAAAGAAAATCTTCTCTTAACTCTAATATGTAAATTGTAAATACATTTTTCACCATAAATTTGTACATTATAGTAAAAATAATAATTTTGCAATTGCATTACATTGCCGTTAAATGTATTTAACAATTTATGGCGTGTGCATTACTGTGTATACTGTTGTTTTAGTACGAAAAATCACCTTCAAAGTGTTTTGGACGGTAATACCATCTGTCGTGCTCGGCGATACGAAACAATGTAAACTGGTGCGTCGGATTTATTACGTGTGCCATTAAACCATTTGGTCAACTGCATGTGTGGTTGTCAGAGGCAAAACTTCTTGAGTGCTTATGTGATTCGGAGGGCACATTAAGTCCCAATAGTTACCGTTACATATTGAGGTCTTAGACGTAAGAACTTTGGACACTTGCATTGCCCACTAATCCTTTCACCAATCCGCAGTGGAGCAACGTATGGAGTATGATTGATTTTACTCAAATATACTCAAACCTTACCTTTAGTAATGATCACGTACAAAACTAACCTTTTAACGTATTAAACTATCTTTTATTTTAACACGTACACACGTATATGTCAAATGTACGAATTGATATTTTTATGTAAATATATGACATTTTTCTGCTTTCGGAAATTATAATTAAAATTTTGGCTATGCTAAACTCATTAGAATTCCTCGACTCTTACATAGAATTTATACCATTCATTATTCAAAATACTCTCACGTTTTTAATTATCTATTTGGTCACTCAACAATTCGCCCTCATGGATAAGTCCGACCCATTAGAACTCTAAAACATGGTTCCGGACATAACAATCCTATCTCATCTTTTTAATCCTACATACTTAACAGTAACTAGATAAACATCTTACTAAATGTAACAAAACATCAACAATCATACACGTCATAAGTAAAAATCTCCTTTAAGTTAAATGAATTAGAATTTAAAATATGTTGCACTTATTATTTAAATAGGCTTTAAGTATGACACAATAAGGCAACAATTCTTCCAGGCAGATATGCAAAGCATTCTGGTGTAATTGAAGCATCGGTAAGTCTTCTTAAAAATGACCCCCACAATGAACGAGAACAGGAGTGTTCAATAAGCAAAAATAAGCTTTAATTCACAGTAAATAAGGTGAATTAGAATATATTGAGGGCAGAGGTCAAATTTATTTGTGAAGTCCGGCCAAACAAAGTGAAGCAAGTCAATACGATAATTTGCATGATAAAAGAAATGCTTAAAATATGCGGCGGGCACACGCGGCCTTAATTGCACGAAACTGGTGGCTATCAATTGCAAAATAGGAAAAAACTGTCCACTCCATTGGACAGGACGCGAATGAGTTTCAGGAGTTATTAAACAAGAAAGGTGTAGAGTAGGTCCAAAATTTTTGATAGTATGCAGTTCCAATTTTTGTATTTTATTGCTGATGAACAAGCTTACTTAGTGGTTGGTAAAGCCTTCAGTTGAGGATAGCAACTCACAATGAGTGAACGTGTACATAGTTTGAATGACATTCTTAGAAGAAGTAATATGCAGTACTTTCAAATATGTTTTTTTATGAATGATTAAATTTTTACTTAGCATATTTTGTTTTGTTTTATTATTTTATAAGCAGGAAATTTTAACTTTGATTTATTCAAGAATTTTTATTAATAATATGTCGAAATAATTCATTAAAAATTATAAATGAAAGAAAGTCTTAATACTGCTTTTATAAGTATGCTGTGTTGTTAGAATACACGTAATGCATATGAAATTACCGAATCAGAAACCCAATACGTAATTATAGCAATCATGTCCGAGGCAGGAACATGGAAATGAGCGACATCAACTCCACGCCATTCACTTCCGTCAATAAAGGGGTTTGCTCGTCCATTGCTTTTGTCCTACTCAAATGACCCCAAATAGTAATCATCTATTCACTGCCCACTCTTTCCCAGGACGAATAAACGGGGATATACGGGCACTTTGATTTGCGACTTGAATGTGATCATCATTTTGAATTACCCGCAATTAAGCAAGATATTCAAATTGCATGACGATATTTGTCCGCTTGTCCTCTCATTAGATGATATCCTTAATGGGTGTAATTTTGGCATTGGTTTCATATTTAGAGTTTGAATTTTGAAGTTGTTTGTTTATATGACTTGATCAAATAAAGTTATAAAATCCATAGTAATAATAAAATTATAACTGAGTTGATTTGTACATCAAATATTTTTTGGAAATTATGATATATAGGTAACTTTGTTATCCATTACAGGCCTAAACATTTTTTGCATTATGTCTGTCTGTCTGATTGTGTGTACAAGTATAACGTTAAAGCCGTTGAACAGATTTATGATTACAGATACAGATGATTCTTGAAGTTTTTGGAACTTATAATTATGGCTATGATCTAGGACATTTTTGCGTCCCGAAAAATGGAACTGTTCCTGCGGAATTTTACAAAGTGAAGCGAGGTCGGGCTACAAGTATATATATTTTCATATCATGAATATATTTATATTTAAAGTTTACTGTGCTATAAAAAAAAAAGAAAAAAATTTAACCAGGCAAAATCAAAATATATTTATATTTAAAGTTTACTGTGCTATAAAAAAAAAGAAAAAAATTTAACCAGGCAAAATCAAAATAAAGAATCTTACCACCATGAACTACTAGAATTACTGCCTGTTACTGGCTGTTGGAATTAAAGTAGACGGTAAAGACAGCATGTGTTATTCATTAGTCCAAGTAATTCAAGACAATTTGTGACCGAAGGTGAGGCAATACTTCACACCGAATCAGCTCAGTTAACGCTTGACAACAATCCCACCTGATGGAAAGTGGTGATGCAGTCTAAGATGGTGAACGCACTAACTTATAAAAGCCTATTCACTCTCCTATTAAAGACTCCCACATTGTAAGAAGGAAAAATAAACTCCATACAAATTTTGTCAGTAAAATCAAATATAGGTGCATAAGGGGTGCATAGTAAGGTGCTATTAGGATAGCTTGGCATTGAATGAATACTGCCTGATAATGTTAAACCTAAATAAGTAACGTTACACGTCCTGATTTTCCCATATAGAGCGTTATCGAAACCACAAAAGTGGAACTTCTGCTGCCGGTATAAATAATAACACTGGTACCATTTGGCGTTTTACGATTAATATAGAATGGACAATAATAGTACAGATTAATAAACCTTAGGTCCCTCGGAAGCGATCGTAAACCTTTTACGAGCGATGCATCGCGCATTCGTAAAAATACTTCGGAAGCGTGACGTCATTATTCCCGCTGACGTTTATTGGCGGAGTTGTTCCGTTCCAAATGTTCGCGTTTTATATGTTTATCGATAGTCGTTATATCAAGCAGATATGTGTTTCAATAAATGTTAATTGAAACACAGTAGTTTCGGTTATGGTATCTCTTTATTTTTATATGTTCAACATAAACTCTTATAATGTTATTCAAACGTTGAATAACTAAGCTGTCCTCTACTCATATTAATAAATCAAAAAATGTTAAAGGTGCATTTAATTTCTTTTTAAATCCGTACCTGTAAATATAAGCAGCTGCCGAAACTTTATAATATGACAACCCAGATCCTTCTTGTTTGTATCATCGTTGTGGAAGCGAAAGATTTCTCTGTAAGAACGAATCAGCATATATAAATTGCCAGTGGTGAAATATTTTAAGATGTTTTGATTGTAATGTTAAGAGATTGAGCAATGAACTCACTGCCAATATTTTAGTGATGCCATTGATGGCAACAAATAACCATTTACATTATAGAAAATTAAGCTCATCTCGTAGTTTGCTAGCTGTTACCATAGAAATGTTGGTGGTTTATGCGTAGAAGATGACAAGAAAAAATTATAAAAATACATAATTGATAGTTCTTATAACAAGCAAACAATATATGTAATGTGAACTTTTACAACTTCTATAAAGTGAAATAACGCCGTGACCAGATTAAGCAGAACCAACACTAATTCATATTTTGCGAAATACAAAAATGCCAAACAATTCCCGGCTCAAAATCCTCAATTACAATCTCCCTACGATTTGCGTCATAACATCTCCCGATCCCGTGTCCCCGGCAATAACTGTCCGGCTAACCGTGGCCGGCCGCGTATTTACGAGTGCGCGTCTGACGCTTTATGATTATGTCCCGATGTTGATTGAATGGTCATGGTCACCCTACTGTAAGAGCTTAGGGCATAGATTAAACATGTTCATATTAAAACCGACTTAGAGATTGACAATTTACTTTAAATATTCATTTATGACAACCTACAATTGTCTCTCTGCCTGGCTCCGGTCTCTTTACAAAGTGGACGGTCACCACACCAGCCCAGTGTGGATTGGCCAACTTCGCACGTCTAAAGAATATTATAGGGCTTTTTGAGACATGCGGGTGTCCTCACGATGTTTTTATTTGCGGAAGCAGCTGATAAATTATTTGTTAAACGCAATAAAATTTTGAAAAATTAGAGGTGCATATAAAATTCGAACCCAACTCGTCTATGCTCGAGGTCTATGATCAAAACACTATTCTACTGTAGATAATATTTATATTCATTTTGTTTAATATTCAACGCATTGTACTACTATATTATTGTCTTATTGTACTTCCTTAAATAATAGGGTTAAATATTTAGTTAGTTTACAGAAACAAATAATGAAATATTTAGCGCACTTACACCGAAATCATGTAACTTCAAAACCTTAGGTGTATCAGCATAAGCCGCGCATAGCGTATACGTATCAGTCATACTATATTGGTAGTATGTTTTTAACTAGATTAGTATATGCATATATTGAAAGTGACGTTCTGTATTAGACTTATGTTTGGCTTCGGAGTTGTGGACGGTAATTGTGAAGGTTCGTTGTCTGCTTATGACAATAATGGTAATGATGACATGTAATTACATTTGCACATTATCCTCATATATGTACCTATCGCAATCATTACATCGTGCGTTGGTTTTCCAGTTAAGTGCACCGGGTTCGATTCCTGCACGAGCCTACTGCCTGCTAAATATTTAAAGATATTTCGGTATTATAAATTAGTTATCGCTAATGTAAAGGAAGGCTTTTTGAAGAAACCTGCATAACTAAGAGATCTATATTTCTATATCGATTTTTTTGAAGTTTTTAGTCACTTTAAACACATTGTTCACCTTTCAATGACAGGATACCTGAGCTGGAATTCTAAGCGTTGAATTGCTGGAATGCGACAGTAATATGTTCTGAAAAAAAAAAGAATTACAAATATTAATAGAATAGTAGATATTCGATAAACTAAAATCGATTTTGTTAAAATGTAGCAAAAATTAAAATTTTTTCGTTTATTTTACCTTTTTCTTACATAAAATACTCGACACTAATCCCACCTGATGGTAAGTGGTGATGAACTCTACGATGTTGAATGCACTAAGTTATAATCTTGGAGACTCCCACATCTAAAGTAGCCGGGAACACCGACCCTGGCAACCTTCTCTTACATCTTTATCAATGGAATATGTATCAATTAATTCATAGTTTTTATATAGGTGGAATTATTCATTTCGGTCCGTGATTCGCAAGGCGCGTTCATTTGTCTGATATGGTTTTCAGTTGTTACTAATACATTTTGTTGAGTCATGACGAACGTCGTCTAGAGGCCTAAAAACTTTGGACCTAGTATTAATCACTAAGCATTTAGAATATAATTTATGTTTGATCTAAACTTTACTTCAGTCAAAACTGCGTTAAAAGTTCTTAATATTTATGCTCATTTAATAAGGCATAATTTAACATGAATTATTCAAGTGATTCAACTAAGTATCCTAAAAAGTTCGCTGTAAAAACTAAAATTTACGGGAACACGCTTCATTATAATTCAATGCTTATTTAACAGGATCATTGAGTTCTTTCTCTTATAGATCACACCAATTTACAGATGCCTTGAAGATCAAATTTTCACCCGTCCGATAATTAATAACAATAGGTACTTCTCAGTCTCAAATAAGATCTTTTAAATGAAGGAAATCTTAAAGCAGTGGATCTCTATTTTCCAACGCGAAAACACGTTTCCGCCGAGTATGACGGAGTGCATGGCCAATTCCTTACTGTAATATTTTCTTTCTTTTTATGTTTTCACAGGAAAATGTATCCGACGACGAAGAAATACAACTATCGCTTAAACAAATGTGCTAAAAAGACAAACGTTCTGCTGGTTCTGCCGCCCGGGGACGTATGATAATAGCACCGCTCCCTACCAAGTGTCATTGTGTCAATTATATTGTAACTCGATGCAATTCGCATTCGAGAAACGAAGACGTCAAATTAACGTCTGTCGTCGTCTGTTTGTGAGGTAAATTAAGGTGCTGTATTATTATTAGTTCGTTGTTAGTTTAGCTACTTTAAGTCTAGTTTGCGGCTGATTCTCATCTGAAAAATGCGAGTTTCACGAAGTTGCTAAATAAGTTACTCGTAGCGATTAGATTAGATACTCGTTACGAGTATTAAATTAATAAGTCCAAATAAATTGGTATTGTTAATTATATCATTTTTTAATAATTTATGTTTTTATTCATCTATAAGTAATTTTTATAATTTAGTTAATGTTTGTAACCAGCAAGAGTACCTATAAAAAAAAAACAGAATTTTATGTGATTATGATAGATAGATAGATTTATAACAACCGGCTATGATTAGGGATATCTATTGTGTTGCTCAAAATATAAGAGCACAGCGAAGACAGGAGAAGATATGTAAATAAATATATAATTCAATGACCTGTTTACAAAAACTACTCGGTCTCGATGTCATTCGTTTGTCGATCTTCAAACTGTTTTTAAACTCATTGTGCATCCAGAAGTAGTGACAATTCCATTCGGCCGAGTTGTCTCTGGGGAATATTTAGAGAATAAACTTCATGCATCCTCCGCTACTTTATGTTGCTGAATCCGTTGCAGTTCGCACAAGTTCCTTAATATCTTGGATAGGTACAAATGGAAATAAGCACAAATGCATTTTGTAAGCTGTGGAACTGTCTTGTGAATGTACATGGATAATGTCTAGGTGACGTTGTTTTGTTAAAGGAATAGTTAATCTCGTTAGAAAGTTTTAAGTTCGTTGAGGAGCTCGATGCTCTGTTATTTAACATGTGGGAATTTAAACGATTCATGAAACATTAAAATCAAATTCTTGGGATTTAAGAAATTAAGTTTCCTTTACTGCGAAAATGTTTTACATTTTTGAATTTCTACCATTTATATTTTCTTTTATACTATTATATATTATATTATTATATATTGTATATTATATATTATTATGTTATATATTGATTTGTTTAAGTTAATATTATAATTTCTACTATATTATATTTGTGTTGTGGGAAAGCAAAAATGTTAATATATTCCTCAAACCCAATTAGCCGTATTAAATTCGAATCTCGCAAAGTCTCTTTGCTCAACCGACTGTTAATTAATTCCCGATAATTAAAACAAAGTTTGTTTTAAGCTCTGTAATTTGAAGCGTTAAGTCTTTGGATATTTGAAAGTGATCAAAGATAACTTATTGCTGGCTATGTCTTATTTATAGCTGAAAGCTTTAGTAATTTATATTATATCTAAAAGACAAAATTATATATAAATAAAAATTACATATAAGTAATATTATAAAGAGAGAGAGGTTTTTTAGAATTTGTGTGTATGTGGAGGGTATTTGAAAGTTATATAATTCTCGATGGACATGGGCTATGACATGACATGATATGACAATATCATGTTTGTCTGTAAATATTTTTGTATATTCATATCATATGGTACTTAAAGTGTTCTCCTTAATATTTGTATGGAAAATTAATTTTCAAAAATCATAAATCTCTATGAGTAATTAGATTCGAGGATTCCATTTTTTTCAAATTTTTAAGATTAAGTTATCTTAAGAGCTATTCCTAAAGATCGTGATCGTTAGGTTTTCATGGAAAAAAAATAATTAGTTAACTATGTTAATGAATGTTGTGTATAACATTCAATTATTACGTTTATTTATTTATTTAATTAATACAACACAAGTATACTCGCATATAGCGTTGTGATCAGAATAGGACGTAAAGTATATTTTCAAATTATAAAAAAAAACTTTGTAGTTAACGAGAATGAGAAAGAATAATCTTAAAAAAAAGAAAGGTAAGAAAAGGAAGGAGACAATGTTGACAGACTCATCTTTAATTTATGTCTGGTTACATACACGATTTTTTTGGTAATATTTAATTAGATGTAAAGTCGAGAGGACAGACAGACGTAACCACTTTTTTAATTTTTCATCGACACATAAAGAAATTAAAAGTTAAAATGTGTATTTTGACCATTAAACCAGCGTTGGTGTAAGGTTTTTGCAATATAATCTAAGTCAATTGCGCATGTCAATTTCACGCAGACACTTCCCGAATGGAGGATAGTTCACACCATGTCAAAATCTACCATACAGTTCCAAAAGATTCGTTCATAAATATATGAACTGATATAGTGAATTAATTACATACGATACGTAACTATTTATAGATACATAAATTGGTTATGGTTTCAACTTCGTAGTGGTTCAGCACGCCATGTGACTCTTCTGAAAATAGTAAAAGACTAAAGCGTAAGTCACGAAACTACTCCAGTACCAATAGGAAGAGGCTAAGTGAGCAACCCAAGTACCGGAAGCTCTGAAGCCTACGGAAGGCTTTAGTCGTTAGTGGCGATAGCAATTAGCTTTAATTGCTTGATGAATACCTACTCTAAAATACGTAAAACCTAAACCAATTCTAGTCATTTTAATTTTAATTCGGTAGATCATAGACTGTTTAAGATAGACGTATCACAAATTCTTTACTCATATGCACTTCATGTAAGTTTCCCTACATGGTATTAGGAAAGAAATACCCAATTTTTACTATTAAATAAAAATATGAATATGTAATCCGCGAGTAACTGGATTTACATAAGGGTGTGTTGGATTACAAAGGGCAGTGTTTACTTTAATTTGTCGCTTTTGCTCGGTATAGTGTTTCTAACTCTCGCATAATCCAATCCATTTTGCATACATTAGGAATTCACAAAGCTTACCTATGTCAGAACAAGTCCTTTGCTTGCTCAATACTATGTTCAAACCTCAGGTTTTCATTCCTTTGCAAAACATCACAGTTTTTCATTGCGTAGCATTCATTACCTGTTTCGTATGCTACTGAATTTACACCGTAGTCAAAAATCAGAATTGTATATACGTTACGGTCATTTGTATCTTGTAGATTCTCGTCATGTTGTGGTATCGTTGCGTTCCCTTTAGCCTTTTCATTGAAACCAACATTTTCAAGTGTCAGGGGCGGCGAGGCGTCAAAACCAATCTCGCTTTGGCCAACACTTGTGGTCCTTTGTTAGATTTGGCCTTTTCGATGACGTCATTGAAGTGTTTTGTTGTGGACAAAGGCCTGTTAGATTTTGATCTAGTGATTTGGCGTGGAAAATTGAGTACGGTGAAGTAATATGTAGTGAAATTAAGTTTCCCTTACGATACAATTATAGAAAATCTGGTATATTTGCTATTTATTTTTATATTGCAAAATATGCGCGCAGTATTTTCGACATTTAATTAGGAAACAAACAAAGAATCGATCTGGTGTTAAACCTTCAACGAAATTTTAATACTATGACTTAATTTCTTTCGAAATTCTTCTCAATTTTCTTAGACTTAGAGGCTGTTGGTAAACATAATAAACAAAATAAATCATGTCCAAATCTTTCATTAACACTAAATATAGGAAGAGAAATCAGAACTATAAGCAGGTGCCAGCAAAGTTCTCACTCAATTAATCATCAGAAGTCCGCATTAATCCGAAACTAATTAAAACACGCATGCTCCATGCCCTGGCCAGGGTCGGAGATCCCCGGGGAGTAAATCTCTATCAAAATAATTACTCCAAGAACGGATTATCTACAACCCTTTGGCGTCAATTAATTTGATGCGATTTTTGATTTGAGTCGCCTAATTGCCGGGTTCGTTAACAATGTTCCAATTGTTATGTTTTGTCCCGTTCGCTCGTTTATATTGAATTTTGAAATTTAAGGATAGTTTAACATGTTCATTAAAAGTTTAGTTTAACATGTTCGCTCAATGGTAATCGTTAAATAACGTTCTGATTCGATTTTTTATTCATAGCACTAGAGCTCATGAAAAGCTACCAAATAAAAGAAAAATAAAGATAACCATATGACATGTATACGAGAAAAACGAAAATAACGTTTTCTCTTCAACCAATATTCAAAATTATTTCCACATAGTTTGGTCGAACAGATTGACGGACAGTTGCAGACTTGTGCCGTGTGACTGTTGATGTTGACAGATACAATCAGATGGCGTCTGATGTAACATTATACAGTTTTAATACATTTCTTGTCAGTTGTTAAAATGCTTTCTGTTTTATAAAAACAATTCGTGATTATTATACATACGAATTGTGCGAATCAACGTGTTACATCGTACTTATACTAAATATATTTTGCTATTTTTAGACTTATAAATACTCTCCTCTTCTGCTATGGAAAAATCGCTTGTATGCGGTAAGGCTGCGCCACTTAATAATTATTTGTATTATGTTTTTCTATACCTACTTTTATATGCCTGTTTCTGTTTTTTTTATGTGCCTTGTAATGTACAAACAATGAAGAGTTAAACGATGAAATAAACATGACAGAGCTCGTATATTTTTTAAATGACAGCTGGTAATAAAAGTGCTTCGTTTAATATAAATTTGTCTATTGATTGCTTTTCTTATGTTAACAATTAAAGTTAAAGTTAACGTGTTTAGTTATTGGTTATTAAACCATCGTGAGTTATTTAATTTAACCATCTTTAAATAATAGTTTAAATAATAAATATGCTAAGTATCTACAAACAAAAAATACAGTGCTTTTTACCAATAGTGAACTCAGTAACATTATTCAATTTTTTTTTTTAATTGATAATACAATAGTGATATTCTTCATTGTATTCTTGTATTTCATTCGTAATGAAATATATTAATAAATATAGTAGATTTAAAAATAGTAAATTTAGCATTTATGTATAGCGATGCGGCATGCCCACAATGAAAACGTTTCCTTTTTTATGCAAATTCAAATGTCGGATACAGACGCCACTTACAGGAAGTGGCATTGATTCAGGATATGGGAATATGGGAGGTTTGGAGGCAACGTGCTTAGAATATAGTTGAAAGGAAGCTCGGAAGGAAAGGATACATTGGAGTTAGTGGTCAAGAAATATATTAATGTTGGTATTTTGGAACATAATAAAATACCGTAACGATACATAAAGTATATACGAAAGTATTGGTTAGTAGTGAATTGCTACCAAAAGTTTTATGTCAAATTGTAAATAGAAAGAAAAAGACATACGTTACTTAAATATGACATTCATTATTCACAAGTGTTACAAAATACCGCATATAAACCGTGTATAGACATTTAATTTATTTCTCATAAAAAACATTTAAATCTTTTCCAGTTCCTTAACGTAAACATTTGATAAATTAATTGATAGTGGTAACAATAAGATTTAATAATAAACGAAGTAAAGCGTCTCCCGCCAGATTGATAGATGAGCTAGAGAAGTCGTCGCCCTTTCTCCCTCTTTCCCAAAAGCTTCACACAATCAGAATAAAATTGACAACATTAAATCTCCAAGCTTTTAAGAGAATAAACGATAATAAACCACTCTGTAACATTTTTATATCGACAAGCACTTCACCTCAATCCACTCCCCTCAACTTTAACGTATGCAAATTTTCAATAAACACAAAGTCACTTCGGTACAGATCGCCCGCATTCTTGAAAACTCTTGAACCGGTTAAAGTTGAATCTTAAGAGCCATATGGAATAGACAATGTGAAATGTTGCTCAAGATTGTTTATTGAGGGGTCTTTGGTAAATCTATCTTTAGTATAATAAAATTCTAACTGATCGCTTTCTGTATACGAAAATTATATGAGAAAAAATATTATAAGGGGTCTTTATTAACGCAATACAACCCAAAAATATAATTGTAAGAATTCTGTTATGTTTGTCTGTGCGACTGTGCGCGAATCTCAGAAACGGCTTATCAGATTTCGTTATGTTTTTCATTTAGGTATTGCAGCAACCATTAAATAAATAAAATAAATGAACGTTTACCACTCACATCCCCGCACTAGGAATTCCTGTGTTGCGGGTGGCGTGGCCATACACAAATATGACATGACAAACATCCATGACCCGAGAAAAAATACACTACCAACTGAGCTATGGTGTCGTAAAAAATATTTATATATAAGTTTAATATTTCGTTTAATTTCAATCCGTTTATTTATAAAAAAGTTATAAATCAATCTAAAACAATTGCTATTCTAAGCGTAATGCGTAGTTTGAAGCAAAGCGAGGGTAATTTGATAGTACAGAATATTTTTAAAGCAAAAATATTGAAATGATTTGCAGAAAGTGCATACGAAATCCACTGATGTGGCTTTACTACAAGACGGTTGAAATCAGCAACTTTTTGAATTAATTGTATTGTGTTGTGTGTGTGTGTGTTGTATTGTCTTTAAGCAGACAATAGCCAGCCTTAAACATTTAACCTCAATTAAAAATGTCCGATAAATCATCAAAGTTAATCGACTGTTACAGTTTTTACTAGTTATCGGTTACTTATTAGTCTTTGATGTAAATTATATGTTTTATTTAAAAATTATTGTACGTATCTAGCGCTTGAATCTATGTTTTGTCGTATTTCTAAATAAAAAAGTACTGTAATAAGAATAATAGAGGTTCTCAAATACTGACACACTCTATTTATAAGAAATTGTTCTCACAACAATTGTCTCAACATCTACGTGTTTTCCTTTAATTTTCCCTGTTTGTATCCGATATCTTGTTGCGAAAATATAAAAGTATTTTTGTAGCAAATTGCTCTTATACTGTAAGTGGATCGCTTCAATTTTCCCTGATTATTACGTAAAACGATATATTTATTATCATCTAGTGCTAATACTTTTAAAACAGTCAACATTCTGATAACGATTTCGGTAAAAATATTATTATAACAAATATTAGGTAGTTTTAAAACATTTTTCATAAATACAAGGATCCTTCGCTCCGCAGGCAGGTTCTCAATCAATTGGGGAATTGGGATCGGCCTGCATTGTAAAAAGTTGACCGCACCCGTAATTTAATTCATTGTTATCATTATTAGTAAAGCATATAGGGAAATTAAAGATGACTCCGCAGACGCTTTGAGTTTGCAAACTATGGAGAACGGCACAGTAAATAAATCTATAAACTAAAACACACAACACAGAACCAACAATACATAACATATAACGAATTTAAAGGGGTAGCTGTTAAGGAAATTCAATTTGTAACACAAAGCATTGCTATGAAATTTTAAAAAGGGTGCGTTAGTACAACACCGGAGAATTCGCTTTACACCCTATTGACATATTGTCAATACGTAACGCACAAAAGAATCGACATTAATTTGACGTACCATTAAAAATATTGCTTTTAGAAATCACCAAGAAACTATCTCATGTGGAAGATATTGCAGGGTGTCAGTACTAGCAAATGACGTCATAAAATGACGATTTATGATCAATTGACACAACCCTAATGAATTAATTAAAAAAGAAAATTTGCATAAGTTTACAGTATTGATTGATCGACATCGTAAAATTAAAACGGGTAACGTTTTTCTCAAACGATCCAATGGCGTAGGGATGTTATTTTTTGCAGGCGTAGAGATGACACGCGTTTTTATTGAAATAAATGTAAATGAGTGTAAACATTAATTTTGTACGGTTGATTTGTTAATATACGATCCGTATTTGCATAATCATGGTGGCGCTCACAAAGAGAAAATAGTAAATTTGACTGCTAATGATCCCAGTAATGACGTTTACTAGTTTGTTGATGTATTGGTAGTAAAACGTAAATGGCCGTCCATTATGTTCTTTATAACTATATTTGTGCTGATTTTTGCATCTGCGGTTCTGGTTTCAAATTAAATTTAATAGCTAAGATTAATTTTAATAGTAATCGTAAAGTTTGAATTATTGTTCGCAAATTAATTTAAATCCTCAGTCGTTACTTGGTGTTTTTAAACGGTTGTTTCGTAACGTTCATATCTTTCCCACGGCTAAAGATTTTCAAAGGGTTGTTTTAAAGCGACATTTTCAAAATCTCGTCACGATTCATCACGGTTGGTACTGCACTTTTCAAATTGCGTCAAACACGAGTGACAGTTGAGAAGTGTGGCGAATTGAAACTCGTGCGAAATTTTGATATTGACATTGATGTGGAAGAGAATGGTGTGACTGATAGTTTAAATTAATTAAAGGGTCTTTTCTGTTATGAAAAGAGTTAGTAAAATGTCATTGTGTTTGTACCCGCATGCTCATAATAATCGGAAGAATTCTCATTTCGTTCTTACAGTTACATGTCATATTTTCTACTAGCTACTGCGCGCTTTCATCGATGAATGTAAATAAGGTCTCTGAATATGTACACGATCATTTCCAAACAGTTTTGTGCAGATTTTCAAGTGATTTTCGTTAATAGATTTGTTTATGAAGTAGATTTATGAGTTTGCAGCAAATTCGAAAAAAATATAAAATGTCTGATAAAAACTATTTCGTGTCAGGTTATTATTTATCAATGAAAGAATCATACATCTCCTGAAACGAAGCGATGATGGGTAACTAGTAAAGAATAAAGTAATTATAATAATATGACTGTAATCGTTTCATACATTAGAAATCGGACATAATAAAAATACATAATTATAAACCTTACCAAAGAGATTTGTGATAATGTATCGAAGTACTTAATATATTTTGATTGACTACAGACACGAAAGAGGCTTATATATGTAGCTCAAAAATACATAAACATGTGAACTAACAGAGAAATAGCAACTTTATTATGAACGTTTTATAAATAAAAATTTAATTAGCTGTTTTGGATTTTGATAATTTGGGTGGTTTTAATAATATGTCTAAGTGTGGTTATGTCTACTCTTAACAAATATTTATTTTACTAGGTCATAAAGTTAACCTACTTGATAAAAATATTATGTCATGACAGTCATGAATTTTTCGCTAAACGGAATGCGGCACGTGACTTGAGTGATGGCAGCATCATTGCTATGACTCAACTTTCGGTAACTTGTGCTCCAACAGAGCCTTGCTTGAGGGCTATAGCATGCCACACTCGTTTGAAACACTATGCTGGAGCCGAGTACCTGTTTGCTTGAAACTGTTTTCCGTTTCATTTGTAATTATTGTAAAAACGGTGAATTCTTGTGGAAACTTAACTCTTTTAGATTTACCCGCGAAGATGTCTAATCATGCCGCCAGCAATGCTGTCTATTTGCGTCTTATAAGTCATCGATTATTATTCTCCATGAAGATAAGATCACAGTTCAGCAAACATAGTCAAACAAGTCCAAACACTTCATATTTAGATTCTAACATCACAACTTTATACCTATATATGATGTGAGTCTATCAAAAGAGGAGATAAAATTTCAAACTACTGACAAATTCAATATTTTTTATTAGTCAATTTATAATTATATATAAGTACTTGTTGTAATTTTAGTCGTGTGGTTTCGTGAAGACATGACAGCCATAACTCATAAAACTGAGTCATAATTGTTCATAGCAATTAGATACTAAACTATAAAGCTGTCGTTGGTCGTAAAAACGGCAGGTTCTTTGTTTCACCATCTTCCGGGAGATGTTAATGGTAAGAAAGGGTTTATCGCTCTTTTGTAAGATAATGAAAATGGGTTATGAGATCGTTTTAAGCCGTAGAATGGTTTTTGTTTATTATTTAAAATGGATTAATGTGTTGGGTATTTTAATGATATTCTTTGTTATATTACTTCACTTTGGTGTATTGGGCTTAGTTTGGGCAATGGTTAATTTTAAGTAATCATTTATTTATCTACTTAATTAATAAAAGACCTGCACAGTGTGTCAATGGGTTTGTTAGTATATGTCCATGACACTTGTAACACTAAATTATATAGGAGTATCTATGTGTAAGCTTTTATTTACTTAATACAATAATTTTGAATTAAAATATTAATAATCAATGCTGAAGCGTACACACGAAACTATAATGTTTAAAACTCACTTATCTGGCATATGTACAAAATTAATATGTATCCTAGTTAAAAAAATATTTCGAAAATAATATCCATCCATCCATCAGCCTTTGGAGGTCCACTGCTGGACATAGGCCTTCCCTAACTTGCGCCACTCTGACCGGTCCTTAGCCCTCAGAATCCAGCGGATGCCCGCTGTCTTTTTCAGGTCGTCAGTCCACCTGGTCGGGAGGCGTCCTATGCTCCTTTTTCCGAGACGTGGGCGTCATTCGAAGACCTTTCTTCCCCAACGAAAAAAATATATAAAAAAATAAAAATATATTTTAAAGAAAATAATGTTCACAAAAACAAATAAATTATAGACGCTGCCTACAATTGCAAATAATTTTACTACTGTAATTAAGTCGCAGTTACCAGAAAAATTTAATAACACGAAATTTTAGTTATTTTTAATTATCGCTATGTGTAGCGGTGCTAAGATTGTAAACCTGTGACTCGTTCATTGGCTTGTAAACATCGCGTAAATACGAATTAACGCGGCCAGATGCTGTTACTTGCGGGTCGTAACTCCTTTTTATTTTGTTTTATTACCGGAAAACAAACGATTCTCCGTTTCTGAGACAGCAGTAAGGATTATTAGGGGGTTTATTCGCTTCCTTTCAAGTTTGCCAAATAAGTCTGTTTGTTGTGCTGGTAACTAATAATATTTTATAAAATATTGTGTTCAACATAGACTTCTTTAAGCACTAACTTATTTTATGTAAAAAAAAATATTTGATATTATTTATATTTAGTTGTGTTCTTTTGGCATATTATGATAAAGGAACAAATAATATTATAGTTCTTTATGGTAAAGTCTTGTAGTTGACAAACTAACATATTGACCACTGAATTGTAAGTGGTCGCGACTCCTTTGTCATTGCTATTCAAAGCTTCATTGCACAAGCCGTAAATCCGTTTGTTAACTGGGTCTCTAACATTCACCTCAAGAAATTTAAATATATCACGGTTACGTTCAGTAAGCTGAAGCTAGCCAGTTAAAATTAATTCAAAATCAACACACTTTATCGAATTAAAATAATTGATTCAAAATTAAAGTTAGTTAGGGGAGGCCTATGTCCAGCAGTGGACCTCCAAAGGCTGATGGATGGATGGATTCAAAATTTTAAGAAAAAAATTCCCTTTTTTTTATTTACTTCCAAGAAGCTAGACAGATGCCGAATGAACATTATTCTTATTGAGAATATTATTGAACTACATGATATTTCCTACAAAATCTCGAACAATGTCTGTTCTCAATCTCAAACTTGACCCGAAATACAAACTCTTAACCCAATGAAAAAAACAAACCGACAGGTCCTCTATTATTTTTATTTATTAATAATTTTGTGCTGATATTCAAAATATGCCGAGCGGTCACTTCTAGCTGGGGCATACGTATGTCATACATATTTTTTTCTATATTCTTTATATTTCTGTATTTTTTTAACTCTCTCTTTATTCATTTTCATTTATTTTTAATTACTCAAAGGTCGTTTTAAAGATAACGTTGGCTTTCATGATCGTAATTTATGATGATTTTACTTTATTATTTTATTTAGTTTATAAATACATATATATATATTTTATATAAAATATATATTTACATCTTCTATCTTCGTTTATATTCCAGTTTTTTTTTTTATTTCGTCTATCGCACATTAGATCCGAACATCCAAGATGGTAAAGATACACAAGTAAGGAAGGACGGCCTGTAATTAAATGTTATCTTGAGCAATTAAAATATAAATTAACGATATTCTTTATTTATTCAAAAAAATCCTTATAAAGAAGAAACCATCGCCTATAATTAGACTTTCCAATTTTAATTTGAATCTTCGAATTCCCGGGTATTTTTCGCTCGCTAACCAAAGGGACTTCAAAGAGAAACAATTATTATCTGACGAATAACATCCAATTTTACGTTATACGATAAAACAATATGTTAAGCTTCATACAGTTAATATAATATTTATCATTAAGACACACTGACAGTTTTGATGGGAATGATAAGGCTCCCCACATTCGTGTTTTGGTTGCACACTTGGGATCAAAAAGGGAATTGTAATTATATTAATTTGTTTATAGGAGTTTGATGTTTATTTCTTTATATTATTACAGAGTATAAAAAAGTCTGTCTTTCTGTCTGGTACTGTTTGTAAATTTAAATGAATTTCGAATTACCAGTTGCGTACGTAGAACTAAATACGTATACGTATACGTTTTACGTATATGGAGTTTCACGTATTTCTGAACCCAAGCCTTACCTGCATCTATTATATATACTATATTAACGGGAGCCTAGAGACCTCCAACAAAAAAAACTGGGTGCGAATGTATAGTTTAATACTCGGTACACGATAAGCAGGAGAATTTGATTTGCATTAAAAGATAGACGGAGGTTATACTCTACAAAATACATTTTGTAAACCACCTAGAATTATATTCCATTCCACCGTTAAGTCCCTGCATTTCTCTGTATTTTTTTGCGTCCTCCAGATCTGTGGTTAAAATGCCAGAGAAATTAAAATCTTAAATTAGGGACGGGTTCTTTGGAGGGTATAAACGTAATGATACCGTGGAGTGATATAGTAAAGTATGTTTAACATAAAGTTATATATAATACAATTCCAAATTTTCGAATACAATATTCCAACCAAAAACAAAAAAAAATTGTTTAACTGATTTCAAAATTTTATTCTCGGAATTGAATGCCGTACGATGACGATTGTAACAAAAGTTAATTTTAATTGACAAAGTTTCCAGTATCCTCATGGAGAGAAATGTTTCGGATAAAGGATGTGATGAGCCCAAGCGGCTGCGCAGGCTTATCAATTGGTACCATGTGGCCAGCGCCCCTCACCATCACCTCTAACAGGTTCCCTCCCACCTTCTATTACCTAGAGAGAAAGATATATTTACACCAACGACATTAAATTTTAAGAAGAAAGTAATTTCTTTCTATATTTCTTCTCATTTCCTGGCCGACAACCCATTAGTGAAGCCTTTGGTGTCATTACTGTCCATGGGCAAAGGTGACCACTTTTGTAATGCTGCCAAGTTCTCTTTCTCTCTCTCAAAAGCGGCGTTTATTACCTGGGAGCCTTTGACCCTTTCAAGAAACTGCCCCGGCAAGGAGGATTCTCTAGAGCACGGACTCTAGACACAGGCTGGCGCTCTCAGGGGCGGCATGTCACGTAGGAAGGCTGGATGATAATGATAATGCCAAAGGCTCTCTTCGATATTCGCGACCGCAATGTTTACACGTCCAATCGTGACATGTATGACATGTCATGAGGTGACATGTAACGTATCGTAAGAGTTTCCATCGTATCCCTTCGGTACAGTCTTTTGGTACATATGCAAAAGTTCTATAATATGAAGTGAATATACAGATGCTCTCTCTTCGTACTGTTCTATCAGCTAGCCCCAGAAAAAATCTTTAGTATCAATATTACACGTTCCTTGTAAGGCCACCCCAAATTTACATCGTCGCGGTAATATGGACGACCATTGCCACAAATACACGAGAGCTCATTTACTAACATTGTGCTGCCAATCACAAAGTTTCATTCGAAACTTACCCAGACAGCGTTTGATTGTGATATCCCCAGAATACTTCAGTGATCTGTATGTATTGACTGATGCATGATAAGGCACCGTACAATCCAGATGAACACTAAAATCAAGAAATGGGGTGGCATTAGCACGTTAATACTTAATCCATAAATCCCACATATATACATGGTCGGTGGTAAATTCATATGAAAAAAAATGTATATGGTTTATATTTTGCAGTCGGCGTCGAAAGTGAGGATAACATTAACTACATCACAACAACAAAGCCACCATGAACCAGAACCCATAATCATACTGTCCTGCTACTGGGTTTGGATCTCCACAAAAAATGAGATCATTGAAGTAACAGTCGAACTGGTGCGGATGGGCAGATTCCACTCTTTAGGAATTATATAACTCTCTTTTTAGCTACATATTAAAGACTTGACGTTCCATTAGTAATTTATATTAACTGATTACCTAAAAACAAGTACTTGATAATGGTCAAGAAGTTCTTAAAGCGAGAGTTTGACACTATTCATGAAATCTGCAAATAGATAATGGAAGACAGGTGTAGTTTTTGAGAACGTGGTGTTACCAACGTGAAGCGCGTACCTCAACTTCGAACTTCATGAAGCCATTAAACAACTCCACGTTATGGGACAATTAATTATAAAAATTTGGCACTTCCATTTTAAAGTTTAATATATGCAAAAGGCTGCCCAAAACCTGTAGCAAAATAAAATTGAATATAAATTCATACCCTTATTCGAATAAGCCAAATATAGGTTTAAATAAACAATAATGTAGGAGGATATTCAATATATATCATTGTAACCCCAATGTATATTGCACGACATTACCTTATAATATAACTTTAAGGCTTAGACATATTTCGTTACATGAGAGAGAAGGAAGACAAAACTCCTACGCCAAAACGAGCAAAAGAGAAGGACGTATACACTCAATACAAATCAATGAAATAAGACAGTGTAGTACATGCGCGCATTGTATATAAGCTTAGTTACCACCTATTGTATAATCGTGTTTTGTGAATATTTACGTTTAGGTTCTATAATTGTTTGATTATGTCATTGAACAGTAATTATGAAGGAAAATATAAATACTTTAAGCATATTGAAGTATGATCTTTTAATACATATAAAAAGAAATACAAAAATAGAAAAATAAAAGTAAATTAAATAATATCCTGTTTGTGTTCATTGACTGATCTATCCCAGTGCAAAAATTGGATAGCCACAAACACTCGCCGATGAAACACTAATTGCATTAAACCAATAAAATAAACCTTTATGTAGCTCTAACGGCAATTTGCACTCAATGTGCACGTACATAACACGGCAATGGCCCCGTCCACGGTTATTTGGTCAAAGAATACCCGACTAATTCAATTTTCCTGTCGTGTGGTTGTTCGTTATGTGAACTAAGTACACTAGCTTATTACAGCGTCAGTTTTTTAACTACGCGATTTTAATTGTTTCTTTATTTATTCTCAGGAGATGCAAAACGTTTATCTTATTTTATTATTAGCGGCCCCCTACGACCTCGTTCGGGTCGCACAATGGATTGTATATACATGATTATTCAAAATGTTATGTTTTTGCCTTGATTATATTTATATATCCTATCAGCTTATTACCTGCGCAGTCACATGTTCTCACTACATAGCAATTTTCATAAAGATCGGTCGAGCAGTTCTTGAGTTATAACGGGACATAGAGAAAGACAAAAAAAATTCAAAATGGTCCAATTGAAATTGAACGATCAGCAAGTTGTAAAACGGATATTTATCATGAAATACGACAAATCGAATGTATAGACAGACAGATACTGCAGATTTATGTAATAATACCTTTAAATATACTCTGTGTTAACATCGCCTGTTATGTATCAAATCTTTGAACTTAATTTTCACATTCGTTCAATTGTCAAAATTATCAAAAATTTCGCACGCGCATCATTATGCATTCACCGACGACGGCACAATAATTTAATACAACTATGATCCAGTATCAGTAAGATCATTAACCAGATAATAGTACTCGTAACTGCGGACAATTACATGATTCGACATGTCCGTGCATGCAGATGCATCTTTTTAAAAAAAAAAAATTTAAAAAAATGTAAACAACCACTAACTATCATTATTTCCCGGCGCTCATCCCAATCACTTGGGGTCGGCACAGTGTGCTTTCCTTCCATACATCTCTATTTTCCGTCATCTCAACGCACAGATCCTTAGTCTTCATATCGTCTTCCACACAGTCCATCCATCTTTTCTTCGGTCTTCCCCATCCCTTAGATCCATCCACTTCAATTCTCAGCATTCTTTTCGTCACTAAGTCCAATTTAAATCCATCTTCGAATCTTTACAATCGTAATGTCATCGGCCAATAACTCGTGCGTCATAAACGTAACGTCCAAGAGATGACGCGACAACGTCACACGTGCGTGACGTTATCGTAAAAATTTACGATAACAGACCACGGCGGTAGACCGCTTCCGCTACCGAGGGTTGTTGGATGTTTACAGAATAATACCGCTTTTACTCCGTTGTAAATAAAGCTACTATTATTTATTTTATCACAGCATTATCCGTTTGGTTAATTTACAGGTTTATTATTAAAGTAATATAATATTACAATGACGTTGCTATGGTTATCTTTGAATGATGTGTATTACTTGCCTGTTTTGCTTATCGATATTAAGAAATGTAACGAAATTAATTTTTTTTTAATAAATTTTTTCGATTGAATATTTTTACATCAACTTGTCCATTTTGAAAATTTTTGTCTCTCTTATGTCCCGTTATAACTGAAGAGCGGCTTGACCGATCTTTAAGATAATCGGTATGTATTGAAACCACGTGATGGGCTATATAAAATATCAGTAAAACTAAAGAAGGCAAAAATATGAAATTTTTAATAATGATGTGTATGTAATAGATATAAAATATAAAAATATGAACATCTTCAGGAGTGTATTCAAAGAACGACGATTTTGCCGTACCTATTCTACTTTGTCAAATCTGACTCGAACACCAAGCAAAATGATAACCGCAAAGTATAAATCCCCCCGGAATAAATAACTTATATGAAAGACGTTATCAGAAAAAACTACTCAACAGTTATTTGTCCTATAACTCGGGAGCGCTTTCATGGAAAAAAGTGTGTTGACAAACAATATGGACGGGCAAGTGCGAATCGGCTCCAAACGGATAATGTGCCGTTACAAGCTTGGCTGATTTGTTGAACTTACGGTTTTTAGTATAACATTCCTATTTTTCAGTTATAACTAACTAACGACTCCATAGCCCAGTTGGTAGTGACCTTGCATGCCGAGCAAGGGGTCCCGGGTTCAATTCCCGGCCGGGCCAGACATTTAGATTTAGATAAATGTTTGTTCTCGGATTGTGGGTGTTTGTGATATCATATTCGTGTTTGTCCATGTCACCCGCTCACAGGGAAACCTAGTGCGGGGGTGTGAGTGTGTAAACGTTTAAAAAAAACCGGGAAATTAACAGTCGGGTCACTTGATGGTAAGTGGTCATGACCACATGACCTTGTCGGCTTCCGAAAAGGACGAGCGTATTTAAATGATTATGTTAATTGTTCGGAATTTATATATATACTACTATGTAAATTTCTAGTGTGTCTGGCTGTATGTCCCCTTATAACTCAAGAACAGCTCGACTCATTTTAAGGAATATTGATAGGTATGTAGTGAGAACACATGATTGCGCAGATGATAGGCTATATAATCAGTAAACTTAATGATCTCTAATCAAAGGCAAAAATATAAAATTTTGAATAATCATGTACATATAATTAATTAATTGTTTGACCCGAACGAATTCGGTGGGAGCCGCTAGTTATATGTATTTCTCTTTGTTTATTTTATTCTAAGGATTTATTTTCATTTTAACACACGGAACCCCGAAAATATTTGTACTCAACAGCATATCAAGTTCTTTAGAGGCCCCGCTTTAGTTCCGCCACAACCGAAACGAAGAAAGTAAATATAAAACCCAATAAAACTATATGGCCTAATCTCTATCCAATATTTTCTTAGAGTTCCGATGATTTTCCTTCTGGATTGCGAGAGCGTTAGCATGCTAAGGATATGTCCATACAATTATTTTTTCAGATACGATATGCTTATTATTATACTATTTTGGTACTATTTAAACAAATAATAATATTAAAAATAGTAAGTTACTTTTTGTAACAGCATAGTAGTAATGTATAAAATACTAGCAGTAAAGTAATATCACTCTTAATGTGATTTTATGTTAAAGTATAGTATGTGATATAATTTCCATCCTATTTGATAAAATAAAAAGCCATTGGGTTGGGTGGTTTAAGATAACTGCCTCATCTTAACCTATCCAACCCAACGGGTTCTGTGTAAGGTAGATGTGATAGAATAGAGTTTAACTGAGCGGTTTAGAAAAGAAAAGAGTAACATTCCAACTGTTCCCAACTGTTAGTTTTAGAAGAGTAAATACTTCTATTTGTTGAACATCAAACTTATAAATTGAATAGCACGTTTCCTGCCGATATCTACATGAGTCTTAAGATCACGTAACGGACATGATGCGACAGAATACATAACACTGTAGATTGGTATTTAGCTCACCATCACCCCACTCTAAGGCATGTCCATACTATTCTTTCCGGAGCTTCCACTCAAACGTTTCCACCTTGTGCTTTTATCGCAAGAGCGTTATTGTTACATCCTCTCTTATCTGAGAATTATTTAAGAGACGCTATGTTCGCAATGAAATAAACACTCGGGCAAAGATAAAAATGCGGAAAATGTCTCCTTTGTGATGAGTACTCACTGCCATAGCTTTGATGTTATAAATTCATTTGTTTTTATTAGTAGATAGAAGAGGTAACCCTAAATCAATATATGTATGTATAATATTCCATCAGTGGGATTCAAGGTTTATGATGCTTATATCTTGATTTTAATAACATAACCAGCAAACTGCCCTCGCTTCGCTTCAGAAAAACTACCTTATGCTTAAAAATTGCATCTGCATGGTTTTAAGCTGGGTTTTTCTCTTTCTGTGAATAAGAAATAATAAAAATTAATTCATAACTTTTTTGTTTATGGAACGATTGAAATGAAACAAACTGTAAACATTAAGTGACGCTTACTGCAATACATTATTGAAAATCATAACGAAATCGGATAAGCCGTTTTTGAGATTAGCGCAAACAAACGCACAGCCAAACACAAAAATTCTCATATGTCCTTAATGTACAGAAAACGATCACTTCGAATTTTATTATATGTTTAGATTTTAATTGGTATTAATCGAATGTAATATTCCAGTTAATTATGTTAAAGTATACCTGGAGACCTAGATGTCGCTATTCTTAGAACAATCGTACAACGTTTCTGATATGTTTCGGTTATAGTGTTTGAGGAGATTCATCGCTTCTTAGCCGACAACACGTCAATGAATCCCCTCACATTATCGATGTTAGTGAACGGCGGTGACCACTATTGAATGGTTTAAGACTTAAAAACACAAAAATCCTTGCTCTCAGATTCAATTTAATATACGAGACCCAAATTAAATGTCTGCGCATTAAGACATGAGAATCAAAACCTGACTGCAGTGGACATTATAATTCGATTGTTGATTTCACATTGTACTATCTACGACAATAGTGTCGTTTCTCACAAAGATTTGTGTGATCCAATGATCGGATTATGGTGGCCAGTGGTCAGTTGCCGTACAAAGGGTTGGAAGACATCGGATGATCGCTTCATTTGACTTATAATTCGATGTCAATAGCTGTTTGGCATGGGAAAGGATGGTGCTGTATAGGCTATTAGTACAACTCCACTTGTTCCTTATTGTTTGTTTGTTTGCATCGTTACCCTGATTTGTTTCAATATGTTACACAATTAGATATAATCGTATAATTTCACGACGTATATAAAAAAGTGACAATTTGTATGGTGTTTGGAATCATTGAAGAAGAATATGAAATAATGAAAGGTGGCTTGGAAATTAAATCATTACATGCTATACATACAGTTACTCTATTGCCGTGCGTGTTTGGTTGATCCAAAGTTTAATTTGTGCGAATAAACGTGTTTTTAATGTAATTTATAAATATTTGAAAACATATGGATATAAATAATTTACAAGTAAATATATAAATTTCAATTATCAAAATGAGTGATGTCATATAATTACCAAAACAATTCGTTTTTGCTTAAAATTTTTGTTAAAATTTTAGCTGTTTATATAGATTGAGACATCTTATATCAGTATTTTACAATTGGTAATGTTTATGAAACAAGATACAAGTCGTTGGTTGTCGGTTATTGACATAAAAATACTTACCATATATGTAAAATGTATCCGTATCTCTTTGCTCGACAAGAAGACAAACAGACTGATTTATAGAGTTATCTATCGTCGTCTGGCATAACAGAAAATCACAAATATATCTACAACGCATTCGCATCTCTCTCAATGCAGCTAATTATGGTCTGACCAGTGGTCAATAATTGGATTTGCACCGATCCGGCTGTCTAGTAACGAGGTTATCGGACATGAGAACGGGGAGTTGGCACTATTCTCATAGATTTGTAGAATTCACTTCGGGTGAGAGAGATGACTCAAATTTTAATCAGACAGTACTTTGTGTTTATACTTACTATAGTTTTAGTATAAACTAGTCAAGCCTAGTCCTCGAAATTGTACCATAATTATTCAATGACATTATGTTTTCGGCGTTTTTTGTTCACTGCACATCATTATAGCAGCAGCAGCGAAACCTCGTTAATAGCTACCACACAATAAAAAACCCGTTGACCAACTAAGGTACTGAAATGTTTTGTTTTTGCCACATATATAGATATATATTCAAAACGACTTCGGTTCGTTACAGGAAACATAATTCTGAAATTCAAGAATAGAAACCGATTGTTTATGCATTGGTCAGCAGAGAACATTAGAAACACAGGTTGGTTTGAACCTAAATGAGTCTGTGCAGGGAATTGAACAGGTGCAGTATGAAAGCTGGTTTTATCGCTGTACAGCGATCATTTTCAAAATGTACTTGGGCGGAGGATATAAAAATTAGCGAGGTAAAAAGGAAAGATTCGGATAAAGCTTTTATACAAATTAGTGCGTTAAATATCTTAGTTTTCATAATTACTTACTGCCAGATGGGATTGTTGTCAAGCATTAACTTATGTATAAAAAGGTAATTATTTACCTCAACAGACGAGTACCCGTCGTCAAATATATACATTCGAGATTATTTTTACATAAATAGATGACATACGAGTAGTTAACCGAACCAATTTATAGTAAATCGTTATTTCTACTTTGACAACATAGGAAAACCTGAGGAGTTGACAGCCTAGAAGGAAGCGGAGAAAATTATTACTACTGCCTCCCCAGCTCTGCGCCTGAAACTTATCAAAATTTTTGATGGTTGATTTTTGAAAGATGATTGAAGTTGGGCTGGTGATATCACTGTGCACGAGAAGCACCGTGACCAGCAAGCGAAACGACGTTACAATACGTCCGCTATTCAGCACGGTGCGCCTGGAGTAGAGGTTAATTTAGCCTAAAAGATGAATGTGTGACGAATGATGATGTGTGATTACGATAATGATAAATGTGTGGGCTTCGTTACGCGCTCGAAGCGTTTCGGTCCGTAGGTTGTTTTACCAGCGATACTTGAGAAGATATAATGAACTATTCCTTAACATTAGTCAAAGGGTTTCAAATCCGATCGAAATCTTGTTAGATATTATTCAGAGATTTGTGTTATTGTTTTTCAAAGTCACGTAGTCTGCATTAGTAAATTAGTAACTGATTAAGTAACGTTATTATTATTATTTCCAAATTGTAAATTATATGTTGTTATTAATAAGTTAATATTTAACAAACATATTTTGTAGTATATAAGCAGTTAACTCGTTTTCTTTTTTTTGAATATCAAAAACCTTATTTAAAGAAATCGGCTACTTTATACTATCTTCTCTATTATCAGACCTTATAGATACGATAGATGTTTTTTAATAAAACGAGCTGAACACGTTTAATCCCCAAGCAGTCGTAAATGTTTACGAGCAAGACTCGGTGTGGTGCGAACGCGTCCTTATGACGCCTAGGACAGTGTCAACTACGGTTAGGATTGAGATACACCAGGAACAATTTGAACACCGGAGAAATTCAAAGCAAAAAAACCCTTCAATGAATTTGCTGACCCAGATATATGGTCCTTCGAGTCTACTAATGATTAGTGATCGGAATAAAACTACGGAAACCCTAAGATTCATAAAATTAATAATAGGCATAACAAATAATCACAGTTTAGATTTAGGTGGATAAAATTGTTGATTAGAGAGTTGGAAAATATACAAAAGAGTCGTTCCGGCTATTTGCAATTAAGATAATTCAATAAATAATTTACATAGAGATGTATTATTTGCATAAACAAATTTAGCTTTGCACCTCGTCATGAACTCCGAAGTGTCCTAGTAATAGGACCATTTAATGATTTGTGTTGACTTCACGATATACGGCTATTCAATTTTTAACCGACTTAATTATCTATTCTTTTTTTGCTTATATCATTTTAACTTTTAACTACTTGTCAAAAATATTCGTACGGTAGATAATTAATGTATAAGGCACTATTACATCCCCTGAGAGCATAACATTAATTTCGGCAAACATCGTGCCTCTCACTGCACCCTTAGCCTTGCGTCACTCCCCGTCTTCGTCTCCAATATCGCCACTTATTGTATTCTGTATTATTTACCCACTTTTACGATCGTATCTCTCATATTTTTGAGTGAGTCCAAACTACTTAAATTTTTACGTCCTATTTTCCACGTCAATAATGTTTATTGGTTTTTATTTGCGGATGTAAAAGATTGCTTGTCTCATTTAATTGGGTAATATATAATTATTTTGTACTGTGTATGTGTGGAAAAGTACCTTCACCAATGATTCTGTTTAGCGATCATCTTCGGTACCGTACGAACTTTTGTAAATTTTCCATTTGTGATAAATAAGGGTTTGAATCGAGTCTCGGTTTAATTTTAGTCGCTAATGAACTTATCAATTATTATAATCAAGATATATCATTAACGATATCACATTTATTGTTTACTAATGAAATCATTATGAAAAAACAATTTTTGTTTATTCAAATTGAATTTTTGACCAAATAAATGTGTTTCCAATATTGCTGATGCAAACAGTTTTTATCCCAAATATTTACTATCCGTTTGGATATATTAATGTATCTATAGTAAAGAACCTAAATGAATTGTATCCGTACACCAAAAATAAGTTTAAAATCACATGAGAATCTACAATACATTTTCATCACACCATTTATCAAGTACGTTCGGCGTCAATAAACTTTACAATTGTGCGTCATTATCGAATTATATGTTTTGACAAACCATTAGGTTCGATGTTTGAAAAGACTTGACAGTTACAATCAATCCATGGATTGGTATTGACACTTACATTTTACAGTTGATGTCATCTTTATGGTGTTTAATGGTGTTTAATATAGTAGTTTTGAGTTTAACGATTGTAGATACGACATTATGTTGTCGAATGTCAAACGCATCTTTTAGCTTTAAAAATAAGTAATTTAAAATTAATTATGTTATTAATGTATTGAGGTATCGATTTACTAAATATTATTTCAATTACAAAATTGTATTATTGAATAAGGAATATGAAGTATTTTTATTAATTTATTCATTGAACCTTTACTGCCAAAATAATGTATATCATATATCCAAATGGCAAATGAAATTCTCATTATTATTTTGGTCGCAGTGTTGAAACGGCAGGTAACAAGCAGGATGACTGTTTCCTCGTGTGATGCCCAAAATATTAGGAATATCCATTAATGGATTTGTTTAAACATTTTTATTATTAAGACGTCTAATTATATGCAAAATAATTAATAGGAGTGTGCTAACCCACATATAAAATGAATATTTTTCTATTTCCATAATCGTAACAAATTAGGACCTATTTATTTAATTATCATCTTACGTGATATACCCAAACTAGTCCACGACAAATGAAGCTATAATGAAGTTGATGCACAAACAGATAAATACCCACATCACGTCTAAAATGTCATGTAAACGCCATATTAGTGACGATGTAAAGATTGTCCTGCCAATTAATTAATTTTAATTACATAACCCTTTCGTGTGTAAAAAGGGGCTCTGGCTAGCGTAAAACTGATTAACAACAAATTACATTTTAAATAACATTTTGAAGTTTTTTTTATTTAAGATTAAGATGTTTTTTAATCATATAATTAATAATAGGGATTAAAATAATTAACCGGATTTGGAAACCGGATGAACTAATTTAAAACTGTCAAAATATTAATTGAAGATATATTACTAGTTTGCTAGATAAGCAATATAAAGCCGGTGTAGTAGTTAATGTAAGACTCATCGACAAAAAGGCAAACAATAATATAAGGTTTGAATTCCAAAAAAAGCTGACTAAAGTTGCGTGACACCCAATTATGACAACTTATGATTATTAAAAAAATATATTATTCAGGCATAACTTGTAATACGTTAAACTTTGTATTATTCTGTGTTTCAGAGGACATGTAAAACTGTCAATTCCTTTTGTAATCCGTTCGTTTGGGTTAAAGATGTCCACTAAATATCCGTATCTGTAACTTCAAATAGTAATGTGATCGAGTACATTCTAGGGTTTTTCAATTACGAGAAAGAACACGCGACAATCACCGCACCGGCAATAGGTTGAAGACGTGCTAAATGTTTTATAATGATTAAAAATTAATTTAACTTGGCCAGTTTGATTTATTACATCCACACAAGTGCATTGATAACCATTGTTAACACTAAAATGAAGTGTAACCGGAGTTCCGTGCTCAAATGACCCCAGAAATTTACGGACAATGTATTTTTAAGAACGCTTCAAAGTGTAAATGTCATAAAATTCGTTCCGGGTCCTAACAAGGGGTCAATATTGAGGGCTATTTGGATGAGAGAATAACTTTACTAACCCATTTGGGATAAAATTGCGTTTTCTCTACTCCCGTATATTGAGCAAGGTATTCAGAAATGTAAATAAGTTAATTATTTTACAATTCATTAAGTAGATAAAATTATCTTAGTAATTAGCCTATACACAAAAGTTTTGGATACGTATAAGATTTATAAATATGTAGTTCATATATATTTTGAATTACATACATGTTATTATTTCAGGTTTATTTATTCGAAGATATTTCCAGATACTAGCTCAATTAGCACAACGCTGGTAATACTTTTCGGTCTCTTATCGTGAAAAGGTAAAGTATATTCTACCACACTGCGGTGGGTATTGAAAAACGCAGTGATTAAACTATCGTAATTACCGTTCGAAAACCTTCAAGTTCTAGTCTGAATGTATTCAACGCGTGACAATAACCAGGCAATAATGGTCTCACGGCTCCTTTGGAGTATAGAAGCACACACGAAAGTTTCACCACTAGCGGTCACTCATTCAAATATCATCGTACCCGATGTTGATCGACATCATAAACGCATTGTGACTCTTGTCGTATAAATATAATTAATATAATAGCTATTTTAAACCATAATTCCTTAATACTCTGTCACATTTTTTTTGTATGATGTTTTAGAAAGTATCAATGTTAGTATTCCCACTAAAGCGAACCGTTTAAAAGTTGAAAATTATAGGGGCGTCGCCGTAATAAATTACTTTTACCTTTAAAATTTATCTATTACACCATTTGTTATTATTCGAATTACTTCAACTGTAATCTTCTTACCACAAACAATCAGGAAGAAATAAATAAGCAAACAATCAATCAAAAAAAATACAATCACAATCAAAACGAAAAAAGAATGTTACGTGACAATTGGAGGAAAGATAAATGCGATTTCAATGTTATTATTGAAATAGAAAGGGGTTAAGTCAGATGCAATGACGGTAATGTGTTTAACACTCCAATGCTCGGGTTGAGGGGAGACGCAAAAAAGATAAAATTATTTTTTTACGTAAATCGAATTTTGACGCGCGGATATTAGTAGAAATTGGAATGACCAAAGGGAAACAAAATTATTGAGTGCGGAACCGTTAAAGTGTTTATCGGATTACAGAGACGAATGGTTTTCTGCGTAAGTGTATTACGCTTGCACCGTTTGACATTATTTTTTTCCTTTTTTGTGTCACTTACGCTTTTCGTTTATATACAATAATATAATAATGATAAAAATAAAGGAAAATAAACCTTAATTTTTGTAGCCCACTAATTAATTATAATAATTGCTGAATTGATTTCTAGCCCGAGACGACATTTATGTGACTCATGTTTGTTACCGGGTCTTGATGAATCAAATGAATTAAAATCAATGTTATATGCCTCTCAATGATTTATAGTATGGCAATGTATATGAATGATATGAAATTACTTGTTAATTTTCACATAATATATCTAATTCTTTATTTTGTCCTGACTATACGATATGCTGTGATAGTACCAGACAAGTGGCGATATGGTGAAGTTATTACGAAATTTTCTATTCAAACCAAAAATTATTTGTAGAAAGATGTCTACTGCTCCATGCACTACACTGTAAAACAAGGATTTTGATCCTTATGCCACTTTATCAAGGGTAGCGTTGAAAACTGTAGCTGCATTCACATGATTATCTAAGCCAAGTGGGAGGTACAGCGATAAATTTTAAATCCATTAGTCGTTGTATGCAAGTACACATGTTCGAGGTCATGATAACACTCCATTTAACATTACGAGGTTTAAATTCGGTGAATTGTTACCTTCATGATTCCAAGTAGTACTCTCCTCCCTCTGATTCAATAATTGATTTTTAGAAAAAGCGTCTCAGTTTTTGCATTTGTATATTTTTTTGTACTTATTAAACTATTCATGTTACAGTATTTACAAAAATTATATCAATATTAAGTATTAAATTAATGTGAGGTTTATTTGTATAAACCATTAAAGCTTTGTAGCGAAATAATGTTTTTAAATTACAATTTACATTTATAATATTTCATACATTTAGAGGCCATAAAAACCAATGCACACTTGTGTAATATGTAATTGTAAGTGTCACTAATATATACAGCTCTGTTTGTCCATTTTAATATTAACGTTGTAATGAGATAAATGTTAGTGTTATTAATATATATATACTTCTACTTGTTCTTTTTTATATTAAAGATATAAATGAAATGAACTGACATTTGTACTACAATAAACCTTTGAAGTTTATTCATATTTTTATTTACAACAATCTTTTCTGTTTTCTCAGTCTGTGGCATATGATAGTATAAAACAAGTTTGAGAGTATAAAAATCGTATTCCGTTTCATATAGTAATATTTCACGACAGTATGTCCCTGCGTCTACTTGACGTTAATTCGCCGGAACTTATCGTAAAGTTTTACGATAACGTCTATTGACTTCCGGATGCGTATACGTAAAGGGTTGATTTGAGTTAGTAGTACAGGGGTGGTTTAAGTTGTTTTGCATATTACTCGTTTCCAATAATGATATGAAGATATGAAGAATTTAAAAACAATACTGCGAATAATCAAAATTAGTTTACGTAAAAAAATAGTGGATTTGTGATTATAGTGAAATTTTAATTTTCAATCGTATATAATTATATTATGTGTCAAATAAATACGAAAAAATGACAATTATTATAATTTAACTTTTAATGATTTTTGACCTTAAATAATGCTCTTTTTTATTTGAATAATTTAACGAAATATCATTTTGATGTATGTATATTATTATATTTCTCGTTATAACTTATTTTATATCATTCATACATCTGAAAATTAACTATACATTATTGTATATATTTTTTAAGCTCTGGCGTGGATTCTCTTCAGTTTGCCCTTATACGTATTTAAAGCGATACCTGTGAGGTCTGTACCGCCTCACCAAATTTAATATCTCAGAATACATTATGTCACCATAAATACGTATATAACTTAAACAGTTATACCAAATTATTGGCCCACGCTTGCAGAACAGGATGCCATAAGGGTCTACATAAGCCGGCCTGGTTGGTCTTCTTGGTTGGTTGGTATGGTTGGCCTCCGCGTATTATCAATATTATTCATATTATAATAGTCATTAATATTATAAGTGCTATTATTATCTTTCCGCGCAGCCCATCTGGTTAGCTACCGCTTTCCTGCTTGAATCAGCCGCCAAACGGTTCGTCGTGTTCGGGCTGGGGGCTCCAGAGTCAGCACTTTCAATCTTTTTTCATAATTTTTTATTAGCCGTCAACACATCAGTTATGCCTTTTTTGTTATTAATGTCTATGGGCGACGGTGACCACTTCCCATCAGGTTGCTCGTCTGCTCATTAGTCGGCTATTTATATAAAAAAAACTTTTTGTAAATATATTTTGACTTAGTAAAGTAACAAAATCTTTAATCGCATCTTTGGATTATTTTTAGTCATTTTATGGCCCTCGTATTTCATTGACTGTGATTCTAAAAGATTCATTAATTCCAATTCTAAAAGATTTATTATCAATAGTACATCAACATCACAAAACATGCTAGTACCTATTGTGTACGGAAGCGCAGTAGTAAACTTTTATACTACCGGTTGCACGAGAAGGGTTTATTCATACATACAGTACTGTAGTTATATTTTTGCAATAAAATAGCAGCCATGCTTTGCAACAGTTTAAAAGAAATAAAATAATTAATTTTCAGTAAACACATTTTACGTTCTTATAATCTAATAAAAGTTATACCTACCAGCGATTAGAAAATTCATATTATATTACTAGCGGCTCCGTCCGAATTCGTTCGGGTTGGATTATTAATCATGTATAAGTACATGATTATTATTAATTTAATATTTTTGCCTAGATTAGACATTATTAAGTTAACTGACATTTTATGTATGCACAATCACGTGTTCTCACTACATACCAATTTTCACGAAGAATGCTCAAACCGTTCCTGAGTTATAACGGGATATGCAGACACACAGACAGAAATTTTCAAATTGATGTCAGTGTGTTTCAAAACGAATATTTATAATGAAATATGACAAAAATATTGAATGTATAGACAGAGAGACACTATAGATTTACACTACCGGTCAAAAGTTTGAGACCACTAATAAAAGATTTTTGTTATTAGTAAATATTCTTAAAATATTGGTGATAAAAAGTAATCTGCACACCTGCCTATTCTATTGTTTTTAAAGATTGCCTAAAAGCAAATTCTTTTGTATATAAGCCAAGGAAAGGGCCATAAACCAGCATTGTTTCCAAACTGCAATGTGAGCCGAAGAAGAGCTAGTCCGATAATCGATTGTAAAAATTTTATTACCTCATTACCGCAGCTGACACTTCCTTTTTTTTACATCATCTTACAATGCGATTGTTCTATATTTTTAAAATATGTTTTTAAGTTTGTTTTAACCCGATATTTTCATGGTTATCTACGAATATCCGCTGTTAGTCTGATTTTGTGATTCCTACAGTCAAGACGTCTCTAAAATGGGAAAAGTTTGCGAAATTAGTATCGAAACGCGATCTGCCATCGTTGTTCTCCATATTGAAGGCAAATCTGAACGTGAGATTGCATCTCAATTCAAGTTATCAAAGACTTGTGTTCATCGCACTATTGTGCGGTACAAACAAACTGGCAGTAATCAAGATCGTCCGCGCTCCGGGAGACCAAGAGCTACGACTTCTAGTGAAGGCAAAGTTATTGTGGTAACCAGCAAGCGAAACAGACGCCTAACAGCCCCAGAAATCCGCGTTGAAGTCAACAAATCTCGGGAAAAACCTGTGTCAGTGTCTACAGTGAAAAGACGATTGCGAGACGCCAAGTTGTATGGTCGCCTTGCTGTTCGAAAACCTCTTCTAAAACCGCAGAATAAGAAAAAACGGTTGCAGTGGGCCCTAGCCCATCGAGACTGGACCGAAGAAGATTTCAAAAAAGTACTTTGGAGTGACGAATCTAAATTTGAAATATTTGGTTCAAAAAGAAGAATTTTCGTTCGACGTTCCGCCGAAGAAAAGATGATGTCACAGTGTGTAGTCCCGACTGTCAAGCATGGTGGCGGATCTGTTATGGTCTGGGGTTGTTTCTCAGGCTATGGGACTGGAAATCTGGTCCAAATTAAAGGAATTATGAAAAAGGAGGAGTATAAAGTAATTTTGGAGAAAAATGCTATTCCCTCCGGAATAAGTTAATCGGCAAAGGATTTATTTTGCAACAAGATAATGATCCAAAGCATAGTTCAAAATTATGTAGGGGCTATTTAGACGAGAAACAGTCAGAAAAAGTGTTGGAAAACATGACATGGCCACCCCAAAGTACCGATCTTAACCCCATAGAGCTTTTGTAGGAAGAACTTGGCCGAAACGTTCGGGAACAATGTCCTTCTTCACAGCAGGCCATGTGGAATGCCTTAGAAGACAGCTGGAAGAATATCTCGCAAGAGACAATAAATAAGTTAATTGCTCGCATGCCAAGATTGGTAAAACAAATAATAAAATGCAAAGGAGGATATTTTGATGAAAAGTCTGTGTAAACTCTCTTGTTTGTATTTTCTTTAGTAATTTAGTATTATCTTTTGTATTCGTAATTTTTTAATTTTAAATATTGTGTATAACATGGAAATAAAAACTGTATTTCATAATGATTTAAATATGTTGACTTTTATTTGTTTTCTTAATTTTTTTATAGTGGTCTCAAACTTTTGACCGGTAGTGTATATACATAGATAAATTTTATATATCCTATCATGTGTGCAATTATGTGTTTTCACTACATACCAATTTTCATTAAGATCGGTCAAGCTGTTCTTGAATTATCTCGAGACATACACGAAAATCTTAACAGATTTATATAGAAGAACACTGTTATTGTAATTATATATTATTTTAATATTATGTTGTTCTTTTTTCTTATTTAAAAACTGCTACATATGTACAGTATCCATCTGGGGTTTGTAGTGAAGGCTATTAATCATTAATTTTGCGTTTTTATTCCCACGTTTATGAGGTGAAAGTCTATACATGTAATAAAATTCAACTGAACGCTTTTTGTACATGAAGGTTGTATGAGAAAAACTATAATTAGAGGTTTTTATTAACGTAATAAATCCCAAAACAATAGTTGTTACAATCTTTGTCTGCTAGTCGGTTTATTCGAGTTAATCTTAACTGTTTTTGTTATGGTTTTCACTAACTTTAATTTTAATGTATCATTATATCTCTTACATGGTTTTAAACCTATATCATGGCGGATATAGTAAAATTTAACAGTAAATCAATATTTTGATCCAGTTGACGACCCTATAGCCCAGTTGGTAGCGACCCTGCTTGCCGAGCGAGGGTTCCCGGGTCGATTCCCGGTCGGGGCATACTTTTTGTGACAGATAAATTTTTGTTCTCGGGTCATGGGTGTTTGTGATGTCATATATGTGTATGTCCATGCCACCCGCAACACAGGGAATCCTAGTGCGGGGGGATGAGTGTGTGAAAGTAACGTAATATTTATTAATTATACGCAATATAATAACGCAAAGACAGTTTCGTCATACAATATACAAAAATTGTGAATAGTGTAATACCTTACAGGTAAAATATATTCAAATATAAAATCATTTAGATATTATATGAATACACATATGCACGTAATTCTTTGCTGCTACTACTTTTCTAGTATCTCTTTCAATGCGTGATATCTTTGAAACACAACAGAATCTAGGATTAGTTCAGACAAACAACTCTTCAATTTCCTTATTAATTGCAGTCGGAACTACTTCCGATACGCACACCGTCTAGCGTTTGATCATCCAGTACGGATACATTGCCGATATCAGAGATAACTTCACACAGAAATTGACCCGAGCTTATGTTCGTAAATTATAAAGAATTAAATTAACTGGATGTCCCTTTTTTCTTAACGTATTCTGCAACCTAGCAGCAGTAAGTAGCACTTAGTTACAATGTTTTGTTACAAAGTGGCATATTATAATTATAATATTTGAAACTAATGACGTTCTAGATACAAACATTTTCATTTTTTCTTAAATATGAAATTTTCTGGCTATGCATAATGCAGCAGCATCTATGGCGATTTTGTCATTTACTGTTTGTAAATTATGTTGAAATATAAGCACAAAAATGCAACAAAGTAATACTCGGGTAAGTTGAAAAAAAAAACCAAATAACTTATAATGTGCTTTTTATTCGATATATACATATGTACCTAACGACACTTTGTAAAATTAAAATCACCGCAAAAAAAGTATTTATACGATTGACTATTAATTCATCTTAAATTTAATAACATAAAGGCCGCTAACCAGGTCTCTCTGATCGTATGTTAGGGGGGTAAAAAACAGTTCAATGACCGCATCTTCACCGCACCGCCATCTTGCTTTAACTCCTTATGTTCAAGTGGAGGGTTTGATGTAATCGGCGTTTTAAGTTCGTTATTCTAGCATCTCTAATTCTGCAGAAAGAGAGATTTGCATAGACGTCAACTCAGGATTAGTATCGCAGATCAGCGCGGGCCCCGGGGCTTCCGTTTGCGTTCCGCACTAATAAGGCTAGTCTGTCTGTTTGTTGAGTCACTATCCCTTGTAACTGTGTAAACGTAACGTTCAGGAATTAGTTCAGAGCAGACACATTGATTGTAAGTAAAGTAATCGTTGATATAAAAAACAGTTACAAAGTAATTTTGTTGAATATAGTTTCGAACGTTCTAATTTTTCTTCTGAAGTCTAAACTCCTTCAAGCGCATTGAGGTACTTTTTGTTTGTGTAAATTAAAGTAAGTTTATTTTTATATGTTTGTACAATTTATATGTTTATACAATTACATCAGTGTATTGTACATATAGTCTATATATACATATTGCATTATACCAGTTTCGCTTTCTTAATTTTTTTCTTCTTTATTTACTATAAGCATTGCGATGTACCAAAGATCTTTTTGATGCTTGGGAGTGCAAGCAGAATGCTATTGGCATATTCTGTGATCTTTCGGTAGCGTTCGATTGCGTTGACCACAATATTATATCTATACAAATATTATAAAGAGGAAAGTTTGTAACGAATAAACTCAAAAACTACTGAACCGATTTTAAAATTTTTTTCACTATTAGAATGCTACATTATTCCTGAGTAATATAGGCTGTATTTTTTACTAGAAAACATAAGAGATCCTTGCTAAAAATTCAGTAACGTGAACCAAGGTATAAGGTAAGATTTGCTTAAAAAATTCTTTCATCGCATACGCTGCGGAAACTATTGATAAAGAACATCCGTGTGAAGCCGGGGCGGGCCGCTAGTTAATGAATAACCTTAAGAATTATGGTGTATTCTCCTTTTTTAATAAAAAAATTGGAAATTCAATGGATGAGCATAGGAGCAAAAGGGGTACAAAGTTTGTGCTTCACGTATAAATAGATATTGAAAGAGTGAAAGTTCCTCTTCTTTCAAAAACCTAAAGGAATTTCTTTCTTCAAAACGATTGTTTCAAAGTATTTGATTAGATAATAATTGTTACACTATATTCAAGAAGGAATTATTCACATCTATTCAACTTTGGTTGTCACGCTCAACCCGTAAACAGTCAAGTTGGTCTAGTGTGTCCTCAAAGACAATATTTGTTAAGGACACGCCCTTCCCTCTCGACGTGCCCTTAAACGTTGAGGGCCCAACACGTGTCTAATAATACGTGGGAAATAGTATTGAAATACGATAATTTGTGAATACTTGAACCAACGTGTGAATCCTTGGGGAGACGTTTGACAATGTCAGCTGAGTGAAAGTGATAACGCGTTTTGAATAGGGTACTGGGACTATATTTTTAAGTTAGAGCTTTTTTATTTGAATTAAGCAATTTCAACAACCATAGATGTTTTAAATTATTTTTCAGGGTTTTCTACATTTGGTGAACCTTTACAAGATTAATGGAGTGTCTGTCTGTGCATCTACTATGCCCGATTTCTTTGAAACCGACTAAAAATCTATATGTTTGGCACACATATTCAATTAGGCGAGCCTATGTTGCACAAACATATATGTATATACATCGTGAGGAAATTAAATTTGATTTTGGTCGTTTGCTTTATGGGGTAAATTAAAATAAGACTTCTTTGAAGGTCATTACAACACATACTGTAAAACTGCTGGGTTCGGGTCACCTCTCACAATGGGAGTTATTAAGGTGTCACATTGGCCAAGGGCGAGTTGGTAGACTTTACGCATGTTTAAGAATCCTATCGATAACTCAGTTATACATATTTCCTTACCATGTTTTCTTGCACTCGAATCAAGTGATAATTAATTGGTAATACGTGCATAATTTGGAAAATTAGAGGTGGGTGCCGGATTCCAACTGGAATCTTATCGACGTTCAAACCACTGGGCTATCACTGGTGTTTTAAATGTTATCAAATGGTTAGAGATACACATTCTTTAAAGACATAAATATTTTCATAATTTTAACATGCATTGTTCAGAAATTAAAATAATTTACCAGTAAATGTATATCTACACAAAAAAGTTCAAAAAACTGCAGAATTTACTATTCTTAAAAGTTCATTGCCAGTTAAATTATAAGGCGAGAACATTCGATAGAATTCTGAGGCGACTGACATACCCAAAGAATTGTCAAGCCTTATTGACAGTAGGCTAGACACACATGTCATTAAACCAATGACTAATCAAGTAAATTATTTCTTGAATGACATATACAAGGAATAAACAACAGTAAAGAGAGTGGTACCCATAGTACCAGTAGTTAAGATCAACAGAGGAGTGAATATTTAGGCAAGCTTTGAGTGAGCTGTGCATACATAAAAAAATATGGGTTGATGTAGATAAAACAATTATTAGCAATATCTACAGAATTCTGAAAAAAAAAAATAGTTACGTGTTTATATACTTTTATCCCTTAAGATTTATTATTTATCATTTTTATTTAACCCTAAACTTTATTAAAATCCTCCGGTCCTAATGTTCATATATATTTTTTAAATTATTTATAATTTCCAATTGATACTATTTAGAAAAAAATAATAGTAATAGAAATTAGCTTAACTTCAAATATGTATACGAGTATGAATATTTTGCACATTAATAGAAATGTCATATAATTAAAAATCTTTGTATGTGCAATCAAACATGTGTATATTTTACTTGATTATTATATCCGTAACATTAATACGACGATGGAAGATTATGTACGACTAAATTAATTATTATGAACATAGCCTCAAATCTACTCAATAAACGAGGTAACCTCACAAACATCTCTAATGAATACGTGCTCAATTCCCTTGTTAACATCCACTACGCCAAATCTGGACAATACGATACCAATAATCTCGCTCCCTATTGATTATAATTGACATATTTCATACTTCAGCGGCAATTTGTCGAATATTTTCTGAATGGCCACGTGGCGTGGCTGCTGTGTTTGTTTTGATGTCCAGGGGCTTCGCCGACCATTCGCGCTCATTAGAGGGTTATCCTTCCTTTTGTGAACTAGCGGTCACTAGGTATAATTGTTACGATATAATAAAATATTTTTAGATCAATAATTAATTGGGTCTTTAACGTTTTCAGACATTTATTGGGCATTTCTTATTTAGTTTAAGTCATTAATGCGGCGATGTTTACAATCCAGATGCCGCAGTAGCCTTGTAATTTTGACTCAGAGATTTTTAATTTGATTCAATTAGAATTAGGCAAAATTTTTAACAAGGCACGATAATCAAAATTGTAAGTTATTAAATTTGATGTATCATTTATATCTGTCAATATAACTCTCAAATAGAAAGTCCTGCTGGCGGAATATGCGTGTGAGCCAAAATCAAATAGAACTACGTTTAAATTTTATGCATCGTTTGACAAATCAAATGTTTAAATCTAACCCAATATTACAAGGAAGTTTACGCGCTAATTCCCACCAAATAAATCATACAAATTCCCAATTGAACTAATTCACGTCGAGCTCACTTTATTTGTAACTTGGCTGTTGTGAAACATGCCACGCGATCGCCGCGGGCGATTCCAAGCAAAGTATTAACAATAACAATTTAAGTTGAAATAAATAATTGACTAAAACATTTAGGATTGCGTGAGATTTTTTAATTTTAGAGGCCCAGAAGTAATTTCATGGATCCCTTCTGTTGAATCATGTTAGTGAATTTTATTGATTAGCGATTCATCCTATCACATCAAAAAAATTTGAAATATGAAGTTTGTTGAAATTAAAAAATACTTGGGATCTTAAAATTACAGAAAAATCACCATTGTACCATAGTAACTGTATGATAAAATCAAAAGATTTCATTTTACCGTTTCTTTTTAACTATTTATTCATGGACCTTGTACAGAAAAAAATATTTTCGATTTCAGGTTAAATTTGATTAAATAGTGATAAAGTTTTGGTTATTAGGTAAAATCAGCGCTAAATCAATGGCAAAGGTTCAAGAAATAAATATAAATTTTCATAGACTGTGGTTTAAAGCTATTTATATTATACGATTCATTAAGCAACGTGGTTTTGGTATTCGGTCAAAAGATTTTTCGAAATTTGGTCAAATTATTCGGAAATTGACTTCTTACGATAGTTAACGATACACATGTCCAATAGCTTTTTTTATTGTATTCTTGTACTATATTGTTTAGAGCCAATAATTGAAGAATTACACGAGATTTAAATTTGTCTTGTAAACATGTCAACTCGTTTCATGTTATTCTATTACTCACGGGAGAGTAACTAATGTGGGATGTTAGCCTACGGCGTCGCGGCGGCGGCGTCCCGGTACGATCAGTTTGCGGAATAGTTTAAACATATTTGTTTTTCGTGTACGCTTTGGTTTACATACAAAAATATAAGTATTCATGCAAAAATAACATTGTTGTTATATTACAATTTCATGGATCATAGAATCTATTGACTGTTGCTGTTAAAAATTGTTTTTGCGCGGCTTTGTTGGAAACAATACAGACCACCTTTTCTAATGGAGCATACAACTAGAAAGAAAGAAAAAAAAAACATTTATTCCACATAAATCAGCTAATATCTAAAATAACAATTATGTAAAATGCAATTAAAACAATAACAATAAAAGATGCTACATTAGGCGAAAAACGAACGAACGTCCTCAGCTTCGCTGCGGTGGTGCTAGAGCCGTAACGCTGGTTTTCAGTGGTTCAGTCTTACTAATTAATTAAAACTATGGTAAAGTAGGAATTAAACAAAAGACTACTGGGTGCTAGGGTCACCACAATATGTACAAATACATATTATTAATCGAGGGGCTATTAATTTGTATAGGCGTGAATAGACTAGGAATCTACTTGTGAAGTGGTGATCTGCGCGCGGATACATGTTGGTAATTGTAACTTTATAACAAACTAGCGGCTCGCCCCGGCTTCGCATGGGTGTACTTTATCAATAGTTTCCGCAGCGCATGCGACGGAAGAAATTTAAATTTAAGCTAATTTTACCTTGCACCTTGGTTTACGTTACTGAAGGATCCCTTATTTTTTCTAGTAATAAATATAGCCTATGTTACTCAGGGATAATGTAGCATTCTAATGGTGATAGAATTTTTAAAATCGGTTCAGTATTATTTGAGTTTATTCGTTATAAACATACAAAAATACAAAGCTTTCCTCTTTATAATATTAATATATATATAAAACTGTTTATTATTGACTGAAGACGAAATATACTCGTTCATGTGTAGTGATAACCTAAAAAAGAGCTAAAGTTAAATATGGGTGCAATAGGCCTTAGATTAGTCGCTTAAGCCAATGACCGATTGGAACAGAAACTACCCGCTGGTAGCGATTAACAAAACTCTGAAAACTACAACCTTAACTAACTTATAGGGATTTAAAGCACCATCATCGATTTTCACACAAAGACCCTATATAAATTGAGAATTAATCTGTGTGTTAACAATACAAAAATATCCTTAGGATATGAATGCACAAGTAATAATTGTAGTATGTCTTTACAAAGGGAGTAACACTGAGTCATGGTGAAATCACGACGCCCTGCCAGGACAACACGTGGTACGTCGTGGGGATGATTGTTGGACTTAATAGGGCAATTTAACAGATATAAATAAAATATAACAAAATAAAAATATTTTTCTTTTCACTATTTTGTACTTCATACTAAGGCGAATATTTTATATTTTTTACATTTCATATTAAGACATTATTTTTTTTACATTTCATACTTGGAGGACTTTACTTGTTAGTAAATTGTTGTACCTGTTACAAATGAACTATTTGTAATAGAAATTCATTTCACGGTTGATACTAAGAGGGTAGAAGATAGCCAGACATAAAAAACTATAGTGTCTGGATTGAGGATGTTATGGATATGGATACCCAATTTATGGATATACAAATAATATTGTACCATTTTCTGTTATGGTTACGGATATTAAATTATTTCGGATTATTCGATTGTTTCGGATAATTACGGTAACGGATAGTTGATGATTAAGAAACAGTAATAGCGTCTTTGTTTTATACTATTTATCGTCTGTTGTAACGTTATATCAGAGAGATTAACACCCAAAAATATAAAAGCAACATTATTATCAAATAACATTCACACGGTACAAACAACACATCAAATAATTATAATGTAAATTTGACAGTCTATCAAAACGAAGACACGCGTTCACAGACAAAAACACAAAACAGATAACAAAACGTAACAAAAAACTAGTTACACGTAACATAACAACTGAGAAATAACATGAAAGTGTCACTCGCAAATCAAACCAAATAAAGCTTAGAATATCAACCATAGAGTCATGCGCGCGCCAAATTGTATAAAAACAATCGAGGACCGTCCACAGTTTTTCTGTGCCTTTGAATCGAATCAAACGTTGGTAAATGGAAGATGCGAAGGCGTGGAACAAAAAACTCGTGAAGCGGTTGTTGAACTACATTTCTTTTTAATTTGTATTATTTATTACGTGTGTTATTTCGTTTGTGATGATTAAGATACGAAAATTGCTTTAGAGGTGAACCAGTGATAATCACGATAACAGCGAGGTTTTGGTTTCGTAGTACGCATAGCCAGGACCATTTAATCTAGCAGGAGATTTCTAATGACGCAGACTCGACTTCTTCGACCTGATACTACCTGTAATAATAAATTTAATAATAATAATCTAGAATATTAAGAAACAGCTCAACATTTTATAATAATAGTTTAATGATATATATACGTAGAGCATAGTTATTGCATTGTAAATTGCTAATAAAAAATAGTAATAAAATATTTATGTATGGTTTTGACAACGTCGTAGCCCAGTCGGTGATGAGCCTCAGGTGTCTTAATAGCTCCGAGTTTGGTATTCGGTAATAATTTGTGTTACATAAATTAATTACACCTGTTATACCGAATATCTTTAAATGATGTACAAGTGTCTGAGCATTTATTTATGTTAGATAAATTTATACACGTAACAAACAGTCTCCACGCCATCAGCTAACATCAGAACATCAATTTTCCGGTGCCCATCACTGCGTGCGTCCGGCACGCGCGCGCCGTGTGCACTCCCCTTATTGTTCTTACTGTATGTCGCTCGGGGTAAGATCTTAGGGTAATGTTAAGGGTGAACTCTTTTAGCACAGATTAATAAATGTTTGATACTTTATCAGTTGTGCGGACATTCTAAATGTATTAAGTGACGGATGACACGACCCTGGTGGTCTGGTCTATTTTAAATATGTTAAGTGATCGAGAAATGAACTTTGTGAGGCCTAAATTTTCGTATAAGTACAGACTCGGTTTGTATAGGTTTCGACCAATTTTTATTGATTTCGTCCATATTATTTCGTTTCGTTAGTTTATAGAAGAACACTACTTATTCCTAATTAGAAACTGCGCGAAAATGTTATTGCAATTATGACATTATTTTGCATACTTTTATTCGTATTTGTCGTCCATTGGTTTAGGCGAATTCATAAACTACTACTGTATAGACTATATGCATTATATGCGTATCTTTCAATTCCTTAATTATTATTATACTAGTGACATGACCCAATTTTGTTCGGGTTGAATATATGACATATCATCATATATATGCCAATCCGGAATAATGTACCTTTCAAATGGTAAAATAATTTGTCAAATAGGTGCCATGATTCCGAAGATTACCGCTCGCTCATATACGAAACTTACAAAAAACGCACTCTCTCTTTATCCTATTAGTATACATATAGATTGTCTAATACAGGCTGGTTGATTCTGGACACTGTGTTTTGTTGCCTTCCCTAAACTATTATGTTCTTATTGAATCTATTCCACATTTATCTCATAGATGCTATCTAGTTAGATAAAAGCCTGTATCGATTTTAATCTAAACGCGTAAATAATAAGCTGTATGTTTTCTTCTATAATTCATTAGTTAAAATTAATTTACTTTTACAGTTTGCGAAATGTTTATGAGTTAGTATTTTCATTTTGACATAATTTGGCGGTCACATACCGGCATTAGACTTTAAGGATGGCTGCGTGTGATTTATAACCTCACAAGATGTTAATATTGTGTTCCCGAGCGACCACCCCCACATACCAGTTACCTACTTACTACTCTTTACTGCTTAGTATTTTTACTTTTAATAATTTCTTTTACAGAAGCCTACTGTTGAAATAAGTCAACCGAGTGCTTTTATTCAAACTCACCGTCGACTATGTTACCTATTTGATACATGACGAGAGCTTGGTTTCGGGTACAGTTCCTGATCCGAGTGGTTTATGATTGATGGGTTCTTCGCTGTTCGTTGTATGAGTATGTTTCCTGCTAGTTATACAGATAATGAGTGTGTAATCGTTTTTGTGTCTCACTATTTTATTTCATATGTTCCAAACCAATAAATTTCATAAAGTTTCCTAGTGTATGAAGAATTAATATTTAGATTTTGTACGTTATGACAAATGGACGATGGAGATTGGACGATGTGATGAGTACCTGTTAGCACAGGCCTTGCACCTTGTGTGCATTTCAATGAAATAAATAGCATATAATCTTACTTACAAACCAGTCACACTTATCAGAGTTTTTATTTAAATTACATTACTCCTTGAGTTTTAGTTTATTTCTTCTATAGTACTAATTATAACGTAACGGAATTCATATCTGAATTTTTTCCAATATGTGGTTAAGTATATTTCGCAGTTACTGTAAGATTATCTTTTTTCATTTCTTCATCATTATCTTGCATAAAAGCAATTTGAAGATTATTGTTTTCGCTTTTGGAATTTTTGTTCAATGTATTTTACTACTGATGTTTTTTGCTTTTTAATTAAGCTTTTTTGTTTTTTAATAAAGCTTTTTATTCACATGTGCAATTATTCCATGGATGTATGCAGGTTGATTTGTGGCATCTTGGATTCCATTAAAAACAATGCATTAACCTAATGACACAAGATACAGTTTTAACTAAATTTAACTTTTGAAAATTCCAAAATTCGACAGATGATTTTGTTTCGCGTGACTTCAAATGGGTAGTCGCATTTAAATTCATTAAAACCATCATGCATGGCTAGCTTCGTCCCCGACACTCAAATAATTACATACGCTTTAACCGATCGCTCCCTTTCAATATTTGAATATGGTTTTATTTCAATTGACTTATCCGGAATAACCCTGATTCGTTGCTCTCAAAAATACAACCCAATTTCGCCGTTGCGCTATTGTTTTACGGGTCTGAATTCTGCGAATGGTTTTAGTTTTAAGGTTTATTTTTGCTTTAATACATGGTAAATTAATACACAAATTGTTCTTAAAAGCGTAACTGTATTTGTGGTGTGTCACCGCTACTTATAAGGCCACATGTCGCCTGGAGGGCTTTTGATTGTATTGTTTCGCGTTTTGAGATCGTGTTGTGATTTTCCGAATGAACTTTTACTTTGAGCTACTACAAGTAGCCGAAAATATTGTTGCAGAATTTTATAAAGTTAATTTGAAGTAGCGTTGGATTCAGAGGTAGAGAGGGAGAAGCAGGTATATAAACGTGGGAACTGGGATTTTGTCGTGATATTACTTCGCTATACAATATAATGTAAATATATTGAACGGTTATAATAATAAATAGTTATTTATTGTGTAAATTGGGAGTAACAAAAAATAAAGTAAATTGTAATACTTATGTTACGAATAGTCTGTAAAATATTAGCCGTATTGGGGCTGCGTAGAATACTTCCCCAACCCCATGTTGGCAGAACAGGATGTAAGAGACGACAGAAGCCAGCCTACTTAGTGGCAGGCTTTCGCGTAAGGATTATATTATCAATATTATTATTATATCGTTAATATTTAGCCTGGCTAGTTACCACCCTTCTGCTTGAATCAGCCGCTGAAGGACTCGTCGTGTTCCGGCTGGGGGCTTGAAACCTAATACTTTCTTTCTTACCTTCTTCTATTTTCATGGCCGACAACGCATCAGTGATTCCTTTGGACTTGCTGATGTCCATGGGCGACGACCATGGGTGACCACTTACCATCATGTGGCTCATCTGGTCGTTTTTCGACTATTCTGATAATAGGATAAATGATACACAAATTATCTGAAACCTAAGCCTCTTCCGAACTCTATAACTATTTATTTTGTAGAAATGCGTACATTTAATAAATAATCCTGAAGCGTCCATACGACACGTGCTAGAAGCTTTTAATAAAAGACTGAAAGGAGCTTTCACAAAAATGTGTCGTTTTTTTTTAATTTTTATTGCTCTTCAAATTCCAAACAAGTAATTTCCCCTCTCGTGCTCGAATCCAGTAAATAACTTATCGTAAAAGCGTTTAAACTCCACCCGGGCGCAAATACCCGTTTTAATGGACAACGGGAGGCGCAAACCGCGGAATGTCCGGACACGGAACAAAACTTAAAATAATTGGTCCGAGGCACGCTTGCACCGTCACTGCCGGGGTGCAACTGACGATTTGGAGTCTTGATACTCCATATGATGCTTTTAAGTTTATTCACCCAACCGAGAATGATTCTTATTGCTTCAGAAATTATGTTAAGTCGCATATGCCATGTCTGTAATGAGCCTTATGTAGCCATTTTTTTAAATCACCATTGATTAATATTATATTAAATTGCATCACATACTAGGTGTTTATTAGAAGTATCACTTGATTTGTATCCTTAGAAAGTATTGAGTATTCGAACTTTTTGTTGAAAATATGGTGTGTGAATAAAATAAAACAATTAAATAAAATTAAACACGTTTTTAGACATAAAAATGTTAATATCTGCTCATGTGTGTGTAACTGGGATGTAGGTTATCACATATATAGAATCTATTGTATTAATATTATTTGATGTATAAAAAATATCAAATAATATGGCAAGCATCAAGACGTTTAAACCTGACTTTAAGGATAACAGAAAGAGTTATACAGACTGGTGGGCAGTGGACGTGGATAAGTCATTAACTAATACAAATAAATTAGATTTACGGCAAAAAATGGCGGATCGAGCGGCGATAATACCTCTCGAGGGACGGTGATGTAGTGCTTCCGTAGATCGTAAATACAGGATGTTGTTTTCTCAATCACTTTCTCTTTCTCTATTTACTTCTCTATTAAACAGTAAATTATAAGCAGAGTAGTTAATTTACGTAAATAGTACAATCATTGATAAATAACACGGGTTTTTCGTTTGGAATATAAATCCGAGTAAAATATGCCACATTTCTCTGAATATTGATGATCGATGGACCAAAGTTATGAAAGTTTTCACTTACCTCATTATAATAATAGTAATAACAAATTTTCTTAGTTACCTTATCGAAAAAGTAGTAAAAGCATTAAGTTTCATCCATAAATGTATTGACAACATATCTAAATCATGAAATTTTTTTGAATTTGTATTTAAATCTTTACCCAGCAAAAGGATTGTTTGTTACGTCGGTGTGGCTATCTTTGAACCAGGAGTAATTTTTTTTGTTATTTAGTTTCTTCCTCTTGCTAATTCTAAATAATAAAATAATATATATTGGATTATATTGCCATTTATTCAGGTGCAAATATATTTAAAAAATAAATTATAATAAGTTAAATAAGTAATATATACTTAATAAGTTGAAGTAAAAAACTGTAGACTAATAGAAAGAAACTTGAGAATTATTCATTATTTTACTTGTCTTCACAAAAATCAGGTCAGAACAAATCAGTACTGATGGATAGAAGTATTTTAAAGTTGTTAACATCGTATACTGCAGTAATAAAAATAACAGTTTTCACCTGGCCAATTCCTACTCGAATAGGAATAATATCTTAATTTAACAGCCTGACAGGAAACTCGGGGCCAGCGCAACACGAACAAAGTTATTATTGTGTTGAATGAATACCAAATAGTATTATAAAATATACGTAAATATTAATTGCACATACGAATACAATTTCAGTTTAAACAAAGCAACGGAACTAATTAAATAAGAGCGTTGATAGGTTTACAGAACGCTTTGTCTTCAGCTGCATCGTACAATTATTTAATACGTGGACGCATAACGAACAGAATGGCGTTTAATTAAGCCGGGAACATGTTCGGGGAATTTTATCCGACGCTTTCACGAAACTTCGCCTGTTCCGTGTGTTCAGGAAACACTTGTTAGTGTTTGTGGATTTTAATTAGGAGCAAATTATCAAGAGTGTTTTTTTTCGTTTGGTTTACTCTGTTGGAAGATATTTTCAGTGGATGTAAACAGAAAGTCTTTTGAATAACATTTTGTATTCTTTTTTCAATATTTTTTCAGTCTACTATTTTTTATGGTAATGACCAGTAATCGAGTAAGCCGGCCATGTGATTGGATGATCACAGACTTACATGTTCTGCCGTAACAGCAGACGCGGTACCGATGAACTGTTAGTCAAGTTTTATAGTTGTATGTAGAAGGAATCTGATAGTGAGTCAATTAAATAAAGAACTCTTTGATAATGTACAAGCACCATTGGAATTAATCTGTGTCGTAAAGAACCCAATAAAGTAAAAAAGGGTATTTGGTTTTGGTTTAAAAATAAAAGGTCAAAATTTAAAATCCACAATATACGTCCCAAAATTATATACCAATTTAAATATATCCACGTTGAAGCGAAAATTTATCATTTTAAATAATTAAATTCTTATAAACCATTAAAATTTTTATTAATTACTTTTATAATGAGTTTAATTAAAAGTATGCATTCCAAATATTAGGTTACCTTTCATAATTAAAATTTCTGCACTAACTAACAGATGATGACGGTAATTCAACACGAACAATGATCATTTTACAAAATGTTTACTCTTTAGCAGTATTTTATAAAGATTTAATCAGTGGTATTTCTGCAGTAATTAACTACGTCGAGAAAAAGATGTCGAATTTTTGTTCCGTCGCTTTGACAAAACTTCTCCGATTTCATGATCACTTCATAGCGTTTGTAGATTTAAATTGGAAGCATGTTACTTTGAATTGGATTTTGGATTGTTTCCGTAACAGAAGACATTACTAATCTGATAGTTTCAGTAGCCGAAAGTATAATAAATACTCTGTTCATCATCTTCAGATTGTATTTGAAAAATTATTATTTGTCTATTTTATTATAAGCAGCTCTAAAGACTAATTACAACTATAACCTTTATTTTATGTAAAATTAGTAACTTCATATTTTTCATAAAGATTACTTACTTAGTTTGATTGGGCTTAAAAAACTTTTTTGCAATTGCGACTATTTATCGAGTGAACATTTGTATAGAACTAAGTATTTCGTGCATTTAGTAACAAGGTAAATACCTAAGAATTTTTTAAAACACTGTAGCTCTGTAAAACAGATTTACTGTTGAATTGTCATATCAACTTTAGATTCGCTGGAGAGGCGTGCAGAGGCTCATCGGTGACGCAGATCTGGTCGAAACTGATCTCCAATTCCGAGCACAGGCGCACTACGGTGAATTTCCATCCTACTTTGTGAAAATTCTGTCTGTACGCACGACGCGGGCTGGGTCTTTTCAAAAGCAGTTTTAGTGAGTTCAACATCCTACAATTCATAACCACTTACCTCAGGTGGGATTGCTGTCAAACATTAACTTATTTAATGTAAAAAAATGGATCTATCAGCGTTTAAAACATTATAATTTGAGGTAGCATTATATTTTTTTCACGACCAATTATATATATATTTTTTCAAATCATCCTGTGTTTGTAGAGCGCGGTGGCACAGTCCGAGTATTTTCCGCAATCTAATTACACTAAGTGCTTTTCTCTCGTCCATACTGTAAACGGTAATGCTGACGATTTCATTAGACCAGGACCGGGTTATATTAGAAAATAATAATATCATTCACATATGTGTATATGTATGTCGAGAATTTTATAACGAAGTCTGTTGGTGCTTTGTTAAGTATGAATCATACTGTAATTAATATATGGATGTCGTTTTCGATGAAAGTGTATATTGTATTTTATATTACTGAGGAAAAAGCAGACGGGCCATGTTGAGTTCACCTGTGTACACGTTCAACGCTAGCGCAATACAGTACCCCATGCATCGGCGGTCCTCGAGAAAAGTTATTTTATGCTTTTTAAGCTCAAAAATTAGTACAATATTAGGTCAACATGATCTTGGGTCTCTGATTGTGGAAGATCGAGAGGAATTTGGTGTAGATGGAACTTCAGCTAATAGTGTAACGATGGAAGGGTATTAGCGTCAGCCCGAACAGTACTTGTGATGGTTAAAAGTTGCTGATTACTGGTCGTTTCACCAATTCGCACCAAAATATTGTGATAAAGCGTTCTTCTCCATAGTTTTGAAAAAAATTCAGAACATACCGAGTGACTTGGTAAAATTTGTAAAAGTTTTACTTTTATTGAACTCCACCCACCTCGGCATTCCCTGAAAGTAATTAGACGTAAGCTAATTTTAACGACCATCGACCCTAGATGACGATCCCCGAATGCCAATTATATTGCAATACAGGGTACTTACTGTTAGTATTTATTGCAATTCATTATTTCACTTTCGGTCACGCGATGTCCCTACGTCTGATACAAATAATGTTAGTCGAATCTACTTTTAATACTTACATATTATGTTTGAGACTGTGATTAATGAATAGCGCACACTGCTGACCAAGCATGGTGGTAATGACGCATCGTCTATTCTCTTCTTCATTCTTCACCATGTTAATCATGTCATGTAAATTTTCCTATACTTAAATGATTTTCTAACATTATTATTGTAAAATCGACCATTTAATATCCTCAATAGGTTCGTTTTATTAGTTGCAGATTTAGCAGTAGGAGACAGTCGACCACTCGATCCGACATCTCTCGTATAAAGAATTTTTCTCTTTTTGTCCACGGAATATAAGCTTTGGTCTGGCTGAAAAATTAATAGAATAAAATATCGATAAAAATATTTTGATTAACAGTTTGATAAGGGCTAAGTGAATTAAAGGCCGATTTACATAACCATAGCCGCTGGTAAGCCGTTCGTTTCTTTTTATCTGCACTTATTTATCCGTACTTAACATTCGTAAGCCATAAACCTTCCGAGCTATAGATCAATGTGTTTGGTAAAAACATCTTATGTTCTAACTCTATCTTAGTTTATTGAAAGAAAAACGGTGTTACAGGTATTTTATAATTATGATCGTTGAACCAGTAGTATTTAATAAATGGCTTATCAAAACTGACCGTAAGTAAAATCGTGTAATGTTAGTTCTATTCCGTCCACGATCTGTGGTACCAACCATCATAGAACAGCATCTGTCACTCGGACATTTGTCACGTAATCATATGAAATGGACGCCATTACAAAATTGTGTTCAACGTGCAATTAATGTATTAAAAATGAATTTGTTTTAAGAGGTGTACGGGGGCACAAATTGTTTTTGTCCTACGCCCCAATTACAATACAAATTGAATTAAAAACAGCTCATGTTTCAATTTTTTAATTCATGTTTTTGAGTTTTAATACGTGATAATGTCTAGCGACGTTAATTGAGTTAAACGGATAGAACTGGGAGTTAATTTGTTGAAAAAGAATTAAATATAAGGACGATATCCGTTGTATGTATATTAGTTGCAGTATGTTTCATGTGTTATAACATCTGATTCTGAGAATTTGATCACTCTAGCATTATCCAGACTAACCTATGAGAGCTTGAGTAGTTTTTCTTGCTTTAACCATCTGTATTGTAATTTTAAATTTTATCTACATTTGTACCTATGTGATGACGTTTACTAGAATAAATCGCTACCTTATCGATGGCCCTGCCCTTTGTATTAAAATTGTTATATTATTACAAATATAATAATAGTGTACAATAAAGAGTATTTATAAATATATCAGAAGGCAAGATCATCATCATTGTCGTCATTAAGCAGTGATAGTGTAGTGGCTGGAACATTGGTCACCCGCACGGGAGATTCCAGTTCGTAGCCGGCACGTGGGTACCTCTAATTTTTGAAATTATGTGCATATTGCAAATTAATTATTACACGCTTTGGTGAACTATGGCGAACTGTGGCTTTAATCCCTCTCATTCTGGGTAGAGACCCAAGGCCAGCAGTGGATAGCTACGGGTTGTAATGATGAGGCAACATAACTAACAAACGAGCAATAAGACCACTATTTTTTGAAGTACAATAACTAACTAAACCTAAAAACACGAATTATACTTTCTTCTTGAGTAAATTGTTAAAAAGATGTTGCGACATTCTTTAATATCAAATAAGCTCTTCACAAAATCCTATGTTTTACCATTCTTATAACACAATTTTCTCAGCTTCACGTAAAACAAACACAATTAGGTGATCTCGTGTCGTCAAACAGACGTATTATCAGACTTTTTCTGTTTGTAATGCAAACACTGGGTCGTGATCTTTGTCCCCTGTAGACTGGCTGTTCTAATGAGTTGACTGAAGAAATGTTATTTCAGGAAAGCGGTTTGAGACCGTTTGAATGAGGTTCGCGTTTGAGTTGCTAGCTGTCATAACAACCGCTTGATGTTGGTGATAGGTTAGACTTACTTCCATCGGAGATATCCAAAGTTTCTTAAGAATTAAAATGTCTTAGTCCATCGAACATTTGATCATACATGTTTTAAAGGAGTAACAGTTGAGCGCAGGAATGGGAATGGCAGGTTAATTAATAAATTTGTTCAAATGTCGACTTTAATAGTAAAAAAAGGAATTTATATCAGTGTAGTGATAATTTGAATATATACAAGCAGCTATATGTTTTTCTGTGTCAAAAACCAATAAACAAATCACCGCGGTATCGCCAAAGGCATCTCCAACTCGTTATTGCTCGCTCTCCGCCATTGTAATTTAAACGCGTAAAAAATTGTCGCTCTTTCATTAAATTGGTTATTAATTTTGAAACTATCCTCACTCAACAGTAGCTAGCTACAACATAATATGCATTTTTTCAATCAACCGAGTGCTCCTCAGAATTGCTAATTGAACAGATGTCCCCGAGATGGGTGGAAACTAATCCGAAATACACTTGTCGAGTGTTATAATCCCTCGTTGAACGATCACTTGTCACGGAAAACCACTCATGCGCACTCTTACGAATACGTTACGCCCAATCACTACCACCGTCGGTGAAGTAGCATTTAAAAATTGGAATATACATTCAACGGCAGTGTTTTGATTTTTCTCAATCGAAAAATGTGTCATTGCTAGGCTTAGGTATTGTTTTATAACGTGCGGGACAAAGAATATAGTCGTCCATATTAGGCACCTTAAAAATATCATAGAAAACGAAAATATACGCATTTCATTTCGTCATGGTATTTTCCGTCAGCGAAAAATGTGGTAAATCATTTCTAAATAAACCCCCTTTCTGGTGTCTTGAGTTATATTTACTTGTAATCATTTGTTTCTCTTTAAGGGATTTCTTCTGAGCAACTTAATCGATTTATTCGATGGTCAATTCACACAATACCTTCGTTCAATTGATTCGATTCGAGCGACATTCTTTATGTACATTCCGAAATATTTGAATATATTGCAGAGCAATAATTGCTGGGCCAGCTAAGAGTAATATACATTTTTAAAATAAATTATGAATTTTCGTATGTAATGTAGTTATTGTGCTTAATTTCTTAGTAGTGACTGACCCCAGATTTAAGAAATTCAAGTTTACAATATATTTTAATTACAAGCAAAACCTTTTAAAATAATTGATCTTAATATTTTTTTCTAAACAACAGAATAACTTCTATTGGAATTTTAAAAACATAACTTCAAAAAGTAATGCAATATTGATTACGGCATCACTTTTATCTTTATACGTACATACATACATCGAGTGTTTATTAAAGATAAAAGTCTGCGAAATACCTAATAAATATATCAGGCAATGAAATCAATTTAAGACATTACAAGGAATTTTGCTTTATTTGGAAGTGGTTGTCGCAATAAATTCATATTATTCATTATTTATTTGCACATTTATGATCTCTTTCGTACGAATCAATCGCTGGGTTCATTCCTCATGGGCGATTAACTTGAGCATTTTGGAGTACGTTTTAAATTAAAAGAGAAAGCGTTTTTAAATTAATTTCAAGTTTAGACCAATGTAAAATAAAATTGTATACAGATAAATGATATCATCTAACAGTTGCACTTATTTACGTCAGTCAGTGTGTAACGACAGGTCTGAGCCTTCTCAAACTAGAGAGCTTTGAACAGTACATCCCTGCAGTGTTAATTTATTCATCATTAAGTAATACTATTTCGGTGCAGTATAATAATATCGATAGAAAATAATATTCAATCTATTTACAAGAGGGTGTGACGGTACTCCAACGCCTCCAACAAAGTTTAGCAATGACTGCCTACCGGTTGGTGTATTTCTAAAAGCAATTATTTTACATCCTGTTGATCATTCAAACTTTGGAATCTTCTTATCTTATCCGTCCTAGAAAGATAAATTTAAAATACTTTCAACTTCCTGATTCAACATTTCCAAATCGCTATAGGTTTATAGTTTGTAACGTTCCAAGATTGTGAGACGACCACATCGCAAACTTAACTGGATCTCAGGTTATGAGTCAACTGGGCGATGTGTGCCATAAAGCAGATACACAGCATACACAGATTATGGATATACAGAACCGCTTCAACATAACCTTAATATAATCACACAATTATGTAATTAGAGTTTTTATTTATCTTATCATCACAATATTTATTTGTCTGTTTGTCGGTTTGTCTTTGCATTTGTTCGCGCTTATTTCAATAACGGATTAACTGACTTCGTTATAGTTTTCACTAATGTATTGCAGAAAACGTCACTTAATTTTAAAGTTAGTTTAATTGCAGTCCGTCCATGAATAAAAAAGTTATTAATGAATCATTTCTAAATCATAGAAGAAGAAAACCCCAGTCCTAAAACAATGCAAGTGCTATTTTTAAGCGTAACCGGTAGTTTTTTAGAAGCGAAGCGAGGGTGGTTTGTTAGGGTACAGTGAAATTATTACAGATTTCAATACGGTCCTCCGAGAAAAACGTTCCGTTTATTTGTAATAACTGCTTGATGCGATTATCAAAAAACATTAAACTCACTTCACTTCTGGCTTCAATTTACGTAAGTATTTATACAACCTCACGACTCATCTTTTTACATGCAACAAATTTAATAATTCTCTCATAGAATTGTACTCAAAAAAGAAGCATATAAATAATAAGCTTCTGAATGGACTCTTTTCTGTCTTCATCCTTAATCTGTGAACCAACTGAAGTAAAACTTATAATTGAATTTCTGTTAACTGCACCCCACTGACTGTTAAGACGTGGTCATAACAGATCGTGTTGTACTATATACAGTAATATGGTGAACATAACACTTTATCTGGTCGTACGTCGCGATACAATGTATTTGTACAACTCAATACAGAATAAAATTAATTGAAGCATCAATATCTAAGCAGTACCGACTTGCACGTATTGAATAAACTGTGATGATAAATATCATCTGCTTTTACCTCAATAGGGAACAAAACTTATATGATGTGTATTTAATTGATGTGTATGTGTTGCGGACGTCAAAGTATGGCTCTGAATTCTGGGCGCCTAAAGTGCGTGAAGAAGAACGTCTCCACCATGCCAAGAGGCGACTGTTCAGAAGGATGTGTGAAGTAACGCAAGAGGATAAGAGCAGGAATGTCTATATAAGGGATAAGAAATAGAAGGCTGGAATGGTGGAACAAAAGCGATGAATATGAATGTGGATGGATACAGAGCGAGAAGAACAACCAAAAAACGGTGGACGGATTCTCTTAGGAGTGATATGAATTAGGTGGGAGTGGACATAAGTATGACAGGAGAGCGCGGTGAATGGAAGGAATAGATATAGTGCGCTGACCCCAGATAATGGGATAAGGTAAGGCAGATAATTATGACTATGTACGAAGTGATAATTATTTTTAATATGTACAGAATTTGAAAAATCAAAGATTCGATGACATAATCCAATTGGTAGTGACCCTGCCTACCGAGCTAGGGGATCCGGGTTCGATTGCCGGCCGGAACTGTCATTTATGTGACAGATAAATGTTTGTTCTCGGGTCATGGGTGTTTGTAATGTCATATTTGTGTATGTCCATGCTACTCGCAACACAGGGAAATCTAGAGCAGGGTTGTGGGTGAGTAAACGTTTATTTATTCTAACTCCAGTCTCCCGTGCGAGAGACTAACGTACAAACCATTAGGCTACGGCTGATTATTCTTGGTTCTGATCCGGGAAATAGCAGGACGAATTGGTGAACTTTAAAGTGTTATATTAAATTCTATCTGCTTTATATATATGCTTGACAATCCACAAATATTTTGTACTATCTCTAACGGACTGACAGGTCGTAAAATAAAGGAAAACCTAAGAAATATGTTCCGAACAATCGAAGGGTCAGTCTGATAAACAGTTGTTTGATTTGTATTCGGTAAGCGCCGCCGCTATATTTTTTTAGCAGATAATCCTTGTGATTTATAGCATTTAACTCCGTTATTTATTGGCTAACTTTATGATTGGAGTTTTTGATATTGATTGTTCAAGCACACACGTGCTTGGGAGTCTCAAATCGCTAGATTATAACTAATGCAAAGTTTACGTCACATTCCTCACATTTCCTTCTGTATTTAAGGAAATTTTGACATATTTCTTATGGAATCTAAATATGTTATAAGTGGCTAATTAAAAGCCTATTAGAATTATTTTTAGAATAGGCTTATATGTTATTAGAGACATCTGAATCCATTTCCGAATCAATTTTACAACCCTAAGAATTTCACATACGCATACTGGCCGTACTCTGTAAGATAAGCTACCAAAAACAACACATCCCAAAGGAATGCGTGACAACTACGAAACCCGGTATTTCAATTAAAATCATTTGTCTTGTGCCCGTCCGAAGATCGACATGGAACTCTAATTAGAGAGAACGTGTATTGTCTAGCGTCGGGATACAGGATGTCTTGTTAGAAAAATAACATAAGACAACTTATAGGATACCTATAGTGTTATGAAAATGTAAATAAGTAATGTAATAAGCTCAGTTTATATCATTCTACGTTCCGTTCTATTAGACATTGTAAATCCAATATTATACATATAGGCATCTTAATTCTATAATTAAATCTCAAAGCAAAGAAAATTATTCTAAAAACACATATTTTAATTACATTTGTAATGGCTGGCTATCACTCAGAACCTGACCGATTTTCTATACAAACAAAAACGGTGGTTTAAAATCAGATTTTTGTACCATAATATGAAAAAAAACTTATAAAAAATTCCATCATAAATTACCGTCACATAATTACACTATAGTAGAAAGTATTGCACCAGAAAACAAAAAAAGAAGCATAGAACCGCATCTTTATTACCTTGAGAATAAGGTTTAACTTAAAACAATACACTATTCACCCGCCAGGCGATGACTCATCCCATAGTGTTGGGAAAGAGTCGATTAGTTATTTATCGCTGGTACTTGGTCACTGTTTTTTTGTCAGTTTTTACGTATAGTGCTATGTTTGCAAAGACGTAATTAAGGTTGATTTCATAGTTGATACTCAGTTGGATTGTATTAAATTAACGAACTTTATTTACTAAAAAGTCTATATTTTATCATAACTCATTGCTCCTTGATGCTATTGCAGCGAGAATTTCAGAAGAATTTACAAATTTTAATACCGTTTTTTAAAGTCCAATACATATTTTCAAAGGCTGTAGTAGCAGTAGGTTTCAAAAGGTCTTTCAATGTTTTCTTTCTAAAATTTGTGTGTATATGCTTCAGATATATTACAGTTTTTATTTCATATTATTATGATGGGTTAAATTTTTATTTCTAACCAGGACCATCTTTATACATTAGTTTAATAGTAAAAAAAATTCAATCAATCAAGTTTAGTTGAAATTTTAATAATCATGAACTTTTTGATCGCCACACATTTAACTAACTTAGTTATTATAATGTAAACAAAGGGAAATTTTTAAGTAAAAAAAAAATATTCCACCCTAAAGACCATTAATTTCAAAATTACGCCTTGAAAACACTTATAAGGCAATACAAGGGGTTGCAATGTTGACACAGAAGTTGATTTTCTAATAAGACGTCGTGCGAATTTTTAACAAAATAAGTATACACTTATTTGTTCCTATTAACGTCCCATCGACGGTAAGTGAGTTAAATTGTAGTGTTAAGGATTTTTTGTACATTTCCATATTGAAAATTGTCATAGCGACACCTTAATAAGTAGTCGGGTATCAAAAAATGTAATAGATAGTTTTGCGTAATTGTTACATTTAATATGCACTTCATCTTTTGATACACACGCACTTACATATGCATAGTATAAGTCGTGTATATAGAAAAGCTTTTTATTTTTGTAATTTGTAAACTGTCTCTTCGTATTTCCAAGATATTTTTTGTAATCTTTTATGTGGAAGAATCATAACCATAAATCAGTGTTTACAATACCTATAAGCATTGAAGGTTAAGAGCTTAACTACGTGTAGAACCTTATTTTATATGGTGATGGTAACTCTAAGTATCTGAAAATATGTATTCACAAAAATTCTTTAAGGACTGCGTTTTTCACGTTAAGGGCTCCAATCACAATACAAACATACGAAGTATTTGTAAATACCATACTGATTGTTGTAAAATTATGATCGTCCATTTAAATTCACTCTACATTAAGTTATTAATCCCAAACTTTCGTGATAGGAACAATGACCTCATGTTCACTGTTCCTATTTAACATAAGCCCTTCTGATTGTGACTAAAATTGTAAAAATCAGTTTCTGATCGCATGAGTCGAGCAAACACCTAATGATGGATGTGATAAATAATTCATCCAATGTCGATATAGGCACATCAGGATACGACGCTAACCAGTAAAGGGTGACCGACGTTATGTCGCCGCGGTAACAGGGGGCGTTGCTCTGTAGGGTTGTCGCTTAAAGCAATATAGGATATAATTACGGCATTTTTTTTTAAGAAATTACTTGTACTTGACTACAGAGTATTTGACAATCTATCAATTTCTGGCATTCACTTGCCATTCACAATAATATTACAAAAATTCGCACATACATATAAGCCTCATGCCTCGCTATGCCTAAGATTGAAGAGAAGAGTGAATGTCGTGAGTTTCAATATAACATGAACATCCCACTCTACGACAATTATCATCTACTATTATCGTCGTAAGTCAAAGTAAGTAGCGCGGACTCAACCACGCAATTCCAATCATTAACTCGAAACCAAAAGTACGTAAGTAACTTATCAAATTATAATTAGAAAAGAAAAACGTTGTCGAATTATAGACAACAAATTCTTTAAAAAACAAATTGACTAATTTAATTTGCATCATTTGCAGCCCTACGTATTTAAGGGGACGAATGGAGGAGCCGGAAAGCTCTCATAGCAGCCAAACGCTCGCACCATACCATCTATTTACAAAAGTTTAATAATATGAACCTTATTTTAAAGAAATAAGAGTGATATTGAAGAATATTGTCAAGTAATGTAACATGTTACAGGATCAATGATATTAATTTTAGTTGTTAGATTTGATTCATACGAAGATATGGTAACAAAAAAATATCTGTGAACCTAAACTTCGAGCAAAATGTTGAGTATCTACTACAGTGTAAAACATTGGTCAAACATCCTTTATGTGAATAATCAACATTTGTGACATCAAATTACTTATTGTATTATCGTCTCAAACCACTTTGATAGGTAGAATAACGGAAATTAGAAAACAAACACAAAATACCGACACACAGACAACCAACGTTACGTCGATTGTTAATTTGAAACGAACTCTTTCCGTTTGAGACATCTTCATCATGTTATCATAAGCAATGCGTTACCGTCCTGCTGTTGTCTTGTCTTTTCAAAATATGAAGAATGATGATAATCTACGACGGTAGTTATGTGTGGATTATCATACTTACCTTTGGGAATACTATGAAGAATTCATAGGTATGCAAGTCTCATCACGATATTTGCTTTTGCAGAAACAAAATGATATTGTATGTAAGTTCAAATATACACATAATTAAATAAAATTAAAAAAAGTTTAGAATTGAAAGCCTTATTGAATTCTAAACTCTTACGTATAATTTTTTATATTGCAAAATAACTTTCATTGCAAAAATTCAAAATTAAATTATGTTTCAAACTGTTTGTAGTCTATGGAGAATATGAAACTAGCATTATTTTAAATATTTTATGATTATAATCATTTTGAATATGTACACATTGATAATATCACGTTTGCACCTGTGAGTTCATTTTCCATGTTATTATTTATCCATGCATTATACAGATCAATATCGCTCACGAAATGTCACAGTTCAAAAGGGTTCTATTCGAATAAAAAATTAGACTTGACGGTGTTAACCGATTCTATTATTCTTTTAAAATTACTTATAGGTACTATGAAATAACAATATTTCACTAACATTATCGCGGTAGTAATGACACTTGTAATTTTAACGATGATTTCCCGCACAGAGTGCCCAGGGTCGAATTCAGCACGCATTTTTTATAATTTTGTAATTGAATTAAAAAAATGTGCAAATTTGATATTTATACCAGTTGCATCGTGAGGAAACCTGCACACATGAGATTTCTTCTATATGTTTTCAATGGTCAGCGTCATGAACTATGGTCTTAACCGTCTCTTTATCAGATCATGAGTTCAGGAGAGACGGTTATTTATTATTGTGAATTTTATCATTAAAATCCGTGTTTTACAAAGAAAACATAAAAAAATACATTACTTACTGATACCAAAAATAAATTAAAATTGTCAACGGTAAAGTATAAGCTGGCAATACTATTTAAAAATAGAATCTTGTCTATTCTCTGACCTGTTTTTTTACGAAGGGGTTAAAAATAAACAAATGTGTTTATATTATTTATGGTCAATTACATTATAGGTGAGGGTTATTAGCGCAGTTACATTTTTTTTTACGGTGGACATTTTGGATTTAGTTGTTTCATCTAAACTCGTTTTGTTCTCATCAAAATCAGTGGAGTAGACTGTTGTTTATATTTTATTTTTAAGTTAAAAGTATAAAAAGGTATGCTTATAGTATCTTGTTTATGTGAAGATAAGAATAGAAATGAATAATGGAATAGAATATTTTTTTAATAAATGATATTAATTACAATGTATCTATATTGTCATTTAAAATACCTATTTCAAAGATGTACATATTCAGAGATGTTACACGCCAAGACGGACCAAGAGTGGAAAATGTAATCATTATTATTTTTTATCAATTTACTTTAATTTATGCTAACATTGCCCTGCATCTAGGATGACGCACACAACGTATTTAAGATTAATTATCTCTTGTCGATAGTTGCCCATAAATTTCTCTAACATAAAGGTAAAATCTGCTAATCTGCATTTTGTCGACGTAGAGAACGGATTTTATCCAGCAATAGGATGGCGTGTATAAAAACGAATAAAAAAATATATAGATCAAGATGCTCTATTCCGATTCAAATAATGTGCCAACAAAACAAAATAACTCCCCATAATTCAGCAACATTGTATAGAAGAAAAGATTACAACCAAACATGTAATGTCCGAAGAAAACCATGTCACATTTAATAGGACTACCTATACCCCTTATGCTCATAAATTGTCTAGTTTATGACCTAGAATTAATGCCTCAAATCATTACTGGCTATTCTTACGGGGACGTTTGTTTATGGGTCAAGAAAGAGTTATTGTGTGAACGTGATAAAAGGGTAGCATTGAAGGGTAGAGCTTTTGTCATATAGATGGTAAGGGGATAATACGAAGACATGACTACAAATTTGTAAGACACTGAAGAAAGCCATGATATTATTCTAATAAGGACAATAAAGGTGTAGATGACAATGTAACACTGTGTTATAATTTGTTGTAGGGTATTTTGCAGTATATTGGAGTACGATACCATGATTTTGTTAAACACGGGCCTGAAGTAAGTTTAATATTTAGTTACATAATATTTAGTATTTATTTTAATTTAATATTTAGTAATAGTTAAATAATATTTGATTAACGTCGCAAATAGTTTTTAAATGTTATAAACTGGAAAAAAAAGAACGAAAATAAATTTAATTTTGTGCAATAAAATATTGCTTATATCCAAACATCTAAACTATATTCTGTCAAATGTACTGATTTTAAATGTTTCTTAATGAGAACAGAAATTCTGAAGACCGTCATGCATTTCAACTACATTTCATTGGTAGTTTCTGCACAAAAGGAACGAAAATAGGAGAATTAAAGGAAATGAACAGAGCAGTAACAGCAATCCGCTAATACAGTGTTGTCATTCACATCTATTTCATAACTGTAACTAACTTGTTGTGGACGCAAACACTCTACTAGACATTTTATTTTGAAAGTTATTTAAAATAAAAATAAACATAAAATGAACAGCAATACGAAACGAGAACCTGAAACAAAGTAGATGAAAATTGAGTTTCATTTCCAAAACAATGCAACTGTATGATACAAGCAGTAGGTGAAAAACTGTTTTAATAAACCCATCATCTATACTTCTATCCTAATATTATAAAGAGGAAAGCTTTGTATTTTTGTATGTTTTTAACGAATAAACTCAAAAACTATGACCCGATTTTAAAAGTTCTTGCACCATTAGAATGCTACATTATCCCTGAGTAACATAGGCTACATTTATTACTAGAAAAAATAAAGTATCCCTGCTAAAAGTTCAGTAACGTGAACCAAGGTGTAAAAAAAATTGCTTTATGTTTTTTATAAGGATAAAATTATAATTTTATCTCAAAATGGTTAAAAATAAAAGTACACCCATGCGAAGCCGGGGCAGGCCGCTAGTTTTTTCAATAAAATTGGTAATCGTAATTATTTTTACTGCTAAGTATTGGTTTTTACCCATTGCAAATAAATTAGTTAAAATAAATATTTTACTTAAATTTGTGACGATGTGATCGATTCACTCTCACAGTGAGACCTGTCCCTAGACAAAAACAAACTGGTTATTGAATATGCGTTTTATGAAAAGGGAACGCTTATTACCTTGTTTAATAAACATTGCAACATTGTTGATTATCTTGTAAACCGGTTTAAACACTAAACTATCATGATAGAACCAACACTGAAGAGTGACAAATGTACAAAAATTAAAAGTAACAAAGAAATCAAGGACAAGTACATTTTAATGACCATGTCATATTAGAATGACTTTCAACAGTTTTAATTTTAATGGTAATAAATGCTTTATATGCTAGAAATTTCAATGAGAATTTACAAGCAGTTCAATTGGGACGACTTATTAATAGCGAAGCATTCGCGGAGTGATATCGAGTTTTATTTTTATAGCTGTGAGAAATATTCTGGGACTTTATAAAGTGCCTGAACTATTAAATTTTGGCTACTGTTACATTAAGTATTACGATGTTAACGATGCATTGTATCCTACTAATAAAATTACATGTTTTAAAATTAAAAGTTCTGTTGAGTAGCTTAAAACTCATGTCAATTTATTTAGTTGTAAAATGTAAAGTGGGTCCGTGAGAAAATTTTGAATTGTTTTCATCAGAGATTCATAATAAGTACTCTCAAAAGGTGAAATTAATTCCTTAAATATCTTACAAGGTATATTTCTATTAATTTCTGTGGACTACGGAAACAATCTGAATTTAGAATGTTTTTTCGGAATTACTAATCGTTATTGTATTGTATTGTATTCATTGACTTTCGAATGGATATCGAGTTCCTCGGATGAAAAAAAAATACCCTTCTAACCCAGATTAAAAATACCATACTGTCACGACGCGAACGCGTAACAAAAGGGCATCCGTTACAACCATTAAATATCTTATTTCACACCTCTTAAAGCATTAAGCGATCTATAATACAGAAGAACAAAGATAACGCATCATTAAATTTAAAATGGTCAAATAATGACCATGAATAAATAATATAGTGAGATAAGAGTGTTAGGAAGGGTCGCATTTAAATCATCACAATAGAACCCCAATAGGAATTTCACAAGGTACAATTCTTGGACCGCTTTCATATTAATTACTCGTGACGGAATTGTATCAAAATATGTCAGCAGATTGAAATACATACTTAATGATTGTCATTCATATAAAAGGGCATTTTATCTTCATGACATAATAAATGGTTAGCACCCAAATTCTATAGAACCAAAAGTGTCCAGTTACTCTTCCTAAAATGACACATATGACATAATGATGTTATTTTTTGTATCAAATATCTGTGCATAATTATGTAAGAAATCTACATTTATACCTCCTATACATTTATATCCTTTTAAATTTACGAAAGAAGAAATAAAAATATTTTACCCGGCATAACTTTAGTCTATTAATGTACCTGCCATATCGTCATTTTAGGCTCGTTTCAAAATTAATTTAACTCATAGAAAAGGCACATAAAAAGACGCGGCGTTCCTATTATTTGTATTCAAACAACCTCATAATAAAGCAATATATAGATCACACGCTTATAATGGCCCGAAGGCATTCAAGCGTAAAATATTTGACAAACTCCAGATGAGTCACCATCTCTATCGATAAGTACACGATCTTAATCCCCGAGGTCTATGAACTCACAAAGAGAATGAAGCACGTACAATATTTTTTGGAGCTAGTACAAAAGGATAGAATGCCACTAGTTCACAGGTCATAATGTATTCAAAATATGCATTGTGTGTGGCTCCTTTATCGAGCCAGGGAGCTAGACAATGACATGCGTCTTACACTCTCCAAGTTTAATATGGTTTATAGGTAAAAAATTAACAAAGACTATTATTATATTGGTAGCTTTTCATATAAATATTTTTTGTCGTGGACGATAATTTTTAATATATCATTAAGTTTTAGGATAAGATCTGTAACGAGGTTTAGTTTCGTATGGTCTTTCGTGAGAATGTCACGAAACATATTGTAAACTTGAAACTGAACCAACAAAACGATTAAAAGCAGACTTTTTTGATTTGAAAAAATGTAACTAATAAATATTGTAAAACTGAGTTAATATATGTTAACTTGTATTTATGTGAGTAAATGAAATAAATTTATTTCAAAAATTGGTATAAATGTTCATATTATATTATAAATTGTATAAATAAAAAGTAAATACGGTTATGTATATTTAAATTAATTGCTATAGACAGTCAATGCATAAAATGTATTAACCATAGCTGTAACAAAAACAAAAAAAATTACTACAAAATTATAATTCGAATTTTGTATTGATTTAACAAGTTTGATAAAGATTGCAATCAATAGCTCATCTGGAAATAACATTTCAGGGCATAATTAAGTTATAAATCGTAAAACTGACGCAAAATCTTCAAGTATCGCATCGGATAAGTGAGCAGTCTTGTTTCTTTTATTTCCTCAAAACGGCAACATAAGGAACATAATACATTCCTTTAATCTTCACGAAAAAGATTCGTATATTCCTGTCTTACGGGAACTGTAATTTTGGCGACCATCCTACCATGCCGGACAATGGCGGCGTACGTTTGCAAACTTCACATACTTTGTCCCCTGTATCTTTAGCCACAGGACTATTTGTTCCACAAGAAGCGCAATAAGCTTCTGAAAAGAATATTATTTACGAGCGAGACGACGCTGGCGTTATTATATCTGGTCGAGTAAAAATTTCTACGTGTTCTTCCTATGTCGACATAAATCCTCTTTTTTGAAAGACCTCTAATGGTATTTCTGATTGTATAGGTATCGACGGTAAAGAATGAGTTTTCGTAAGGAATGAAGCCGGCGCCGTGGATACCGAAGCGTATGCTTTGGTCGTGTTTAATACAGTGCATAAAACTGTTGAGAAATATGATGTTATGACAAATTAGGACTCGTTTTTTATTTATTTTTATTCGGGATTATCAAAAGGCAGCGTTGTCCGTGAGAAAAAATGACTGAAAGAAATTTAATTGTCTGGTGAACCTCGAGTAACTTTCGTGGTTATTTAAGGACTTTAATTTCTGCGATATAAACAAGTTTTTGCTAAGTTTTCAGGGCTGTATCAATGATTGATTTAACAATTAACTGCAGTTATAATTAACTGACACAATAAAATTATTTAAGTACCTTCTGCTAATAATCTATTACTTTACGTAATTAGCAGTAACTTTTACCACTAGATTTAGTTCAGGGCCGACATTGCATTGGCGACTACTCTAGTCTTGCATGTCCACAGTAACCATAACAACATCCCATCAATTGGCCTGTTTATTTGTTTTATTTATTTGAATCCCACATTAACAATGATTACAATAAAGTTTATATTTGAAATTGGTTCACATAATTTCCATCTAATTGTGCACTGCGAAGCAACAGCGTGGAGTTCTCTAAACCATTATAAAAATTGACAATTTTTCAGTAAATATGCTAGTGATAAAAGCCATAATAAAAGCCAAACAGACTTAATAAAATCAGTTAATACATCCGACCGCACATTTCCGACTGCCCGCAACAAAGGTGCACAATGCATGGAAAAATTTAATTAGCGAACACACTTTATTGCAAGCCTGTAAAATAAGTAGATGCTGCTATTAAATTTTAATTAATAATCTAGTCGATATTTTTGCCAATAATGTTTTTTGTTATGTATTAATCATCCTGGACCCACTGGACCATACACATGAACGTCTTAACCGATGGTCTGCGATCATTCAACATGGTTTACTTATGTATGAATATACGATAACTCAATGCCAAGATAATAGTCATAATTCGCATCATAATCAACAGATTTTGGTATCATACCATAGTTTTTTAAGTTACACTTACAGAAGTGGACACTTGACAATGTTGAAATTAGTTTTTGCGCTACACCTGCCACAGCCCGACGGCTCGGGTCGATCGTAAATGATAAAACGAACCAGAAGTAATTTTATAATTCGTTTTAATAATTTATATTTTATTTAAAAATATTATACATTACATTGATTAAGATATTCCTACATTAATAAGAATCCCAAATCTACATCCACCAAATATAGCAGTATGTTACTCAATAAACTTATACAGCATGCATGAGATCGTAAAAGCAAGTTCGCTGGTTGGCTCGCGGCTGACATCAATCGAAAATATGATACAATATGTCATTGTGTTATAAATACCCATATACAATATGCATGAATTCTTTACATTGCAAACATATTACAAGAATTCAATGTATATTAAATGTGTAAGGTGGTAAACTAAATCAGTGCTCTTTAATTTATTATCCAGGGTCTCTTTAATATATATATATATATATATAATAGTCGACAAACGAGCGCAAAGATGTCTTACAGAAAGTGATCATTGACGACCGCGATGATTGTAATTACGAAGTTAATAACACAAAAGGAACGAAGCTTATCTTTTAACTGGTTCTTTGATACTGCAACAGAAATTATTTAAAGTATTTCACGTTTGATTCTAAAATGTGGATGGTAGCTAGTCGGGCAGATAAACATCCCGACCATAATGAAATATAGCTAGCAATTTTTTTTTTTTTTATATTAATAATCGATACTAGATATGTATTGATAAAATATCACCACTAGGAATGGATCTAGCGCGTTGCCGGTAAAGAAGAACTAGCTCTTCAATAAACAGGGGTATACTGTCGAAGTTAGCACGAGTAAGGTCTTCATTGGAAGGAAAGATCATTCGACCAGCATGCATTATCCTTGTCACGATACGAAGAGTTAACTTGAACCTAGGAATGGAGGAGGTCGAATCGCAATGACTGAAGTGAATGACTTGCTACAACTGACTCAAGACCCACTCAGATTTACAACGGTAATAAAATATCACATGCCGTTAATCCACTAAGATAGTTTAGTTTCGACGAAAAAGCAGAAAACAGACGGACATTGTGACTACAATATAACGCCATTTGTTGAAAAACTTCCGCTACTATGTGTTCTGTTCCATTAAGAGTGAGATTAATTGGAGTTTGCTGTGTGGTTTAAGTGTTACAATTTGTAAAAGTGAGTTTTATTTCGAGTATTTTCAAGCACTATATCATCTGTTATGCTAAATAATTCTCATCGTAGATATGCTTAATTGCAATTTTCAAAGATTTTATTGTGTTTTGTTTCATAAGAATTGATTGTGGTATTTGAGTTTACATTGAAATCATATTGCTAGTTCTGTTTTAGTGAACAAAATATTTTTTCTACGAATAATATCTAGTACATTATCATTATTCTATACAATCGATATATTTTTTGAATTGCATATATCAACTATTTATATGCCTTCGTATTGTAATTATAAATAAACAAAATATATTAATTGTAAACGCAACAATTGGCAATAATCGTAGTAAAGAAAATAAATTATAAAAAAATACTTAATTAATTACCCTTACTAAATTATTTATGGTGCAATAAGATATTATCTATTTATGTTGAGCACATATTTTCTGTAGTCTATATATATCATTTGAAATGATCATTATATTCAAATTTTTTGTACAGTCGAATATATAAAGTAGGGGTCTTTGTTTGCAGAACCTGGATTTAATATCCCGGGTAATAAAGAAGATGGAAAATATTTTCATTACCGTCCCCGGACACGACAGTCCGGGTTTAAACAAGCCATATCCAGGAAACTTTTAATATCGCCAGATAAAGATACAAAATTGCGTTTTATTTCAATCTTAATAAAGTTAATTTTATCTATGAAACTTCATGGAATTTTTACAACTTTCCCTGCACCTTATACGAGTACGTAGGTAAGTAACTTATTTGTATTGTATGGGGATTATATTTATTTATAAAACTATTACAACACTATAAAAAGGTAAAAGGCAGTCTTTGTGTTAAAATAATTCTCAAATAACCATTCGGGTTGAAGATACTAGAGGATAAAATAAAATAAAAAAGCTTTGAATTTTACCTCAGTAACTGACCGTTACAAAAACAAAGAAGTTTGATTGTTTCCTAAAATCAGACATAGCATTTACAGTAAATTGGAAGGTGGAGATCGGGTTTAAGAATCAAATAATAATGGAACTGTCTTTTGCTGCTTTATTTTTGAGCCACGTTGTAGTATAAGTATTCTTAAATAATGTTATTTTGAATTGATTGCCCACTCTCGCTTCGCATTTAATTTATTCTAAACATATTGTAATCCATTAAAAAAAAGTCTGAATTTGTCAAGAATTATCTAAATATATTGAGTGGATCTATATTTACTATTCAATGTTAAAACAAGCTAATAGTGTGACATATAAGTATTCCAAAGAAACATATTTAAACCTTTATATTGATAACCAAATCTCAATTTAGTAACATTACCAGAAAATGTTCGAGGTACAGATTTGCCTTCGGTACAATTTATATATGTATACAATTTAAAGTCTACCATCCGTTATAATTGGCATCGGGCTAACGTTTGATTGCCCGGTTGCCTATCACTCTCCTTTTAAAGCCAATCATTCACAGATTTCTTCTCGGTACGCAAAACGTTGATTTTCTGGTGTATACATATAAAAGGGAACCCGACTCTGCGTCGTCGGTGATGATTACTTACAGTTAGTGTATTTCTAGCCATTAGGTATAATAGTAAAATAACTGAGCTTCTGTTTATAACGAATCCAAGCTATCTATGCATTTATCACACTTTTTCTGCTGTTAATGTTATCAATTTAATGCCCTTTTTCCGCTTAACTTACCCATAAAACTCTAGTTAATGGCGCAATTCCATCGAAACCCGCTAATACGAGAATGGCGTGGTTGTGTTTTATTGGTTCTGCTATCTGCCGTTAGTTGGACCACGCCCATTGAAAGCTCATCAGTTTGGTATATGTTTGATCAAATATTTGGTCCAAGTTTGAATTATCATACGTTAAGGAAATTGGATTTACGTACAACATACATTTTTCCACTTTTTTGCTATTTCTTTCCCGTAAACTTGATAAAGATGTCCGAAGGAGATAATATTGTCATAAAACCTCCTTTTTATATTATCTTTCTACCTCTGTAATTTAATAATCTAAAAAATATATTTGACTATAATATTGTATCTTAAATAGTATCTATGTTGGTGAAGAATACTCTAAGATTTTCTCATTTTTGAACCATTATAAAATTATTATAGAAGAAGATAACAAGATGTCAAAAAAACCCTGGTTTTTAAATAGGAGTCAGTGGAAACCAGGACCCAGATCTTTAACATCAATGGTACTCAAGATAAAAAACCTTTAAACTATCTATCTATAAGCCTTTTACAGTCCATTGCTGGCCATAAGCCTGTCCTATGTCTCTCCTTGGTCGGGGCGTCCTATACTCATTTTACCAAGGCGTGGACGCCATTCGAGACACCTTTAGACTATAGGCGATTAAAATGACGGATAATATAATTAAATAGCGATAGTTTCATTAAAAAACCTATAGAATGATCTTATAACTAAATTATTTAGTATCCTCTCTGCAAAGTTAGATTCTCAACTAGACACTACATTTATGTGACAGATAAATGTTTATTTTCGAGTCATGCTGGTTTGTTTTCACATGTCTCCAAGCTATCCAACAAAATTGTAGTGTATTGCTATTAAAGAAGCATTAATCCTGTCTCCCCAACATTTGACCAAACATATTCTTCACCACCAACATTGTAACAAAATGCTAAGTGGCGTGGCAAATTGCATAGAAAATGTGTGCAATTAGCGTTTACATCGCTACTCCGTGATATCGGGTTGATAGAGTTATTTGCTGAGTTCAGTGAAGTTTCATTGTTTTCTGATACAATGCTGGCAGGGGAGACTGGAATTTTATTTTAAAAAGGCACGACTGAAAGGGGTTTTGAAACTATTCCTGCTTTTTCTAATCGCCATTTTTTATAATGGAAGTACCATATAGGTTCGCCACTACTACACAAGTGACCGTTTCACGGGAATGTCAATAACCTGCGCCAGTCATATTGAGAAATGAAACCTTTTTATAGTTTTTATTTATATAAAATAATTTCCTTGAGGTGTTCTTGTCGAGGGGGTTTGTGATGTGATTCTGTATGTCCATGCTACCCCCAATACAGGAATCTTGGTACGGAGCTGTGGGTGAGTGTGTATGAACGTTCATAGCTTTTTGGTCTTCATAGGCAGTGAATTCAAGCGTAAACTATTTCTTTAACTGGTAGAATATGTAATTTTTTTAAAGAGTTTCTTAGAACTAGAATATGTTAATTGCTTCTACTGTAGTAATTCAAATCCTGAACTTTCAGTCACTAGGTATTAAAAAACAAAGTCATAAGTACTTAAAAATCTTAATGCAAATTATATCAACAGCGATTCACGAAGAAATTTGAGTGATTGAAGTAAACGTGAAAAATTTATAAAGCTCCTGATAAAAACACGTGACAATTACTTCGGGTGCGGTTACTTTATCAACGAATAATAAAAAATAAAACAAACAAACAACCAAAGTTACTACGAAACGTTTTTCACATGGGAATAATAACTGTGGAAATATTAACTCTCCAATCAGTACTGTTTTTCTGGAAGAGTTCGCTCTATACTAGTATTTGTTACTGTCTTACTGTATCTGTTTCATATTCTAATATAATTGTTACCTAACTTGTATGTATAATAAAAGATATATACTAGCACCAGTCAGTTCATAGCAATTAAAAATTATATATTAATGCAAAGTGAAAGCGGTACATTCACAGATCCGGTGATTCATCAGCAGTGACTCACACATTCCTGCTAGGTGCTGGAGCGAGGGACACCTGATGTAACTGCCTGCACAGTCATCGAGGCGTCCACCACAACATATATGTTTTGAAATGATGCAATAATGATTGTTATGACAGTATTGTGATCAACTTGTCATAGTATTTAGGAATAGACACAGCTGAACACACATCGAACTTTTGGATGTTATTTTTATATTAGAAATAACATATATTTATATTAGTAACTACCTAAGAAACTGCTTCGCTTCGCTTCAGGAAAACTGCGATTTACATTATTTTAAATTAATTTATAACTTTTTTATTTATGGACGGATTGCAATGAAACATACTTTAAGTATAAGTGACGCTTAGTGTAATACATTAATCAAAAGTAGAACGAAATCGGTTAAGCTGTTTCTGAGATTAGCGGGAACAAACGCACAGACAAACAGACAAAAACTCTAACAACTATTATTTTGTGTTCTATTGCGTTAATAAAGGCCCGTAATAATGTTTTTTCTCATATATCGTTCATGTACAGAAAGCGATCATTTATAATTTTATTAGAATATTATTAGTATAGATTACTTCTGCGAAAAAATTTTTACGTTCACAAATAGCACTGCACCCTTAACAATATTTACTAGTTTTTATCGGGTGTTTTTAATTTCTTCCCGTTTACTCTACATTAAAATCTTTCTCGTGATTAGTTAATTAAATTTAAACTTTTGCCATAACGAATCAGTTTATGAATTGTTAAAAAATGTACATGACAATCTGTAGACTAGTTTTTCAAATTATTATCGTGTTTAGATAGATAACTTTGTTTTATACTATATAATGATAAGCAACCGATCAAAGCACAAACTTTTCATATAGATGTTTAGGTATTAAAAAAGAAATACAAATATATTTCTATAAAACATATCGTTAAAGTCGCCTTTTGCTTACCTGTCAAATTATTCTGTTACAAAATTGGTTAATTGTAGCAATTACTAGTAATTAATTGTATTAAGTGTAGTATTGTATTGTATATGAACAATGGTTTTCCAAACAGTGAGTCGTCCATCTGAAGTTCTTTTGGTAATTACAGGAGAGAGGAGTACCATTTGTCAACATGTAAACGTTATGCCAATAGTAATTTAAAAAAAATAATAGATTATGACTCAATAATTTTAATCAAAATCTTCACAAATCCAATATCACTTTTATCACATTACCATCACAGTTTTCGTTTACGGCGATAACGCGGCGGTTACGGTTGTTTCCTGAAAGAAAAATAATTTTAGGGATATTTAATTGCATATCAAATCGTTGGCCCTATTGGGGTGGCCTAGAATACTCCCCCTAATCGCATGCTGGCAGAACAGGGTGTCGTAAGAAGCGACAGAAGCCAGCCTGCTTGGTGGTAGGGCTTCTCGTAAGGGTTATATTATTAGTATTATTATCCAATCACTAATATTATTACTTGTATTATCTTAGAGTGAAGCCTTCCTGGCTAGCTACTACTACCCTCCTGCTTAAGTCAACTGCCAAACGACTCGTCGTGTACCGGCTGGGGGTTCGAAAACCAGTACCTTCTTCTGATTTCCTGACCGACAATGCGTCAATGATACCTTTGGTCTAGCTGATGTCCATACGCGACGGTGACCACTTACCGTCAGGTAACTCGTCTGCTTGTATGTTGGCTATTAACATTAAAAAAAAATTAGATAAATCCTTTTACAAGTTTCTTAAAGGTATCTTTTATGACCGAGATATCTAAAAAAATATTCCCGTATCAATTTCACTTTAATAAGTGAATTTCAATTAATTTAGTAAGTATATATTATTTGACGCACAATAATGATAGTCTAAAGGGTTTAACGTCAATTTCTAGGTCAGGTGATCTAAGTATCGAATATTTTATGTTTTTCAGATTTTTTGAAGTGCATACTTGAAAATAAAGAATAAATTGCTGACAAGATTTAAGTAGTGACCTTGTACAAACATTTCATACATATATTTTTCCTCTGATTTTATTGTTTGTACAAAATAAGAAAAAAAAAAATATATATAATTAATTAATGTTTTTAGTGTCGAAACTTGTGCACCTGAAAGTTTTATAATAAACTAAAAATACAATCATAATAAGCATAGAATTATTGCTTTGTTTTATTCATTTGATTTCTATTATTGTTTTAAAATAAAGCGATTAAAAATATTCTTTAAAATTGAATCATTTTCAATTATAATGTAATAAATCCTATCATTGATGATATATGTAATTGAAATACAATTAAATGCTAATTAGATGCTGCAAATTTTTTTGGCAGTGTTTTTTTCCTATTTTTGTATTTATTTTTTGTATATATATGTTTATTTTGTAAATAATTCCTTAAAATATTTTATTACTTATTCAAATTCCATATATTATTAATGTCAGTTAAGAACATATAAATAAAATAAAGTTTATAAATATTTAAAATACAATTAATAACTCAGACACAGACAACGAAAGAAGAAATTCAAAATTCAATTCAAAAACACGAATGCCTAAAGCCATATTGTTCATATCGAAACGATCCGCTTCGAAATGATTTAAACGACTGAATGCAATTCCACGCGGAAATGTAATTGACATTTTGTTTTACATTTAAAAAAGCCATAGAAGTGCCTTCGGTTCGTTCAAAGCTCTGACTCACAAACGATTGAAACCGGACGAAATAAAAACGTTACAAACGAAACAAGTGACGACTTCAAGCGACAAAATATACATTGATATGGTACAATCAATTTCAAACCTAAACAAGACGTAACAAAGGATAGAGGTAAAAAATTCAATGGAAAAACTAATCTGGACAATGGAACTGTGGGTGGCAAAGAATACAGAGGTGGAACGTTTGCAAACAACCGAGCGATTTGAAATAATAAAAGGAAAGGAGGCGTCGCCAACACAAACAAAGAAGTTATAGTAAAAGATTTAATGGTTGATGCAACCGTAACTGACCTTTATGAAGACAAAGGGAATGAAAGAGCTAAATAGCAAAGGAAGATCTCCCGCTGAGTGTGGAGTAAAGACGGATACGTTGTAACGTCTTCACTGATGACCATTTGAAACGTCCCTTTAAAGGACCCAGTAGGGTTGTCGCAAAGATTTGTGATATAAAAAAATAATGTTTTGTGTCAATGTCAAATGTAAAGGAGGATTCATTTAAAACTGTAATTAAATGCAACTAGACCAACAATTATACTTATTACAAACAAAATTTGACTAAATTCAATCTACTTATATAAATAATATATTTTAACTGGTAAGACCCAGTTTTCTATTCTTAATGGAAGTATAATATATTCGTTATAACGATTCATTTTATTCAATACGTCAATTGAGGCAATATATAATTAAATTAAAATTCATGTACTCGTATTTACGGTATATGTCCTTTATTAAACGACCTAACTCTATCTTATGTACGGCATTTCAATGATTTGCTTTTGGTAGGAAAAACTGGATGCCATGGACAGTAACCCAGATACCCGAGAAATCCTATAAAAAGGTGAAATTTTACAACGGAAACACGGAACAATAAAAATAATGGTAGATACTTGACAACCCTAGATACTCAACTTTCGGCACAATGACCGATATCCATTTCAACTCATTTGCACCATACATTGAACCTTTGAGCCCACCGCCAGCTTTCAACTCTCCTGTGTTATTTACGACTTTATACAATGTGGGCTACCATTTTTATTAGTACAAAATATAAAGTTTTTAATGGATCCCTTAGTATTTTAAAGCTGTAATTAACAACGATTTCTATTGTCGCAAAAGAAATTTTGTTGGACTGTCACTCATTTGGTTTAAAGTAAGAGATGTCGGCAAATAACTTTTTAGATTCTGATCACCTTAAATTTTATATCTTATCCTCTAAAACATTAAAGCTATATAACGTGCATTTTAGATTGAAATAAATAGTTTTATTGTCACTTGAGAAAATTACACAACTCAATAAAGAAAGTTTGTATAATTACTTATATATATGTATAGGGACATATTATACAGTGTTGAAAACACATAATTTATCAATGTCACATTTGTTGTTAACTCAATTTGTTGTTAGAGAAGTAAGAAGTACAAGTATAGATTGTAGATTTAATCTTAATTATTAATAAATAAATAAATTATAAGTATTATCAATTTTATTATCAGGCTACTGATTGCGAGTCTCCTGTAATTATGCGATCATTTAAGACCCACCCGTCTGGTGAGGGAGATTGTAAATTTTGACACACCTTGAATCGTTCAAACCACTGGGCTGTCACCATTGCACAGTAAATTGATTTAGTTTATACTAATTAATAAATAAAATCATAACACAAACTTAATGACACAAGCTTTTGGATCCATAGCCAATAAGAAGTTGTTGAGACTGTTTTCGCAGTTGGTATAGGCCATTCCCACACCCAATCCACCGCCGATATACGTGGGCCACTTCTTGACTCCTCGGAGGAAGAAGCTGCTCATCATACTACCGATTAGGAGACCTGCGACTGAAAAATATAATTTTTTTAGTGCTCGTAAATCTATTAACTGTTGCCCAGTACAAAACTAAATACTTCGCAATTGAGAAATATTATATAAATATGGCAACAATGAACTACCTTACTATTCATTATTGTTTCAGGCATTTAACAAGAAAAATAAATCTTTAATATTGTATAATTGCTAACATATTTCAATGAGTTCAGTGATAAACTATAAAATATTAACTTTACTGGACAGCTTCCCAAAGTTTAAAATCGAAATTAGAACCGAACTTTATGAATCTTTATAAATAACTCTCTGTTGGGAGTGTCACAGACACTGAAATAAAAACATATCGTTCGGTCTGCCCCGGTCGAGAATTCCACACGAGAGCCTGTAATTGTCAGACGAGGTATAATACCAACAAAAGAAACTCAATTAAACCAAAATCCCTTGATTTCAGAAGCTTATTCCGATTTAATGGAGTACTACTATTATTTAACACAAAAATATCAAGTAAAACTCTACCAGTTTTAACACCAAAGTCCACAAAGCAAGCCGAATATCTTTCGTCGAACTCCCTTGGGTCTGGTTTAGGCATATCTTTTCAAGATTACGTAAGAAACGCTTGCTGTAATGCTGAAATGAACATGACCGGCAAAACAAACAACAAGATTGGTATTGGTAAGACGCCAACGGAATTGATTGGTATATACTATACAAAATAATTTTGATCGCGACTGACAGTGACAGGTGTGAAAGTTGCATAATTTTTATAAAGACATTTTCAATGGTTTGAGTCTGCAAAGTATTTAAACTAGGTTTTTCTTAGCTAACATTGCAAACAAATCCTATTAATTTAATAAACATGAAATTTTGTATTTGTTACTTAATCACGCAGAAACGGCTGAATTTATTTGGATAAAATTTGGTACTCAGATTAAGAAATAGTATGCTATTTATCCCGGAAAAATATTAGCTTCACTTGATTATCACAATACGAACAACATATTTACCATAATATATATATTTTAAACCAGTCCTCAGGTACAAAACAGGAAAATCTACCAACCTACAAATAATCGCTACGGCAATAACAAGTAACAAGATGATTTATATGCTGTACCACACCATTCTGCTATATTATACCAACGTTGCGATGTCAAATAGCATCTTATAGTTCCGAAATATTTCGACCTGTGGTGGTGTTAAGCGTACATGGAGGGATTGCCCAGCATTAAGTATAAGGAGTACTATAATAGAGCAGTGGAGTATAAGATCTCAAAGTGAAAAATTCTTGGTTGACTTACCGCCTGTTTTAGGTCTTAAATTATTAACTTCAAGGTGTTTTAAACCAGTTTGATCGCGCACGAAGTTTGACCACCAGTACTTACTATAATACTTATAAATCCAATTAAGTCCAGTCTTCATTTGCCTCTGTTTAACAAGGCCTAAGCTCTGTCTAACTCCCAATCTAATTTCCTAATAATGCACCTGCATACTACCAGTCAATTAAAGCTCAAAGGGCCAGAATAATCCGGCTTAAGCGGCTTAGACTTGACAATAATTCTATACGTAATTAATACGCCTAATTAATGGATTCAATCAATTAAGAAAGGCTGATTTGATTCTAAATAGTTAATTAATTAATAGTACTTATAAATTAATATTTTTCATCATTCTGCAATAGCCAAAAATTTTTAATTTAATAGAAATTAATACCATTTTCAAAATGATTACTTAAATTTTAAAGTTAATTATTACATGCTCTGTATGAGTTTTATTGTTTGTGAAGCTCATCAATATGTTGGAAGATAATAAATAATTGAAAGGAATAACTTGCCGTGATATAGGAATAATAAAATATGAAATCAAATGTGTGATAATAATCAATGTTAATGGGAAATAACTGTTTTTCTTTTCACAGGCTTCATATATTTTGATATTTATAAGCTAAAGATATTTATGCGTTTACAATTTTATACTTTTTCGAAATACAAGTATATTTTGGGAGCAATAGTTGCGTTGTGCATAGATCTTTTTTTTCATAAGTAAGACTACATTAATATACAATCTTATAGCTTGGTAGTGCCTGGCTTGACACGAAGGGAACCGGGTTCGATTGACGACAGTACAAGCACATTTTTGTTCTCGGATCTTGGTTGAGTTTGACGTTTCATTACAATATGTTTATGCCACTTGCTTCACAGTAAATAGTAGTGTGGGCGGACAACTGTCTATCTAATAATTTATTGTTAGAATTGAAAATATTTTCATTTTGTCAGCTATCAAATGTACTCTTATTGCTAAACCGAGCTTAAATGCTAAGGAGTTTCTTTCGCCGCTTCTTCTCTCCAATGTTAAAGTACCTTTTCGAAACGGTAGTGGAAGCAAAAAATGACAGGCATAAATATATTTACAGAATACCTCAATGATTTTGGATTTGAATTAAAAAAAAAAAATTAAGGCGATGGCTGAATGAGAGAACGTCGTATAACTTTAGCTGATCATTATAAATATAAAATCTCTAATGAAAAATTTCTACAATCATTTACCATTATTTTTATTTATTACTATTTAATTAATACAGTACCTACCACACTATTTGTATTGGACGGTGCATAATTTCCCCTTTTTATTATTGTTACTAATTACCAATAAATAACTATGAAAAAATAACATAAATAACAGAATATATAACTTTAACCAACGCCATGCACCAGTCGGAGGTCAGGAACGCGTCGTATCTACGCCTTTACGTTTAATTTTTACTTTGTGCCAATAACTTCTTTTGCCATGCATAATTTTTAAGGCGCGTGCTCTGTACCCACTGATTTTAAGATGTCGATTTAGATGGAATAGTACGTAATTAAATAAAATCGTTTCATGATACATCTAAATAGTAAATAATAAATACAGATTTTTTGGGAAAACATAAATCTACTATGCTAGTAATTTTTTATCGTAAGGGCTGACTAATGACATCAGAACATCAGAAGCATCACGAACGCGTTGTCGGATTAGATGGTAACGGTAAATTTACTTAAATACCACGCCAGCAGTGAAATCAATACAAGATATAAACATAGCATTATTATTTTCAAATCTATGATGTCTGCAATTTACGTTTCATTTATAGTAATTTAATTAATTAATTTACAGTATACCACGTTATATACTGTGACCTTAATAATGTTATTTACTATGTCCCTTCTATTCTTAAATCTTTTGCCCTTTGCTCTTGTTCCAGTCAATGTGTTAATGTCTCCATAGACGAAGCTAAGGAATATCCTTGCAGGAGACATTTCATGCAGATACTAATGCACGTTGAGACCACTTTGATAAGACATGCAGATAGAATTACGTGTAGTCAGATGCAGTTAGATGCGGTACTGTGACTTGTTTGTGGGCCCTTTGTCGATTATCGGTAGACTGCATTAATTAACTGTGATTTGAGCTGAATAGTTAATGGTTTTGATGTTGTTATAGGCTGTATATGTTACTGAGATGAGGCTGCTTATGTAGGTAAGTTACTTATGTCCGCCAAGTTAAGTGGTCTGAGTTCAGATCCCAGTTGGGGCACGTTTATGTAAAAGATAAATGCTTGTTTTTAAGATTTGATATTTAGTGAAGTTTTAACTGTGTCTTTAGGCGACTTCTGCGACACATCGATGGTTGAGGTAAAAAAGAAGGTATTGTTTGTTAAAGACATACAGTTTCCGGCCTCCAAAAGTTTAAGGTTCAATTTCGATGACGTTGATATTTAATAGCCAAATGTCAGTGTATGTATCAGTGCTACTTACGGGTATGACCATCTAAGTAAACCCTAACTTCGTTCATAGTAGCTGTATTGGTCAACAAATATAACGACTCTGTAGGCTAGATAGTTGTGCCAATGCCCGTCGACTCTGCCCGGTGCGATTTCTGGCTGACAGAGAGGATAAAGGGACAAAATTGTTTGTTATTAGGTCATGTGTATTTGTGATGTGTTGTTTGTGGATATCTATGTCAGCCACAATAAAAGGAATCCTAGTGGGAGCTTATTTACACAAAAGTGACAAGGCATTACAAATTAAATATTAAACAGTTTTTCTATTAGTCATTTCGTTACTTTGTTAGGCGACTTGCAAATTTTTAGTTTCCTTTTCTTACCACCCAGTCAGATTTGACAAGGAATTCATCATTCACAGTGCTGTTCTGGTGGTATCTTAATTTAGAGTCTTTGTGGAGATTCGTAGCCGAAACCGTGGAAGTAAATGTTCCGTATGATACCGAACACGTGACAATGCATTAATACAGGTTAGTTATTACGTAGAGATGTATGGGAAAACCGGTAATAAACGGGTTCTCCGCTTCGATCTTGGTCGGCAATGCGTCGGTGACGCCTTCTAGTATTAAGGACGTCATTGGGCAGCAGTGATGACTCACTACCAGCTGGCTCTTCTGCCACATATTAAGCTATTATTTTTACAGTTATTACTGTTTCAAAAAGATCTTTTGCCATACACGAAAGTAAACTATGAAAGAAATTCCTCGTAAATATTTATAAAACCAATATGTATGTAAATTACAGTAGATTTTGCAATGTGGGCGGTAATTTGCGATATAATCCAATTCATCTGACACTGCGTACCGGAGTATGCTTTAATTTCAGTGCGTGAATGAATAGCCTTACGTTAACGTTAGTGTGCTTTGCCACCGTTACAAAACTTAAGCCTGTTATGCTTGCTGCGACCAGAAATACGATCATGCGGAAGTTTGTGTAGAGAAGAGTTTTTCTTCATAATTCTCATCGGACATTAGGTTCGACCACTGTATGTACGTCCTCTTATAAGGTTTGTACAATAAAGAATATGTAAATAAGTTTTCTCAAAGGTGTTAAGTCCACAAGCATCTGTAGTTACCGTGGTCTACTATGGACTTAACCCTTCGTGCAAGGGGACAGCATAGCTCATCCATTGGACGGTTACGTTTTAAAAAGACGACGGCGATTTAGACAGCAGGGTGACTGCTAAATCATACCAATCAAACATCAACGGAGGTGGTGGCGTACTGATCAGACTACCTCACTTTTGAGGATAGACTCGTGCCCTTTAATATCTGTCTTAAGCTAGACGCACATTTGCATGATCAAATCACTGCATCTTTGTCATTATATTAAATTACATCGTGTGAAGCTTAGTTTGTAAACACCTCAAATGTCTCTGTATCACATTTGTTTCGTATCTTCACAATAATTCTGCCCGATACTTTGATGATCTTTAAACACCCACCCGAGATGAATCAATCAGCATTGCGTATCATATCAGATCGATGTATTGAGTCAACTGTCACGTATGACTACTTGTCTATACATCTCATCATTGTACGCATTGGTTACAATGATACCGTAAATTGATTGGAAATATACAAAGATTATTAATGTTCCACATTCTGATTTGATGATATGACAATTTAGTGATCTCTGTACGTTCAGTGCTCTGTAAATAAGAATGAGTTGTGTTTGATGACAAAACTAATTAGTGTTCATGAACAAACGACTTCCCTGAACGAGATGACAGGGTGCCATCATTAAGTAAGCTGCGGGGAGGCGAGATAAATGTATGAATGAATGCGTGGAAGGAGTTACTCCATGACCATTACGGTAATATACTTTTAGTTAATTTTGTCAAGTTCAATATTAAAAGAAAAATGAAAGATTTAAAAGATATCTAATATGGGAGAAATCTATTAAATGTTCATAGATATGTAATAAAAACACCGCACGAATTATTCTAGTATCTTCCGAGATAGTCTATTGTAGTGAAGGGTAGCTCAAAGTCTACACTTCACTATATTTATGTTTTATGCACCTCATTAATTAAATGTATGAACGAAAGCACACAAATAAAATCGTGGACTTGAAAACAGTCTATGATAGTAAAAATTGAGTTGTATACATTTAAAATATTGACATTGATCTACGAGCTATGATTGGTCATTATTCGATTTTCTTCATAAATCGTAGCGTTAATATTATCAAGATACATTTAAATTTTAAATAATGGTAAATATTTTAATCTTACCCTCAAGCTAGCTGCCTTTGTAATGAATAACCATTTAAGCCTATAAAGCCGGATCATAGATCTAAAGTATCTAAATACTACTTAAGAAATTCCAAACAGCTGTAGGCAAAAATAACAATTAGCAAAATTATACTCTCAAAGTAAATTTGCATAATACTTAACGACAATATTTTCAGTGAGGGGTGAATCACACCCCGGCTGTAGCGTCTAAAAATATAAATAGATCAGTCTCTTTGTGAATCTGCCCGAGGGATACTTCATTTTAGAATTTGGTGACTGATTATAAGGTAAGTTTAAAGATTAGTTGTCTCTAGCTTTGGGTTGAAATCTGCTTGATATTATTGTCTTAAATACCTTGAGAATCATTATTCAGATTATGATGGAGTAATACCAAATTTACATGTACTATAATGTCAATTAATATATGAGATCAACTCAGCCTTTGCAAATTCAATTGAAAACATTGTATTTCTTTGTACTGTAAAACTCTCCAATACAATATTTTAATTTGTTTCGGTAATGAAAAACATTTGGAGTTACAAATTTGTTTACTGAATATCGGTTACACTATCTATTCATGAATTGAAGCCAACCTTCGTACGTATATTAAATCTTAGGGAACAATTGGCTAGGCAAGATTTAGTTTGTTTTCAGGCTAGATCAAGATCCGCATGTCAGTTTTTGCTGAACTCCGTAGCGCAACCGTACTCCGTAGTTAATCGTAGTAGCATTCGTTTCCCACCTAGTAAGCCACCCTAATTCTAGAATTAACCAGTAAATTTCATTTTTCGTCTGCATTATCAAATAACCATTAAACATGCTCCTTCTACGGTTCCTTTTTGGCCGGCATCGGTGATTCCTTTGATTGATTTTACATTACTTGACATGTCTTGTAATATTTGCAATTAGAACTGCTTATTACAATTTTGCGGCTATATATCATTGGTCACACTACTCAAATTATAGGCAGAGGTACGGTTAGCATGAAAAATATTTAAATTTGGCAGTACATCTCATGGCTGAAACTAATTTGCGTACTAAACTTCGGCCATAATTCATACAGACTCATTTGTGCGGGGTGCATAAAACTTACACAAAGATTTTCATGAACAAGAACGGTAGTTTATAGGCCTTGGAAAATGATGTTCACCAAGTAATTATGAACTATAAAAACACCTTAAATCTGGTGGAAAGCGATTTTGTATGCACAATGAATAAATATCCTTACTAGATTAGGTAATTTTAAGTTCTCTACTAGGACTAGATCTTTAACTGTCAAAAGATTATTTTCATTTTCATGTAAAATATTCAACCTAATATCCCTAATTTATAAGTGTTACCAGTATTACTACAGAGAAGTTGTCAATTTTTACCAATTTACCGGTTACAAGGATACCGGTGATTTTAAAAACAACGATAACAATACTGTGCCTGTTTCATTTTAGACTACCTATTATATATATTTATTTGAAACTAAAATATAAAAAGAAAATATAATCGAAAGTTATGCATTTTATTCGCCCCTGTTGATCAAGAAACCGTACCAAAATGAGGCTTTGCCATAATTCACCGCCGTCATCCACAATTTTATGATCGGGTCTTTAACACAAAATCAGAGCTGCAAATTGCAAGATTTATCAGATCTCATCTGCAGCGTCGGCTTACGAATGCCCTCATCTGGTTTACGAGCCGATCGCAGATTTAAGCCACGTTTTATAGTTGGCTCCGTTTTACGAGCTCTGATTAGTTGGCTCATTTGGTTGTGCAGCAAAATTGGAAATCACAAACGTTGCCTTTGTTTTTACTCGTGTCATTATAATAGTCCTATATTGGGCTGTTCCCTCTAAATTGAAAACATAAGAACATGTTCTACCACATTGCACAAATGAGTGAAAATGAATTTCCTACATCTTTTACAGACATTAAGGATCATGCATTGGTTTGCGAATTCTAACGCAAGTGTTTGATGAGCGAATCAATGGCACTAGATACAAATCTGTACTTTGTTGGACCTAAACACTGCATTACTTTGTCTACGGTTCCGGATTTTGGATACTTGGATAGAGATTAGATAGATAATAATATAAAATAATAAATAATAATAATAAATAGAATATTTAAATAACGGTAACTAAATTGCTACATTGAAAATTGAGGCGAAACTGAAGTTGAAAAGTAAAGGTATACTTTCGATATTTTTTCTCTCGGAACGAACCGCTGAGAAATTTCTTATTGAGGCAAATTTTTTATAGGTCTATTGTACAAGTAAAAGATCAAGATTATATCTTGATTTATTATAATTTTATATTTATTTATTTATTTACCCATTATTGTCTATACAATGAGCGGATTTAATGCCTGGTGGCATTCTCTACCAGTCAACACTTGGTGTTGGTGAGAATGTGACTTATTATCATTAATAAAAAAAAATGTTTTTACACGCAAATCGGGTTAACTAGACGTTCAGTTTAAAAAAATCGTTCTAGCAGCATCCTGATCTGGTGTAATAAATATCGAAACTTTCAACTAATCAGGTTCTGGTAATGAATCGTTGAAAGCTGAGGAAGTAAAAATTAAAATGAGCAATCACATTAAGTCATACTGCAGTTGAGATCAAGCGATCTATGGATCGTATGAGTGTGATGCAAACTCCCTATGGGGAGACAACGCATTACAAATTTTACAGTCGCTGGCATTTGCATGAAATTCATCAAGGGAGGATTTACGAGTGGCTGTAATTTGAAATCCGCTTTATTGACATGAGCGTATAAGGACCGGTTATGTACTACATGCAAATTACCTAATATCTCATAGTATATTATATTTCTGGATAAATTGGCATTAATAATAAAAATTGGAGGCGAAGTACAATTCATAAAATTGACACTCACACATACCCTCCTTATCGGATCGTAATGTTGTAGAGATCATTACAAACCATCCACGCTTCAAGACCAATTCTCTAATGGTAATATCGATGTAAATCTCAATCAAATATTGCAAGTAAAACTTTCGCACGGCAGCCAGGGTTATCATCGAGTTATAGATTCATTCCCTCCACCTACAACAACAATTGTTCGCACCAACTTGGATACATTATTGCGAATATATAAAAAAATACACACGGCATTATTTAAAAAAAAAATATTTTTTATTTAAACAGTTGCCACACAAGCAGACAAAGCAGCTGATGGTCTGTGGTCTCCGTCGCCCATGCAAGTCTATAACATTCCAGCGGTCTAGATGGAAGAGGCGGTCCCGCTCATTACTGCCTCTGCGAAGTCTTCGACACTGACACACGTAATTACACTTCGTTATTATTATCCTGGCACTAAATAAAAATCTTTAGACTATTTGAAATTTGTAAAGACGCCGTCAAATTGTAACAGCAATCGTGAGTAACTGTATTTCTTTTAACAAATATCCTTGTTATTTATGGGTTCTAAAGTTGTCTTGACGCTAATAAATAATATAATATAATAACTAAATTTAAAAATTTATGCACACTAGAAACATTGTACAGATAAGAGATCAAGTAAGGATTTTTTGTAGGATGGTACAAAGTGACTGCTTATCTTCTTCTTCTTCCTTCCATTTTCCCACTTATGTGGGGTCTGGTCTCCTTAACAGTTTGCGCCAGATCCCTCGATTCTGGGTTGTCTCAGCCGTGGTATTCAGGGTTCGTAGGTCCTTTTGGATTGTGGACCACCATATGGATTTTGGTCTGCCTCTACCTCTAGGTTTTTCGGGTAGATTTAGGGCGATGTTGACCACGTGGTCTTTTCCTCTTCTGTGCGTGTGACCATAAAATCTTAGTCTTACCACAAAGTGACTGCTTATATCTTATGAAAATTCTTCCAGCAGACCTGAGACTGGAGGACGGTATGTCTAGATGGTAGTGGACTCTATACACAAAATACAGTACATTAGAAGTAATTAATAATAATCATATAGAAATATATGCGTAAAAACAATCATACATACATAAATAAATACATATAATATATATATGTAATTAATTTTAGAGTTAAAGTTTCAAAATTTTAGGTGGTAACATTAAAATGGTATCAATATCTACATGTACCAAGAAATTACAGTAATATCTTAGCAATGTGGTCTGAAATGAGACAAACGATCTATCGTTCTACTAAATCGGTCATGAATTGGAATTTTAAATTTGATACACAAGATTGACCTTTATCGCAAAGTAATAGGGTTTCTCCAGGTGTATTAATAAAAATATTTATAACCATCGAGGACACTGTGTGTCAAACACCAGGATTAGGGGACAAATGCATTAGGCTGTAACTTTTACGGGTATGCAAATGTAACGAGAATTGGATGGTAAAATCTAAGCTCGTACGCATGTCTTCGAGATTAAAGATGGCTGTATACAATGTTGCCGTTTCCCTGTTCATGAGTTATGAGCTGCCATGTTTTATGTTGCCAGTTTTCGAGATTTGTGTGTAATGAATTGTGCGTTTTAGTACTCTGCTAAGTTGTTTAAGTAAACTGCTAAGCGACAGCCGTATAATTTGTGCGAAAGGGATAGATAGATACATGGATGCTAAAATGTATTTCGCCGCTGACACACATTACCTATTGCAGGGGCCTGTTCATATCAACCGGTATTATCATTGTATGTCAGCGAATGTATTAAACACTGACGAGATAACTTTTAAGTACTGTTAAAAAAAGGAGTTTATCGTGAGATTTTCGATTCAATGTGAGTTAATTATCGTTAATATTCACTGGCACAGAAGCGTTATAAATTTCGCCTCTAAATGGTCATCTGTTTAACAACCTACGATCTAAGATGATCTATTAATCTATACTAATAAATAAAACTGGAGTGTCTGTTTGTAATATTAAAATAACCGCTTTTTACTACATGCATATGAATGTATACACGGTACATATACCAAAATAACATTTTTTACAATTTTTGTCTGTCTGTCTGTCTGTTTGTTCCGGCTAATCTCTGAAATGGCTGGACCGATTTTGACGGGACTTTCACTGGCAGGTAGCTGATGTAAGAAGGAGTAACTTAGGCTACTTTTATTTCTACTAAATAACTTTTTGTTAAATTCCACGCGGACGAAGTCACGGGCACAGCTAGTATTTATATATAAATATCGAGTTATAAAGTCGTTCAACTCTTACTAATATCTTAGGTGCATTATGACAACTCCGTCGTATAGTTGGTAGTGATCGTGTCTGCTGATTATAGGTCTCGGGTTCGATTGTATTCCAGGATTATAGGTGTTTGTGATAGGTGGGTAGGGTGTACAAATTGCACTATGGAATTATCGAATATCAATGCGGTAAACAAGATTAGGAACGATTTTAATAATCATTCAATAAAATCATGGAAATTTATAATTAGCTATTTTTTGCAACTAATATTTATAATCAGTCTAAAGGTTGACCGACAAGTATTTAGTATATTCTAAAAATATATACCAAGAAAAAAAATGATTCTTGCAGACCCTAGCCATACAAACTGTTATTGACAAAGGTAAAAATAGTGCACGTGCAAATAATAAATACGTTGCAATACAATCAGTAAGGTTTAGAAAATCAATCACCGTTTAAAATCAATAGCTTGGTCGCATAATAAACGTATCATTAAGTATATGAACATCACCCACAACTACCGGTCAAACAAACTGTCAGTGTGTAATTAAAATGAATGGAAAGTATCAAAACCTATCAAGTGCACAATATTCCACAGCAACAGAGTTTAATATGTCTTAATGCTAGCGGCAAAAGGGCGGAAATGGCATAAACGGTTTTCAAAGTTAACGTACAATATTTGGTAGTCTATGCAAGAGTCTGACGTGTAACTTTTTGTTCGACTATTTGAATACACGCTCTTATCGCTTTGTAATTAATTAGCAAAATTGAATAGTAACGTCATTTCTCAATGGAAAATAAAATTGTTAGTAACACACAATACAAAAGTGTAAACGCTCAGGTGCGTAACGAACTAATTAATTTGAATGCCCGCATTTGATTACACAAATCAAATGGTTTGTTGTGTGGAGGGGTGAAATGAGAAATCGCTAAGAAATTTCGTTTGTCACGTTTCGGCCGTGTTTCCGGTACTTTTTGTACGCGATGGCTCATTACAGACTGTTCTGTAAAGGGTTATGAATGTATAGACAGTATAACATTGTTTTATCGGGCCTTAAATTTTATTATTGTGTAATTTGTTTGGTTTGCTTTTTACTTCTTCCTGCTTTCCTGCCTTCAGGTGACAGTGTAGTGTATGCGAAGTAATCCTGCATGCTAAGAAAGGATACCGGGTGCTATTTCAGGCCAACGGACGGGGTACTGGTCAACTCAAAGCTAGATTTTTTGTACCGCTTGAAATCCCTACATAAGTCTCAATAATAGCAATCTAAAGATTATAAAGACCTCTGTTATGTCTAAATGATGCTTTTTGATTTAACGTGTTATTCTAAGTACGTAAACTATGAAACGTCGAGCTGAAAATAAACTAAAATAATCATTATTTCATGTTGTTATTTGTAATTTTAATTATATTTTTTATTTTGTAATAACACATTTATTGTCTCATGTCTATTCAATAACTCTATGGGCAATCGTCGAACACAGACACAGGTGTTGTAGTTTCACACGCGGACGCCGGCTTTATGATGGCTCGTTTGTTATTTTGTCCAATAATTGTTACGTGTCTGCCCAGTGGGCGGCGCTGTCCGTATAGGGCCCCGTTTATTTGTTCTGTTATTTTTTCGCTGTATTAAAGTTTTGATTAAAATAATAAACATTTTATAAGTTTTTTTTGTTTCAAACGTGGAAAATCTAGCGTAAAATGTTTTGTTTCATAAAAAAATTGTATATTTGTTGAACTTTGTAAAGGTTTATTACAGCCTATTTTAGGGCTGGTTTTTAATTTATAATTATGGATATTGGGCAAAATGATATTTTTTTGTTTGACCATTGCCCTCAGCAGGTGCGAAATATCAACTGTATTATGTGTATGTCAATAATCAATCTTAGAATTACTTTAATACTCTTGAAGACTAAAATCGTCTAAAATGGATTGCCTCTGACAGGATCTCCGACACTACGATAGAATTCGTAAAAATATTTCACGGTTTATTCTATAAGGAGGATGGTAGCTGGTCAGGCGGGTGTAAAACCCTACCTCCATGCACGATTAACCTGACGGTACTCGGTTTTCCTTGATACAGAGCCCAGCGATCTCCTCTAGAAGAGATCACTCACCATAGCTTCGTTCGTTGTTCGACACAGTGCACCACCAGCAGGGGAGGTTGGCTTGGATTCACAGATGAATGGGAAAATGAATCCATGGTTTCCAGAGAGCTGCAACATGAACTTCATAAACGTTAAATTGTTTCCACTTTTAGTATGAGTAACTTAATATATGGCAACGCCCATAGCCAGACAACTTCCGTTGATCGTTAGAGATGTACGGAATTAACAAGATGAATTAACTAACGGATGTAGTGACGAGCCAGTTGATGGTGATCGGACTTAGGATGGTTCCCTTCCCCTTCCCTTCCACTACCTCACACTAGAGCAGCGTGATGAACTTCTTTCTAGGCTTAGTCAATTATGAAGAGATTTTGCCTTGCAGTGGATCGTTATAGAGGTGCAATTCGGAAAATCGTTCATCACTTAACACAATTATTGTAAGGCCACATGCCCTCAGTATTTTCAATTTTCTCTATGTCATTTCCTGCACTCAGTTCTTTTGAATGACGTTATAATTTTACTACATACATCGCTGTGATGTTGTTATATTAATAATATAGAGTTCCTTGCACCGTTTCTTCTCTGTAACAAAAACAATTAATAAATAAAATTGTGTGAAGCCATACAAATTATTAATATGATTGTATATATGTCATATGTCGTATATATAATGCTTATTGTAATTTTCGCAGGTCTTAAGTCAATAATAAACTAATTTATTTTCCTTTTTTTTTCAATAATTGTCGATGCAGTTTGTAATATTTGACATTTTGAATTGAAATGCTTATGACATAAAATAACACTATGATTAGTCTTGAATAAAATAAAAAATATATAAACTCCTGGGTTCGAACCCGATGAGCAAATCAAACGGATACGCTATTGCTAATGGTTTCAAAGTACAGCTGTAGGTTCCCATCCATATCATCAAAAAGGTTGTGATTCACCAATTTATCGCTTTTAAGCCAATTACTGCGTGGGAATGCACGCGATTAGAGCGTAAAGCGCTTTGTGGTTGCGTATGGTTATTTTTTGTTGTTTTTATTTATCTAATATAAGGGCTGTTAAATTAGGGCGTGACCTTTAATTGGCGAAGGGCATCTCCATTTGTTTCGCAGTCAGAAATTTTATTCCCATAAAATATGTAACTTGATCAATTTTGTAATTATTATAAGAAAATTTTGACTGCTCGCTTTTTGTACATTAAGGATATATGAGAAAAACTACTATTAGGGGTCTTTATTAACGCAATACAACTCAAAACGATAGTTGTTAGAGTTTCTGTCTGTTTGACTGTGCGTTTGTGTGCGCTAATCCCAGAAACGGCTTGACCGATTTCGTTGTGGTTTTCACTGATGCATTGCAGTAAGCATCACTTATTATTTAAAGTTTATTTCATTGCAATCCGTTAATAAATTAAAGAGTTATAAATTGAGAGAGTGAGAAAAACACGCGTAATATTAAATTAACTGAAGAATAACCTGTCATTAACATTTAAAATTATATTTTCGTTTATTCACTTTAAGTTTTGCCTACCTGGTTATCCGCCATGTTTACCACGGAGAAATGTTTTTCCGCGATTCGAATTGAGAGTCAAGAGATCCAAAAATAAGCAAGATCGTTTTGTTTATTATTTGCAGCTTCCATTTTGGCTGACAACTGTTGTTGTTGCCTTTACAGTTACCGATGTGGTTGTGTGCCGAAGATCGTTTACCATTAGGTGGCCCGTCGGCACGTTAGTCGGGTATTTCCATAAAAAATTGTGGACAGTGAGTTATTAAGCCACCACTTCCTTCTGTAATGGTTTCGCGCGACGTATAACGGAAGTTCATAGGCGGCAGTGTCCGCACCGAGTGCTGGCTGATCTACTTTTTTAACTGCTGGAAAAATATAAAAAAGTAAAAGTCACAGCTGCTGGTTTATAAATCATGTCCGCGCATAGACAAACACATGGACATAGGAGAGAAAAAGTTCGTTAAGAGAAAGAGCGTGAAATCTCATTCTGAATAACGTTCATTACTGATTCCTTCCTATTGTTAAAACGAACTTCCAAGCGTTGGCAATACACGGATGTCTTCAATTACCTTGTTTCCAAACGTTGGTCACGGAACCATGATTTCAGGAAGTGACGCTGCAGTATGTCAAACACGGATATGTAATCAGGAATTATTCGATTATTTCCTAAATATACACTTTCTATATAGCATGACAAGTTTTGTTCAAACTCCTACTATTAGTCAAGCTTCCTCCTCCTACTTTTAGTAAATTATTTCTTACTAATAAATTATTTCAACTCAGTAGTAATAAAACAGTCGATCTTAATAAGTTTAAATCAAGGTTTTACTTGTGATTATACGAAAATGTATTTTACAGTATAAAAGAATATTTTGAGGCTAGAGACTACTGGTATTTAGAGTGTATCTGACATTAACTTTACACAACATTAATTGTACAGTTTTGTAAAACAAATGTCCAATGTTTAAGAATTTAATTTTATATGACAATATCTTCAGTTGTAAAACGTATTTAAAACATTTTTTTACAATAATTTTACATTGAGAGACTAATTATTATTGTAACTATCTGTAAAAAGCAAAAAATCATGCAGTCCATATGATGTTACGTGGCTACTGCAGTCTTTTGACATTTACAACAAACCACAGTTAGAACAATAGTAATATCTAATCTGTTTCACAGGTACGTTAGAATAGATAAAAAAATCACAATTTAAAAAAAAATTACACCTTTTCCTTATTTAAATTGTACAGATTATCTGCACACATAATTACGGAAGTTAACTCAAAATAGATTTAAAATAAAATAAAATTAATTGATACTGCAGGAGTACTAGTTTTAAGTCCTGAGTAGCCTGGAAATATAAACTTTATAAAAAAAATTCTATAACTAAATCATATTTTAATTCGTGTGATTAAAACATAATTTTGTACACGTGATTACGTAATAATTTAAACTATTTTACATTGCACGTATTGTAAACCTAGAAAACCGTAGGTACATTATTTTTGACAAACGTTTCACATATTATACTCCTAACATAACCTGTTTGACAAAAATAAAAAAAATAATGATGCCATCAAATCCAACGCCCTATTGCGACACGGCTTTAATTAAATTAATTGTTGCAGTTGCGATATAAATGACGAGGTATGAAACGAAAAAAGTAGATTTTCACAGATAAAAGCAATAATAAAACACTTCCCCTCAATGTGCGGTGCGGTAACGCCGAATCTTTTCCGCAAACAGCCGGCGAACGAGTGGACTGGGACTGAAAGCGATTGGTCAACATCGACAAATAAAACCACAAACGACAAATAAAACTACAAACAACCAATCTACAAACATTTCACGGTGGGTTTGAGAAGCAGAGTGGCACTATTCTATAATAAAACTATCGAAAATTTTGTGTCGTTTCATCGTTTCCATGACTTTGTAAATTGGTAATAAAAGGAACATTTTTTCCATAATTATATATTATTCTCTTAACATAAAACTGCTGCTTTTGATGGAAAATACTATCTTTAGTAGACCCAGCAGGTCTATGAACAATTTTAATTAAACAATTTTATATACTACGCTTGTATGTAGAAATCTGTGCGACTCTCAAATCTATGCTCCAATGGCATTGGACATCAGAAGTATGAAAGACTTATTGATCCACATTTGGGTTTGCAATGTTGCATTAATTAATTATTATACTCTTAAAGAGTTCAATGATTGTGTTTAATTATTGATTTGCGCTTTGTTTAAGCGTGGCTATTTTGTGAAGAGATATTTTTGTTTCAGAGCTCTATCTTATAATTTTTATTGTATTGCTACAATTCAACAGAACGAGCCGGCACTTGACCCGCATGATCCGGCTACGTCGATCATGATCAGTTCACCACAATGCACGTGTAGATCATATCGTTGTACCTACAACTAATGAACGGATGTTTTGCTTTCGTTCATTACTAATAAGAAAAAAACAGTAATTCTGACGATGGGGCTTTCGGTCTAACCATTATGTAGTAGGCCTGTTATAAAAGTGCTGTATTTTTTTCTTTATGGCTTTAATGGCAAACGTAAAAGCAGTCAGGCCTTCGGATGGTGGTCAGTGACCCATGGACATGGCCACATACCACATGAATCGACAATGCAATATGCAATATATGTTCTTGTGTCGTGTCACCTCTGTAAGTGACAGTACCATGGACAAGATTAATTCTGCATTTGTGTACTAAATAATTTAGGATCTAACCTAATTCTAAGACTTTATTTAATTAATCTAATCTCAGAGTAATAGGTCCCTTTGAAAATCATCGGAACAACCTATGACTGTCTCAATGTTAAGTTCGAGTTTATTCGAATGGGATAAATTTGGTATATATTGGTCTAGTGTAGCACGTCTTCATACACCTTTTAGAATAATATGGAGGACAATCATGTATGCCAATTTCTCTAAGACATTTTCCCAAATTTATGCAAAGTACAAAAAATTGTATTTCTTAGGTCTTAACGATAATTAATTTCCAACGATTATCATGAAAACCCGTATCGTGTTAAAAACCTATACCAAGATGTTAATGCTCCATTCTTCATTGTTATAAAAAAGACATTTTAAGACATGACGGTAATACAAAACTTATTTGTAAAGAACTTATCCATTATCCTCATTTACAGCAAGAGACTTCAAATTAACAACGTAACATTAGGGCAAAGAAAAGTTTCATTGTACCCACCCTCTGAATAAATAAACTCTGGTCGTCTGTCAATAGTCACCCTTATCATTGTCTATGTTCCATGCTCGAATCTTTATCACGACCTTAAGATTATGAATATAAGATTGAAAATTGAAAAACAGTTTGATGGTAGTAGTAAAAACAAGTTAGTTGTCTCATGTCATATGTAAGAAGGTGTCATTTGCATTAATCTACGTCGAATTAACGAATTCCGAATGCTGTTACAATAAGTTGAGGGCTTGGTATTTAGTTACCAATGTATTTAAAAGTATTTGAGTGAAATAAAAAATTGCGTTATTATTTTTAAACATAAAAGTCTTCATCCAATTCTGCAAGCTTGAACCTGTTTCTATAGGAGTTAGTTTACTGATCAATTACAAGGTTTAACTTCACCCACTTCCAGAACATATGTCGAATCTTGGGGTAGTATCAACAAATAAATGACGTCCACATGTGTATTAGCGTATCAATGACATTCATATGAAAAAATAATTTGACTCCAGGTACACGAGTCTTGTCATGAAGTCTTCTTTCAAAACCAATCAATAGCAATGATGAAATAATTTTTACCATATCCATTAATTTCAAAAGATAAGGGTTAAGATATTTACACTGATGCTCTACGTTAAGTTGATCTTAACAACAAGTCCTAAGTGCGTAGTACTAGAAAAGTCTTTTGTTTCAATCACCATAGTGGAAAATCAATAATTCCAGTCGAATCTCGACCTGTAACGTGTCGGTAATAAGGTTACTATTATGACGTCCACGAGCAACGGCGCCATGTACCATCAGGTGGCGCTTTTGTTCGTTTGTTGGCTATCGTCTTAAAAAGAAGCAAATTAATAATAAAAATCGTCCACCATGACCTACATGAATCAGCCACTGTAATGACCGCACTAATATTGTATTTGATCCTTTTTACACCACAAAGAGTCATTCGCATTACAGAACAATAACCTAAAACGAGATCACCTGTCTTTCCACGTACGAGCATGTCACACATCGCTGGTCAAAAAGGACATTATTAAACTGTGAAACGTGACATTGTGACTAAATTGTTTGATGTGTGCTATAATTGCGATAAATATTTTCGGTTGCAATTTTAGCATGAAATTTCTGACTGAGCAAGAATTGTTGATGAAAATAAACAAGTATAGTAGTTCTGAACTTATCCAAAGTAAGTCACAAATTACTTCTAAACCAAAAGGCGGTTAAAGAACTTTGTATCCAAACCTATTTTAGCAAACGCGATTAAACTATGAGCTTCAAGTGCTCAGGTATTTTAAAATTCTGATACTACACCAATCTTCATTGAGTTGATCCCTTTAATGCATGACTGCATATGACACTGCGATCAAAATACATCAAAAATATTTCATGTTTGCTATAGAAATGGCTCATATAGAAAGAGCATAGTCATAACATAATCATATTCGCATTCATATAGCGTTGGCAACCAACATTAACAAGATGTCATAAAGAATATCTATACTAATATTATAAAGAGGAAACCTTTGTATGTTTGTAACGAATAAACTCAAAAACTACTGAACTGATTTTAACAATTCGTTCACCATTAGGATGCTACATTATCCCTAAGTAACATAGGCTATATTTATTACTAGAAAAAAAAACATATCATTGCTAAAATTTCAGTAATGTGTAAAAAATTTTACTTTATGTCCTTTATAAAAATAAAATTATAAATATATCTCAAAATGTTTAAAAATAAATGTACACCGGTCCGAAGCCGGGGCGGGTCGCTAGCATTATATGAAACATTTACAATTATTATGTAGAGAACAGTAGTTAGAATATGGACTCCGAATAATACAGATATCTGTTTCAAATTCTCCTTGTCGAGTTTCCTTTAACTGCCTACCACGAATCCAGTACTATTCAGAGACAGTAAAGCTTGTAGCAGGTACTAGTTTTCAGGCAAGTAAAAACCCGGCGAACTCCAACAGGGAGTCCGAGCATCATTGCTTCGTCCGTTGTTCAGCGCGGTGGACAACGAGCAGGAAAGTTGAGATTGGATTCTAGGTTGGAGGTCCGTTCTTTCCAAAAACTCTCATATATTTTTCAATTAATTTACTTATGTGAATGTAAACGGAAACGTCAAACGTGCATACCTGAGAGTTATATATAATGTTCTCAAAGGTACGCGAAGTCTGCTAGCCTGCACTTGGCCAGCGTAGCGATGTATGTCCTTAATCCATCATACTGTGAACAGAGACCTAAGCCTAGCTGTGGAACAATATGGGTAACGATGATGATGAAGTTTCGAAAGAACATGTATTATGTAAGGATACGAAGTATAAGTATAAGTAAGTACGCTGTAGGTACTGTTTGTTAAACAAAAACCTGATGAGTAAAAACTACACATTATAAATTCAATAGATTTTAAAGTGACTCTACAGATATCTTAAAAGTAATCGAAACTTTTCCTTATGTAAATATAACAATATAATGAACACAATGAAAAGAAAACATTGCATAACTACTAATAAAATGCATTGATATTAAATATCAATTGTTGTCGTACTAGGCCCATACCCTTAGAGCGACGGCATAAGTAATTTTAAGGAAGGTCCTAGCAAAATTTAAAAATTTCTTACAGTTTTAATTTGAAGTTAGACTTGTGTACCTATAGATTTTAATTACTAGTAACCATAGAATATTAAACACGACAAAGCAATATTTCCTAACATGCAACTAATGTTCGCTGTCATCAGAATGACTGTAGGGTAGCTTAATAAGTTGTACAGATTTCGAGTAAACTTTTGATAAATATTAACTCATTAAGATACGTCCGCGCCATATGGTTGGCTTGAGTTTCTGTATTGTATTATTGTGCTTTGACTTAATTTTAACAACGCTAGCAGTCCTGTTGTGTCACTCGTGAATGGTCGATCGATGTATGTATTTTTAAATAAAATTTATTTTTTTATAAAGTATATTTGATCAGCCCCTCTACCATTTTTAAGTAATTTGTGTGTTTGAGTATCATCCTTAAATGGCTTACCTAGGAAACGGTACGGAGTATCTACTATTCATGGTATATTTATCTTTGACTATATTTTCCATTTGTTATGAACTTCGGCTATCGACTAATTTGCTTCTATCAGAATATCTTCTTTTGCTCGTATCTAGAAGTGACCTGGAAAATTGCAATCATCGACAAGTTAGGCATTTTACTAAATAAACATACTATTTATCCGGTTTGTTTTTTTTTTGGTGTGCAATAAAAATTGTATTTATCCGTTTATCATGGTATGGGCACGTAACACATCAGGAAGAATGCTGAGAATGGAAGTGAATGGATATAAGGGTTGGGGAAGGCCGAAGAAGAGGTGGATGGACTGTGTAGAAGACGATATGAAGATTAAGGATCTGTGCGCTGAGGTGACGAAAAATAAAGATGTATGGAAGGAAATGGCACACTGTGCCAACCCCAAGTGATTGGAGAGACGCGTGACGACTGGGAAATTATGAATAAAAATTGTATTTATCTAATCAGAATTTGTTAAAGATAAAAAATGTGTAGAAAACAACATTTGTGACCGATGTCCAAATTAACATAATTCTGAAAATCCGTACAGATGTTCACTCGCACGACAATTGAATATTTATTTACATAATTAGTTACTGTTCGAATTGTACTACTACGAAGTTTTTACGAAATGATTCACAATTGTTGGAACTTTTACATCGCTTACCGGCTTTCATTACGAACTGAGAAATATTTTAATTTTTACAATTATATGGAACTTAAAGTTCTGTGGGTCTTCAGTTTTATCTGTCAATCTGGATACAATTTCCCGTCAGGATAATTTCACTGAGACCACGACCTTTACAGTGCAAGACGTGACGAAGATTCTTTGAAATTTCAGAAGTATCAGACTGATTCCATGAAACTTTCTGTACTTAAGAAGACACGCTAGTTTTTAGCGTTAGTTGCACCTTAAATAAAAACCTGTTAGAAATGTTATGGCAATTTAAGAATTTTCAACTAATTTTGTCACACGAGCCATTTTGTATAGCTAGTTCATTTCAGAGTTTTAGGTAGTGATATTAATTATAAACTATAAAAGCGTAGATGCACGCTGGCACAGAGATTTGACCACCCCTAGGCACTTCAAGTTATAAATAGTATATGTGGTATGGCTCGTAGTTACAGTATTGTATTGCAAACACTCTTAACTTTAATATATTCAAATTGTATTCACCTTACAATATGTATCAGTACACGAATCACCACTTGTTCCACGTGGAACAAATGTTAGGGACAACTTGAAATATTGAGAACATAAAATGCATTATTTACGGTCAATTTATCGCCGAGCAGCAATAAAATCAGGTGTCAGAGTTTACACCGATGAATTAGATGTTTAATAACCTTTAAATTAATTTCCGGTTCCTGCAATCGATGTAAGTGGTATAAAATATGTTTCTGATAAATAAATATCCAAATATGTAGGTAATAATTGTCATAAAATATTTTATCGCCTCAAAATTGCACTCGGTTTCTATAATAAACAATGAATAAGGTCATACAGCTCGGCATAATTCACAAAAATGGTTGTAAATCGGTAGGAGTATTAGTTATTAATTAAGTCGTATTTCTATAACTGGAAAACGGTAGGACACTTCATGATAATAGGTCACCGCTGTCTATTTACATCACAAATACTAAAGGCGTTACTAATGCATTGTCAGCTAATGTAGAAGTGATAAAATCACTTGTTTGTAACTGGCTTTTAAGTAATGGTACCCAAACAGATACAAAAGATATATTAGCAGTAATAAATAGCCAGATAGTTAAACAACATCAACGCATTGCTTCTTTAAAACTGTGAACCTTTTTAAAACTCAGAACAATAGTGTGTCAGGGGGTAAAGATATGTTTGATTCCAAGTTGATCCATCCTTGAATTTAAAACTACCTTTCTCGTGATGCACCCTGATAATGCGTATGAGGATAAGGCAAACGCTGCCTCCGATTGGAGTTTGCTGGGCTTGGTGGCACCCACAGTAATCCTATTAGTATTCATCGGTAGCAGTAAGGATTTTTACCTGTTTGACAAGCCACCAAACCTTCTTCTGTAACCAACTGTGAAATGTATTAATGTGTTGAGGCTGCAGTAGCTTAGTGTCGGTAATTGGCGAGTCTTACTCTTCGAATTTAGGTCCATAAATTTATATCTATTAATTGTAATAAAATTCTGTGCATATATGTAAGTAGTATAATTTTTTTATACGCACATGACCTTGATACATTGGAACCGTAATACTCTTTCTATTTTGGTAGTAAATTATTATATGTTTTTAAAATGCTGATCAAATCCAAATTGAAGTGCCGTGCAATAGAGTTCCGTATTGTAAATGAACTAAATGTAATTATCCCACTCTGTGAAAATTTCATTAGCAACTTTTGACATCCGTTTTTCGGGTTTTAATGATATGAATGATTTTGAATGACAACCGGTCAATAAGGATTCAAAGTGACTCGTAACTTTCTATTACGCCTTATTTTAATAATTCAACGCCAAAAATTCAAGTGACAATGATAAATCATAAGAAAACATGACTTTTACAAGCTTTTTTGTAAAATCCTAACAGCGTAATATTTTTCAAACACACCGCGCCGACCTTCATAAAAAAATTCGCCCACCCGCACACAATAGACCAATAAACAAGTTGGAGACACCTCTATTAACAATATCCATGTGATTAGTTACGGCATTGTAGACCACACAGAAACAGGACCAGAAGACGAACGGAACGAAAATCGGCGCTTGACAAAGTGACCGATAAAGTTATAAATATACGGAATTGACAATGGAGGTCGTAATTCAATATTGACTGAACGGCGTGTTGACAATGTTGCGAAATGTTGTTCTGCAGTGGTGCCACTGTTTCGATTGAAGAAAATCTAAATATCGAGAATGAGAAAAAAACAATTTTTTTCGAGAAACCCTGTACTTTAACGGACTTGAAAATAGCAGTAGAATCTCAATGCGTATGGTTTTTTTTTTGTTTGTACTCCGTACTCCGTTATTTATAAACCGATTTGGAATATTTCTTTTATGTTTGAGAGGATACTTTTCCCGTTTGGGTATTCTGTTCGACTGTAAAGTTATAATATAAATGCTACCTACGATAAAAGTACCAAGATGACTTTTAATTATACCTTGAAGAAAGAGTATGAGTGTTAGAGAATATTTCATCTTTGGCTGGGATCAAATGAAAAGAGAAAAGATTGTTCAAATTGATTGCAGATAGCAATGAGTTACAGTAGGTAACAAATGCCAATTGGACTAATTGAAAGTACCGAACATTTTGGGATGTAAAATCTAAATTGCCTTCTAAGGAGTTCTTAAAATGAAACTTTCTTTTACAATTAATAATTAATTATAAATTAATAAGTAAAAAGACACCCGTCAGTGTGTTAGTTATTGAACAATGAAAATCTGTATTCTTATGGTATTAATATTTTCAGTCACTGCGACCCACCACCTCTTACAAGCTGTATAGAGGTTTTATTTTCTTATCCGTCCATTTAATTTAAATTATTTGTTTTGAGGCCACTATAGACCAGTCCCACAATACGTCCGCACTCGAACAATGTTTGCTTGAGGCACTTTCAAATTAGCACCATAAAATTAAGGCTTTAACATACGGGCGTATAAATTAGACTGGTTTTATTTGCGACAGACGTTTTAGAGTTATGTCTGCCACATATGGACAGAGAGATAATATTATTTGAAATAATAAACGGATTTGTTGAGCAGAAATAATAATATGTACGTTCGCTCTCGTTATTTATTAGTTTTTGTGCGTTGTAATGATGAATCGCTCACACGTCTTGTGGCGATTACGACTGATCAATAAAGTTCACCAACTTTAAGCACGTTCAAGAGTTGTATGGATGACCGCTACTGGCGAAATTTCATGAAACCTCCCATGTTTCAAAGTTTATGTTAAACCACCGATTCTTGTCGTTACATAAAGAAAGCTACGCTTAATAAATATTTTATTTATTGAACATTGCGGTAGCGGAACTTTCGTTAGTTAGCTTACATTTTCGACTCGAAGTTCATATATCTATAGTAGCTATTAACATAAGTCTCTCATAAACAATTGATGACTCCATAGCCCAGCTGATGGTGATCCTGCCTGCCGAGCGCGGAGCCCCGGATTTGATTCCCAGCAGGGGCAGACATTCACATAGACAGACAAATGTTTGTGAAAAATTGACAATGATGTGACAGATAAATGTTTGTTCGAGGGTCATGGGTGTTTGTGATGTCATATTTGTGTACGTCTATGCCGCCCGCAACACAGGGAATGCTAGTGAGCGTGTTTGTGTGTGTAAACGCTTAATTACCCATTAATATTAAAATACTCTATTTCGTTTGATATGTTAATTTAATAGTACCTACTGTATACGATTACTTCAAATGTCAAATATTTATTCAACGACCCTAAAAGGTTCGAATCTTTAATCCGTGTTAAAATAACCAAAGTTAAACTTGGCATGTGCTCTACTTCAGGCTGTAGGGTTGTCAGTTTTGGCTGAATTTATGTATGTCTCTACTTTACTTTGAAACACAATTTACTTACACGTTGGTGAGAATAATAAATAAGTTCTCCGTTTCGTATATTCACTACAAGCTATGCAAATATACTTATATAAGCATTCTTTAGTATATTTCTTATAATTGTACTATCAGACTTTCCGCTGTTACGCTATTATCTTTACATATAATAACATTTTAACTGATCGCTTTATGTACATGAAGGATATATGAGAAAACCTATTAGCGGTCTTCATAAACGCAATAGAATCCAAAACAACAGTTGTCAGAATTTGTCTGTTTTTCTGTGCGTTTTTGCGCGCTAATCTCAGAAAGGGTTTAACCGATTTCAGTACGGTTTTCACTACTGTATTGCAGTAAGCATTATCTATTATTAAAAGTTAATTTAATCGCAAATCGTCTATAAATAACAAAGTTATAAATTAATACACTTCTAGTTCATAGAACGAGTAAAACCCAGTGCTAAAACAATGCAGGTGCTATTTCTAAGCGCAAGGCGTTTGCTAGTTTTCAGAAAAAAAAATTACCGTTTTTGATATGTATCCGGATATAACGAAATTAATATTTTTTTTTATGCACTAACTTTGTTATGTATATTTAATACGGTGACAACCCTGTATTCAACCCTAAATATGCTATGGATGTATAAAAGATTTTTTTAAATCCGCAAATGTTAAATTGTGAGCCCTCTATATTTCACCCTTCAGTGGATAGGCGCTGAGCTCGATAAAAGGTTTGAAAGTTCAAAATGTAGATTTATCATAAGTTGTATTGAAAATATTAGGGCGTGATATACCAAGATTTTAATAACAATATATTGGTATGGAATGTCACGATATTTTTTTATTTGTCCCAAAAAACTAATATTGTTGTTAATATTTTAAACTATTTATACATCATATTGTCATTATCTAATTTAATTCATACAAAAAGGAATTTATTAATACTGCCTCTTTATTTATACCTTAAATTCTTTATAAAAACAACAAGTACTTTACGGCGCAACGAGGGAAATGGCTCTAGGTTTGATTAATTTCCGTAATTGTAACAAGGGACTAATATAGAATGTTGGATAGGCGGGCATTACAGGAAAATACACAGACTTGTCATTGTATTTGCGCGCGCGCCTCACGTGTTTTTGTGGAACGTCGTAATACGAATTCTGATTGTTATTTTTGTCAAGATATCGTTCTCTGCACTTCCATATTTAAAAAAGATATAAAAAGTAGTATATTTGTAAACTTTATAATTATTACATTTCATAAAAACTACTATATCAATTTCGGTTTTAATCTACGTTTGATGACACTAATATTATTATAAATTCCAGAGAACTACCTATATGAACGATACAATCTATTCGTCCACTGTATCACAGACCTAATCCATCTTTAACATCTCGACTTAATACCGATAGATGGCTACCAAATGTTACTGTAACATCACCATGACTTCGATGTTACCGTCACTATTAGGGGAGAGTGGGCAAAATGGGTGTAAGGTGCCAAATCATCCCTGGCTCTTAGTTATACATATTTATTATCATTTCACAGATTTAGAGGCATTTGATATATTTACTCATATTACAAAGTTGTTGAGCAATAAAAAGAAGGTTGCAATTCGGTGTAATAAATTTCGCCTGTGAGTAAAGTATTCTTAATCGTACAAACGAGTAAGCGGTTCCACCTGATGCTGAACGATCACCACCACTTACGAATATCCATAGCACCAAAGCCGCCCCTGAAACATTACCAGCTAAGAATGAAGCGGTGCATTCATTCCTTGATTGTGAATTATGAGTAGGTATAAATATTGATACTATAATTTTGGACATAGTTGAACTTCTGTAAATATATGTTACCCCAAAATAAATCATTGGAAATAATCTTCTTATTTAAAAATCGCGTGCAGTGTTCCAAAAACAAAAATAATCCGTTTCATTCATTCAATTATGCAACCGTGCATTACCGCTGCACAATAATTCGAACTGGCTTTCAAACAGAATAACAGGTGAGCTTATTAAGGATTACTCACGCTCATTTGCGAGATAACACCATCTGCTGTGAACGGAACGCCGATTGCGATCTATCATTCAATCGTTCGGTCTATATGACTCATTCGAGTGAATGGGCTCGTGTATCGAATTATCTTGTTTAATGGATCAGTTGGCTTCGTATTGTTTAAGGTACTGATAAATGAAATATTAAAGTTGCGTAACGTGCATTTATGTTAATTCAAGGTATAAAAATATACAAGTATACATATTGTTAAGTTTAACCAATTTTTTTTAGAATATTTTTATTTTTTGATCAACAACATTTCAATAATTTAGATATGATTTGTGTATAACACGAAAGCTGATTATTAATGTTACTAAGGGTTTAAAAATACAAATTATTCTTTTTAACCATAAATTCCTGAATCCTTCTGATCTTTCGTTAATGTTTTAATGTCTAATTTAGAACTGTAAATCTGTTCTTATTTTTCTTCAGACAACATTATCTTTTCATTCACAAATAATTATACCTCTCGAATTATTGTTACTTATTGTTATCATGAGTTTAATAAATATTTCATTTATATTTTTAAACATTTTTCATGAATTACAGTGTATTATAAACTGCATGAAATCCATGCATTAGTTTTAAGACTAATGCGTTCAGAGACAGTTTTATACGTCTTTGTAACGAAGATTGTAAATTATCATCATTACAACCCACAATTGTGCCATCACTGCTCTTGGTTTCCTCTCAGAATGAGAAGGTTTAAGCCCATAGCCTGCCACGCTGGCTAAATCCAGATTGACTTTACACACCTGTGTGAAGGAAAGTGATAATTAATTTGTAATACATACATAATTTGAATAATTACAGATGCACAGAGTTTGATCTTGTGTATGTGCTGGAGAGCAACGTTCAAATCACAAGCTATTACTGTTTGCTTTATTAGTTATGCTGTATTATAAAGAACTTGAACTGCTCTTCCTGTCGCATCATTCGTTAAACCTATAAGTTGCATCCCCATACTTATGAATCAGAATGAATATTATCCCGATGCTTCAATTTTCCTATTCGATTATAGTATTAAAGCATTAAAGATATCGCTAAGTCAGCATTCGGTTCATTTTTCTTCCGTGCAAGGAACCCCAAAATTTCACTTTCGCAGAATTAGTCTCGATAATCCGTGGCTAATTTATCATAGTTATAGGGAGGAATTAATAGGAAACATAGAGGAGTGCATTTTTGTACCCAACTTAATAGAGCAAATTGTCTAATCACGCATAAAATTATTAAATATTATGAAGCGTATAGCTACAAAAGGTTGCATCTTAAATTAACAAAGACAGAATTTATTGTTAATAGGGTTGTCAGCCTTATAAAATACATATTGAATTCAACTTTTTTTAACATGTCAATCCAATTATTCTGTAACTTAAAAAGACCTAAAAATACAAGTGGTTTTTAAAGTATCAGCAACAGAAAATAAGCACATTGGATATGTGATGGTCAATGATCACTACCATCTCATATCTAAAGCGCCAAATTTATTGCTGATCAAGAAGAAGATAAACCTTCTTTTTAACTGATTCTCAGGCTCTGCAAATGAAACAACGATTTAAAGAAACTTAAAAGTAATACTTAAATCAATTTACCTATCTTGGCTTTAATCTTAAGATGTATTAAGAAATTTCTAAAAACCTTGGTAATGAGTGGTTTGTTTCAAACATATTTGAAAAGTTAAAATTAACTCAAAGTATAAGATTGTTTGTGGCTTTAAAAAGTTTTTTCATAAATAAGTTAAACGTAACAGCCCCTAAATTATGATAGATCACTTCACAAATGCACACCGTTGGCGTTAAATGCCTTCCTTCATTACACACTTCCGTGAAAATCACATTAAAACACGAAAAAAGTACAGACAGAAAATTACAAACCATTTGACATCTGACACCGCGAATATTCAAATTAATGCATTATCAATACGACCATAGTGCACTTGAGTAGAACAAGGGTGCTTTTATGACACCTACGTATCGTACACACTACGCCTACACCCACTTTCACGGTACACAGTTCAAAAAACCACGTTGACAGCCTTGTCCGTAAAGGTGGTATGCCAAAGAATATCTAGGTATTTTTATCAACTGTGGTCGCTCGTAGAGGAAGTTGGGGTAATATGTACAAACAGGTTATGACACGTAATTTACGCGTAAATCAAATTTGACCGGTGGGTGTGTTTCGTTGTCTCGCACATATGGCGATGTTTCTATACAAAATGCGATGATTGTTACGTTTCTGAGTGCTTTCGTGTGTACCGTGACGCTTCGGTGTTCGTGATGAATAGGAATAAAGCTTGTGTTTTCGAGCGTTTATGGGCACGCTACTTTTGTCTTCTGTTTTTATATCCTGACATTTTTGTCAGTAAATCTGATGCATTTATTGACGTCGTTCTTCGATTTTTCGTAATTTTCAAACGTTATTTTACTTACGATATAACAATACTTAAAATTTAAAAATCTGTTTTTTAAATGGAGATCATGATTCATATAAAATCTAATATAAATAAATATGTTATGCTGTTGTTTTAATATTGAATAACAATAACAATACTGTAATTATTTACAGAAATATAAAGTCACACAAACGCAGTCTTGCCATGACTATATCCATGTAATTTGGATATAAAATACAAAATCGTAAGTGTTAAGGGTTATGTAAAATTTTAATAACGTAATATAACTATCTAAATTCAAAAAGTTGTTTTAAGAGTATATTACAAAAATAATTTTCAATATTTAATATCAAAATTAAATGATATAACGTACAAAGGTTTTTGAATTAAAGTTGCGTGTTTTTTAACATTAAAAATATATTAAATTTAGTCAACTTTATAGATCCCAGAGCTTGCATTATAGCTTGCTATCTAGCCAAAATCAAAAATAAGATAGCAATCAGGAGGGGAGAAAACAATATGGCCTAATGAACTAATTAACATGATTATAATTCGAAAGTTGTTTTATTTTACGTGACCGTATGTTGCTATTTCCCTATTATAAATTGATTTTTAAATTAGAAAGTACGTACGTAACTACGTACGCCCTGGACCCGAATATATTTTTATTTGTTTATTGTTTTATTTTTCCAAATAATTCCAAAAAAAAACTAGACCGAATTTGCCAGTGATTCCAGATTTAGGAAGTTTACGTAGTTTATTAAAACATAGTATAAATAACATAAAAATCAGTTACAAAGAGCCTCGCAAAGCAAAAACAATTTTAATAAATTTGTACTTCAACACTTATCTTGCTATTTAAACACCACCAAGGGTTGTATTATCAAACCATGCAATGCTGTTTTAACCAAGAGTAATCCCCATTCTGGCACATTATCCCGCTAAGTAGTCACTTATTAAAGTCCGCTTGAATTTTACGCCACAAAAAACTATAAGCCACCCCGCAGTTTAGTGTTACTGCGAGTGAACACCTGCGCGGTTCACGTCGAAATCGAACAATATGATGCTTGCCACTTGCTGTAAAACCTGTACGCTGAAGGTAGATGCTGCTTTTAGTTTTTGTAAAAGTGTATATAACATACTATTTACACGTTAGCCGATGTGATATCGCCAACCATAAATCACCATAAATCAGTCTTATTATGTCGCTTTTGTAAGTTACTGTTTGCAATTTTTTTTGCAATTAGTCGACAAACGAAAAGATGATCCACCTGATTTGTAAGTGGTCACCATTCAGTAACACTAAAGGTATCACCGAATAATTGCAGGATACCCGCATTATAACTGGCTTTCTGACAGTACGACCAAAACACGTCTGAAACATTTCAGGTTCGATTCTAGTAGGAGGGTAGTAGCTAACCAGTGGTATAGAACCCAAAGACTTCCAACAGGAGGGACCATTTTCCATCGTCTTTTGCGTGGTTCAGCAGGGTGTACCACGAGCAGGTTAGCTTGAACTCAAGGATGGATGTAGCCCCTTATACATCAAAATAAACAAACATAATGTATTATGATCAAGGTAGTTGAGCAAGCAAACTATGTACTCTCATTATAAATATAACATTTATTAATAAATTTACTACAGAATTATCTATTAAATCATATTATAATTATAAATTAGTGAATTATGATCTAATAAAATATGCAATCGTCTTGAAAACATAAATTATTATTTTGTGTGTTTTAGCTGAAATTGGTACACGCGATTATTTTATTTAATGCCAATATTTCGGCCCAATTGCATGAACTATTCATCTCCAAACAAATTTTTAAATTTTATGTATCGTTATATAAGAAGTAAAATAAATTTACAAATTACATTTCAGTATTTCATTTAAATATTTTTACAAATGGAAAACTTCAAGGGAACGCACTCGAATCGGTCGAACGAACGTTGTACACCCCCTGCGAAGTAGTAATGAAGAATTATTGTTTTTAACGTCATTCTACTGTTTTGTATACGGATTTCCTTTCTGTAAGTCTCCTTAGAGCCCGAACAAACACGTTTGCACTTGTGACTTTGTCGGTGTATTATTGTTTTATGTTAGTTATACTTGCATGGAACAATAAGCTTTACGAACACGAAATAAAGTACAAATTTATGCGACAATACGAGTATTTTTTCTCATGTGTATTAGCCGACTTATTATATGTGTTTGTAGTAATTTAATTTTACGGTTTATATTTTTAAGATGCTGTTGACATATTCACACATTTGCCAATACATGCATCCACAGAAATACGAGCTCTAATTTCCATGTAACAGTTTTTTGGTCTATTGTCATCCCAAAAATCGACTTATGGTTCTCTTACTGAGTGTAAAAGTACCGGGAAAGTGGAAGGAGAAATATGTACATTTTTAATTTGGAACACGTATAGATATACGAATTAAATACGTTTATTACATACATTTATTTTATTAAAAAGAAGACTGACGAAAACAAAAATTTTGTTTCGGTAATTGTATCACTCGCTCCGCTCATGAATCTAGAGTAGAATTTTTCGTGGCTCTCGAGATGCATATAGTTCTGAAAGAAATTTCCACTTATCCGACTCGTTATGAAATGCACCGTTAAAAAATTAGCATCGTAATTTGTTGGATATAATTGTATTTCCCAATATATGTACGAACATGCACGCACACAAATACAGACAAAAACACGCGCTCCCACACACTACACCGTGCAGTGGCCACTTACATTGTTTTAATTTTTTTACATCATGATTTCCGAAAGTTTGTCTAGGTTTGAGTGATAATTTTAGTCAAACATATGTACATATTTACAAGCATACGCTGTATGAACCGTTGTATCGACCTTTTACGGAAAATAAAGGGACAAGTTAAGACACGGTCAGAACATTATGTTCAATGACTAGTGAATACGGCCCCTCAGAGTGGGCCGAGAAATAAATCATTGCTAATACGATTTTGCTTCAACATATTTCTCGTACCTCCCCTTAAGGATGACTTCAGTGTATCCTATATTTGAAAAGAGGCGTATATAGTGTTATGGTGTGATTCTACGGAAATGTAATGTACTAGGATAACCTATCGCATGTTCATTTGTTTTGCATTGGAATGGAATGTTCAATTTATGTGCTTTTTTGTATGGTAAGGACAACTTCAATAGCTGGTTCTTCGAAGAGAAGGTCCAGGTAAGGGCTCCCGATTGATTAAAATCTCTTTGATAGCTGTTACTGTTACCACTTACTGTGTCACTGTGTGTAGCTGACTGTTAAGTTGCACTACGTTAAGGTTATTGTTAGTTTATAATTTTATAATACAGCTTAATTATCTAGCGCATTTGAAGGGGATCCAGGATTTCGTAAGCGTTTCGCTATCTCCTCGACGTAATACCCCACAATATACAGGGTCGCTAATATAGGGATTAGATATATACTTGAATATCTTAATACAGTATCAACAGGGCCACAGTTTCGTCATATTTCGGTGTAATGTGTGTTAATGACAGTTAAAACGCGCATATAAATGTTTGCACGTAACCCTGAAGTAGGATTCATTGTGTTACATGTAATTTACTCATATATCACTAGATTTTACGAGCAGCGTAAAACTGAAAACAAACAATTTATCTGTCACACATGCAACACACACGATGTGAAATGAACTTTTCAAAAGCTTTTTTTTCTAAAATAAATCAAGCTCTTTAAAAATAGGTCTAGAAAGTGCTTCCTTCCAACAGTTGTTGAATTGGTAATTCCTCGATGTTGCTCATAGTTATCAAAGACAGTAACCATTTACACACAACCGATTACCACTTAAACCAAAAAAAAAACAAACATTTCTTCGCTGTCCACGAATCATACCCAGAACTCGGAAATGTAACCAAGATTAATCTAATTAATTACTTAAAGATTATTGGTTACATTTTTTCGGTTGCTTCTAGAAGGTTTATCTACAACCCAATATAATGTGTTTAAAAACACAAAAGGCAGCGCGAAAGTTGTGAAATAAACAACCAAGAGCGAAGAAGAGAGGAAGTTGTTCTCAAATGGAACAAGTGCACACACGCGCAGTTAATCTGTTGATGATAAATGACGGTCCACGCTCTTGATTCAGCTGGGTTATACAAGGTGATGATATTATTACTTTATAATATAAATAAAATTTGTCTGTCGCGCTACGGTCTGAACATGACGGGTACTTACGATTTTTGTGTTTTCACCGATATTTCGACCCAATTATATTTAGGGATCATGACAATAATTACATGGTCCTGAGGTCGTGTGTCTTGATATTCTACCTAAAAATGCAAAAAGAAGTAGCCGTAAAGTTGACAGGCTCCCCTGTCGTTAGTGTCTGTCAAGTGTCAACCGTTAAGAGTTTCTCCCCTCCACCGCATTCTCGCCGTGACCATGACCCATGTAATTGTGTTAAAATATCGCTAAAACGCAAAAATCGTGAGTACCTGTTACAGTAAGATGGATAATGTCCACCATGATGTAAGTAAAAATCATATAACCATTACGATCCAGAAAAGACTGCATGGATTATCTCAGGGTTCATGCCAATAGACAGAGGAAGGGTATGTTAATATTATGTAAAATTTAAAATATATCTCAATACAAAAACCCCGTATAAAAAATTTTTGGATAAAATTTTAATCATATGAACTTGTATTTCGTTCAGCTGTATACATATAAATTTGTGTATCACACACAGCAGATATGTTTTATATGATTGGTAACGACGGCATTTGCTAATTAAATACGAGATTAAATAATAAATTATAAATAAATAATTGAATATAAATAGTTACTCTAAGCGGCCGACAGAGGGCATTGTACGTGGTTATTTGTAAACTTTTTCGTTTAATCTTCAACTGATTTGAAAAGAGAAAATATAGGTATATTTTATATTTAATGTTTTATACATATATTTTATAGGTTATGGTAAATTTAGGAGTAATGACACTGTTAAAGACGTGTTTTTTCTTAAAATAATTTACAAAATCACTTATAGGGGGAATACAAAATGATTATTAAATATTTAATATCATGAAAGCTTAGGCCTGAGACATAATTTAAATAAATTAATAGAAGTTATTAATTTATTCATTTGCCCTTTTTTTCTATGACTAGACACATAGCGTACGCAGCGTATCAACTGATAAACATCCTGTACAATAAATACGCGTGACTTCGCGACCGGTCCACAGATTACGTTGCATAATAGCACTGCATCGATTATGTTTCGTATTAACTGAAACAATTACCCACACCCACGGGTCAACGGACGGACTGCATAGGATTAAACGTAATGATCTTTTGACGAGATACATACTTCTGTTCGGTTAGTAGCAGAGCGACGAGCTGTGCACACACAGTAAATAGTTCAAAATTTTTAAAAAAGGCAATAAAATGTCACTCGTAAAGACAAATTGAGTGATATAATAAAAAAGTGAAGATGTAAGATTGCAGGGATGTCGTTGTATGTCGATAGGCGACTGAGAACACGTACCATCGTGCGACCCTGTGGGTGAATGAATTTATTTTCCTCAGTCCGCAAGATTATATAAAAAATAATTATACGTAGTTCCATTAACTTTGGATTAGTCTTGTGGGTTAAACAAAATAACTTTTCAACCCCAGTAGAAGCAGTAAGTCTTCGTAAACTGCCCGCTTTTGTTCCTTAAATCTAAACGAAGAGATTGATAGTTTGATTCCGGATCACCATAAAATTACTCTATCTATGTTGTAAATCGCCAGTAGATGGCGCAACTGTACGTTAAATTTTATACCGTTCTGTCGATCGCCATGGAAATTGTATTGTATACATAGATATTTGACTAAGGAGAATATTTTCAATTCTTCTACTGTTTTTAGGAAAATTAAAATAATTTCTTCTTTTGTTGTATGTTTTTGTTTACCTATAACTAAACCATCATTGGACACTACTGAAACAAAACAGTAAGTATTGGAAATTATTTAAATACCTTCCCATAACTAAAACACAGAAAGACTAGCCAGAGATGCCCGGTAACAATCATATATCTATCACTTATCTATCTATAATATTTATCTATCTATAATATATCCATTTTTCATATACAGAGGAACAATAATAAGTAAATGCTTTGATTTTAATTAATTAAAAAAGCGTTTTACGGAGATTTGACACAACTTTTATTGAAAACTTGTAAACCGCCGTCACTTCGCTTATGGAAAACTACTCCTTACGCTTAGAAATAGCACCCGTATTGTTTTAGAATAATTTATAACTTATTTATTTATGGACGGATTGAAATTATACAAGCTTTAAATATTAAGAGATGTTTACTGCAATATATTAATTAAGTCATAGCGAAATCGCTTAAGACGTATCTGTGATTAGTGCGCACAAACGCACAGACGAACAGACAAACGAACAAAAGTTCTTACACCGATTGTTTTGGGTTATATTGCCTTAATAAATTCCCCTACTAATAGATTTTCTCATATATCCTTCATGTACAGAATGTCATCAGTTAATTTTTTATTTTAATGTAATAGATTATTAATGTTCTTCTAACATTTTTATCTATTATATTATAACTATATATTTAGGTAGTATTCCTAAAATACCTTTAATGTGTTTTGGCGCTTACCAAGTACCCTAGTCGCTTCAATAGCGACGACCACAGATCCTATAATAGATTAAAATTTGCTACTTTTCTGGCTAGTCATAGCCAGTTAAAGGGTCGATTGCTTACCGGTACGCTATAGGTGATATTATTAATACCAGATAGAGATTCTAAGTGCACTCAGAGTATTCGACGCATAGAGCCTCAATTAAGAAGCTTATTGTCCATTTGTGCGTCAGTAACAAGCGCGGTTGCAGGGGATGAATGAAGGCATTGTCTCGATATTTGTTATCGTTGCTCCGATTGCAGGTTCGGTTTCCCTAATTGTAGTGCGTTGAACTATTGTAATTTGTACCCTAATTGAGGTCTATTTGGGATAGGAGCTTATTACTATATTGTACATATATGAAAAGTATAGATTTCGCTAATTTACTCTTCTTAGGTATTCTAGAGCAGCTACACAACAGAGAATACGGTAAGTTTTTTTTTTTATACATGTGTATGATATGGTAATAATTAAATGTATTTTGAATTACAGAAGTGGCGGGTAAGTTGTTTAACATATAACTCTCTCAAATTTATGTTTAACTTAGTCTTCTATGCTATTAATTTGAATGAAAAATAAATGAATGAAACATTATTTAGAAATAATTGGTTTTTGCTTGAGTTTTTAGACACAAAATTTAATACTATTTCCAACTGTGTCAATGTTACTTATAATGCAAATTATGAAAGAGACTTTTGTTACGTGAGCGATGAGATATGAGCAATTAAAACCTGTTTGTTTTACTTATAATTTTAAGATTTAAGAACTGTGAATTAAGTTACCATCCTCTTCCTCCTGACAAACTAAAAACAACTGAGTATAAATACATAATCAAAAGAACACAACAGAATACACAAACGATTTTCGACCTAATTTAACTGTTATTTTCAAACGGTAATAAAAGCATTAGAATCACTCATTACGCTGAGACTGTGCTTCTAGCTCAGCAAAAACCAGTACTCAACTAATTATCGTCATTAAATGTACCAAAGATTCTTTAACGGCTCTCCAATAGAGCAGATAATCAGCAAAGCCTCAAAACAGCTTTGTGCGTGACGTCAGTGACTCCGTGCAAACACCGGAGACCGCAGCCCTGAGCAGGCTTAATGTGTCGTCGGCAAAAAAGTCAGCAAATTTTTTAATATTACTTTTTAAATATCATCCAAAAAAAAAAAAGGTTTTTGTACTCCAAAAATGAGACATGGTTAAGATTGTGTGACAGTATTGTAGGATATCTGCCCGTAAATAACAAAAAAAGATTGAGCTCGGTTAAAAGATAATTTTAATATAGCGAGTAAACTCGCTTATCTTAGATTTGAATAGTATGAACAGTAACTTATTAAACTAATTATCCTATAATAAAAATACCGACTTGTTTCATTACTATGTATTGTATAAATGATGAAATATTTTTGATAAAGATTTACTTTTAGTTCTCTGTTTCTTTTAATTGTCACTTAGCAAATCATCTAAAATAATGAGCGTCATTATAGCCATGAAGACTTAATTTTTTTTCCAACGCTACTCACTAGCACTTATCAGCATACAGTACGGTCGATTGAAGCCTACTCCATCCATATGTTTGCCCCCCGGTTTACAAACTATGTGTGTGCTCCGGTATTTGTGGATTTGAATGTATTGAAACTGTGTCTGTGGAATCAGCTTTTGGAAACGTCCAGTATTTGTCTGTTGACTGAGGCTTCCTCTCCTCCTCCTCTTTCCTCTCCTCTCTGTAACAGATCAATGTATAATTTCAACGTCGTTTAATTTCAAATATCGTCGTATGAAACAGGCGTAGCAATGCACAAGCGTTAAAAAATAATTTGATCTACCTTTTATATTGCATATGCATATGGATGGTGTGGTTATTCCACACCAACATACTAGTACATTTCCTGTACACTGCGAACATATCTGTTTGCTGAGTTTGGAAAGCATAGTATGTGAATCTGTTACATAAGTAACGGGGGTGAGGAATGAAAATTATATCTAATAATAAGCTATTTCTTTGATATCTCATATAAATTCGAAACCAAACATTTTTTTTATATTTTGTAATTTATCCCCCAAAGTCATCCATTATAGATGGAATTTGCTTCTTCATGTACACGTTTTGTACTCTTAACGGAAAATTTCTTTATCTATATAAGAAACTTAAATTCAAAGTATTTTTTTTAATCTACTCCTTAATAACTAAGATGAAAACTAATTGAAAACTCTCATAATCGCAGAGAAAACAATAGATCGCGTCTGTTTACCTCGCTCACGGCTAGATGGCGTGCATTAGCTACGTCAACAGGGCTCGTCTGTAATCCGCTCGCCACATACCCTCGCTGAGCAAACAGAAGTGTATGCTTAATGGACATGGAATTATTAGCGCATTCATGAGTGCATCCTATAACAGAAGTATATAGGTAACTTATTGATTGAGTAGAAAGAACCAGTAGCCACTTAATCACTGGGTGGTGTAAAACTATTCTGAAGCTCTAAAATTTCTGAGGTTTTACCAGTGGAAGAGACCAATAAAAAATTGATAAGGTAGGCACAAATTTTTGAGGTGAGCATGAAATATTTATAAAAAATCTCGTAAAACAGGTAACGATCGTTTTGGTCGCTATTTATCGTTTGATCACTTTGTCGCTTTAAGCGCATAACTGTCGGAGCCCGGGTCTTCTGACGCAGCAAGGGTGTTTGAGGCTATCCGGCACACTAGCTAAGTGCGACTGGAAGAACAAACCCACCTCAGAGGAAATGACACAGAGCTTCCAGATATGTGGTGTCATCGTAATATATCTCTTCTCCAAAGTAAGTTATAGTCAATTTTGTACAACTATAAAAAAATTAAGTTTTTAAAACAAATAAATTCATAATTGTTTGAGTACATAACTAAAGGTATATAACGGCTTATTCATGTCACTGTTTAGTCGGATTAGCCCGATTAGTTTACGGACTTATTAGAATTCCTTTTCCAAGAGCCGACAGCAACGAGAACGCGTTTGCGAATGTTAAAAATCAAAGATACATATATGCAAGAATTGAACCCGGGGCGTGTCACATGAGTGAGAAAATAACTTTTAAACCACTAATTTACCGCTACTTTTTACTTCGTCAACCCGCAAATAGTTTTAAGGTTAAAATTATCCGCAATAAAATATTACGCGGTTATTTTTTTGTCCCCAGATGTTGGCTTTGAACTGTTAAATATGGGTTTACGCTATTATTTAACTTTTCATTTCAAAGCAAGTTTGTGATTACATGTCAAATTATTTTATGTTGTAATAAATTGATCGTCACTTCGTGAGAATTTTTTTTTAAGTTTTTTGTCTGTTTTTTGTAACGATGACATTCACTTTTTTATTGGGTCACGAACACAATTTTTAAATTTCACAGCACGAGGGAATGATTGTGTGTTTTAAGGCTCAATCCTTTCCTCTTGGGAGTTGATGATCACGTGAGAAAATACAATTAAAGAAGGTAAATAATCCTTTTTTCCACTACTTTGAGTGATTTTACTGCATAGTTATCAATCGATTGAAATCAAACCCAAGTCCTAGATTTTATAATTGCACGCTGATGAGTGCGAAGCCCATGAGTACCAAGTATATTTATTACCTAACATTGAGAAGCTAATATTGCAACAAAGGAACAATATGCGTAATGGCGAACCAACTAGACGCAAGCCGTTCAGAACAATTACGGACTTAATAGAATAAATGGAGTAATCAGGCCACTTCAGTACAGAAACGGGTGGGTTGGTACTGTCGGTGCGGAGACTTAGAGTGCGTTTGCTTGAAGGAGATAAAGGAGTAAAGAAATGGAGTTAGTATTACGAATATAAACTAAGTAGTATAATTCATAAGATAAATACAAGAATTTAAATCATAAAACTGAAGTTATGTGTACTGGTAATTAAGAATAATTTGAATAAACTACGATATAATGAGGACAAGAGATTACCGTTAATTGTAGACTGTTTAAAAAAGTATGCTTTAATAACAGAAATGTTTAACTTTTATTTGAATTGATTGAGATCACATTCGCATAAAATATTACTATTTTTTATCTCCAGACGATGAATTTCAGCTATGACAAAGTAGTTATGAGTGGGAAAAAACAAGAGCTATTACGAAATTCATATGTGATGAATGTTTTCAATAATCTACAAAGAGACGAGGAAACAAAAGGTTTATGAATAAAAAATGTTAAAATAAGTAAAATGTCAAGACTTTACTATAAGCGATTGAGTTCATACGAAGGACGATAGATATATATTCGATAGAATATCTCAATTTCTCAAGGATTTCCCATTTTCTCAAGGGCCACCCAACTCGACTTCGCAGGAACACTCTTCTCTTGTATATATTCTTAAAGTTTTGGCGTAATCCTTCTTCTGCCAGTTACCTTCAAAATTGTTTTACATTTGCTCATCCCTCACATAGAGGTTACACTTTTCTTAATTTAGCATCACATAATAAGCTTGTGGAACTCTGTTCTTGTAGCTTGTAAGGGGAGACTAAAAGGGGCTTCCCGAGTTGAGGGCGGTAAGAGTGGGAGCTCGAACCGTCCGGCTAACGACCACGGGAAGGACGATGGTATGTGTGGTTGCGTACCATCGATCAGATCGGATGGTGTGGGACGGGACATGTTGTCGCTCCCAGGTAGAGCCCGATAGGAAATTCTATAAGAGGGCAGTAAATAAAATTTGGACTGTCTGCGTTTATTATAATAAATAACAAATATTTAAAATTCCTAACACTTAACTATCCATTCCTAATACAATGCGGGTGCTATTTCTAAACGTAAGGCGTAGGTTATCTGAAGCTAAGCGAGGGCGAGTTACTGGTTTTCAATAAATCTATCCTTGATGACGTAAAATTAAAGATAAACAAAATCGCACTCTCTGCCACCGAATATACTCCCCTGAAACAACTCGAAAACACACGTTAACCCAATCCTGCTCCCTAAAACACCTTTTGTCGCAGCAATAATTTGAATGCTAATGTGTTAATTATCAGTTTTGCATCGTAATTAGAAACGCGTACAAGTGCTATGAATATTGGATTTGAGTGAGTGGGTTTGGGTTTCGTGCTAAATGGGAATTGATTAAGCTTTGTTTTGACAACCACCACTGGTTGAATCGTGTTTCATTTGGTTAATAAATTTGACATTGATTGGTTTTGATTACGTTATAGAACTTTTGTATTCTGTTAACTTCCGTGATCTTGTGACTGATTACATTAATAGAAAAATCCAACTCAGTCACCTCGTTGTAAGTGTAAGAACGAGTCAATGAAACCAGCCATGCAATTTGATAGCTGGTACCCATGATTTGTGATAAATTCCGTCATCTGTTTTCTTAGCTTCTCTTTTTATATTCTTTAAGAAACAAACCATACATTTACGTAAACTGTTTTTGGCTGTAAAATATTTGTTCCTTTTTAAACTATCACTGAGAATTTATAGTTTCATGTATTTAGTCAAATTGTGGACTCAGTTCAGTTAGATTTATGGACTTCGAAATCTAATTTACTTCCAAACAAAATTAAACTTCATTTGTTTATGGTTTATTTTCAACATTGAATCTTTGAATTTATGTATTTAGTATGTAGTAAATTTAAATTTTTACCGTGCAGTGAAATCGTAGAAAATCGGAAGATATCGATAATCCTTAAAGGGTCCTTAAATGAATCTGTTCTTTCATCAACGTTATGGAACGAATCTTGTCCAAACACACTACAATAACAAAGATTTTGTAAACTGTATTTGCCATTATCTAATGCTTACAAAAGTAATATTTGTTACTGTTCCACTTCCTTCCAATTAGCAACATTCTCAATGCGACTTATAAGTTAGTCTTACAATGTATTAAAATGACATTGTACTCAACAATACCAAAATCAAAACTGCCTAAATAATGTAATAAAATCAGCACAAAACCCTGAAGGGTCGTTCCGACCAACATTGAACTGTCAAGGGTTAAAAAGCGAAAGGGGGCCAAGTTCAAATGTAAAATGATAAAGTTTTATTTAACACCCCATACGTCAACCATAGATAATGAAGAAAATAAAAAATATTTCGTAACCGACATTCGTAAAGGCTTATTTCCTTTATTGGCGTCTCGTTTTGAAATTCAATTGCTAAAGAATTGCAATATAAAGGGAATATACATATTTTCAACGAAAATAGCCAACAAACCAGCAGACTGGCCACTTGATGCTAATTGGACAGAACCCTAATAAAGGCAACGCCAAGAATTACCGCCGAAAAACAAGCGGGGAGTAAAATTTTTATTGCATCTCTGATACTGCAAACGATACACATTTAAACTTCAGTGTTGAAACAAGAAGGAGGGTGGAGGCTAATGGGGAAGATGTAGAACACTGACCTGACGTCCATTCCTCGTTCATTGATTAGTAGAACCCACCACGAGCAAAGCAGGTTGGCTTTGATTCAAAGATGCATGGAGCGCTTTAGAATATATCTATAATCAGCACTGGTCGTTGGGATATATGTGTTTTAACCGACCTGTCTAACCGTATTCATAACTGAGCGCAACCCTAAAAAAGTGAATGGCGCTTACAAATTTTTATGCGATGCGTTTAGCTTTATTATATGACCCAGCGTCGGTGCATTCTTTCACCGGGGCTTTTTATTCATTAGGGATAATAAAAAAGTAATGTGCCATTGTGATCGATTGATGAATTTTAAAGATGATATTGCAATTTTACGAGCGATTCTTAAGCGTTTTACGATATTTTTTGACAGTTCGATTTTTTGCCGCGTGAGAAATGTAACGTTTGACACCAGGTGTCATTTTAATGGGCAGGATATTATATAATTATGGAATGGCATCAACAGATCTTTTGTATTAACGCGGTGTAATGAATGAGTGAGTTACTAAGTGAGTGCGTAAGAACGGATAACTTAAAAGACATTGTTCTCATATATTAGAATACGATTATTATTGAATAATATTCTTGAGCAGATAATTTTGGAAGGTGATTTGTCGAAGTTTTTTATGAGTTGTATTAGAAATCCAAATGGCCCGAGGCCTTATGTTGACCTACTTATAAAGTTATTTGCTCTGCAGCAGTATGGTCGAGTATACCTCTTACGCATCAAGTACATAAATGAAGAAAGGCCTATTTAAGTAGCAAGCAACAAGATGTAGGCCCCGTTATTGGTGAAAATAGCCTTGTAATATATTTTACACTGCACGCGGCCAGCGCGGCGTACTGTGCCCTTTAATCCTATCATTGTAGAACGAGACTTGACCCAGCACTGGGAAAATTATAAGTTGTAATATTATATATTGGATTCCATTTTTGCCATTTGATTACGTAGCATGGTATTAATTTTGTACTACAAGAACATCATAATAATTTCATATCACTCCAAACACGCTACTTACAACACTGCTAAATAGAATAAATTATGATAGAAGAGTGGCTATTAATTAATTTACATGTAATACCCATGGTTAAAATCTCATTTGAAGGGCCCGCGTGGTGGGTGGTGACCCTTATGTTGTAGTACTATTCTTTACCTGGAAGTGACTATTTAACGAACAAAACTGTTATCTATAATTTACGTTCTCGTGGTAATAACTCGCTATGACTGTGGTCACATGTAACGACAAATTGCATATATTATGCTTAATACAATTTGATCAACGGGGCTGTAGTAGTTGGTTGTGACCCTGACTGTCAAGCGAAGGGTCTCAGGTTCGACCCCGGCCAGGGCAGACATTTATGTGACGGATATATGTGATATCGGGTCCTGAGTATTTTTGATGTATCATTTGTGTATTTTCATACCACGCGCAATACAGGTAATCTTGATGCGAGAGAGCGCATTTCTGAGAATCTCGTTAGAGTGAAACTGCGAAATATTACTTTAATGAACTTTATGTATGTAAATAAATTACTATCAGCCTTACATAGTTCACTACTTGACATAGGCCTCACATAATTAGCGCTGCTGTGACTGACTCCAGCTATTTCCTTTAGGTCATCAATCCATCTGGGCGGATGTGATAATATGATAATGATAATAAATAATAGTACTATGTGTCAATGATCATACAGGATCGTTTAAAATTTTTCTTTATGTAGATCCATATTTATATAGATAATGTTACTGAGAACTGGAATGATAATTTATATAAGTAATTTGCTGTAATGATCTCTTAATACCCCATATTTAAATTTATTTAAGGAGCATATTTTTGCGTCCTTGGCCTTCGTATCGGACCTCAGAGACCTTGGAGACCGAGGTCAGCAGTTGGACACTAATAATGATGATGAATGATCAATAGTTTATGATTATGTATAATGTAATAAAATAACGCAAAATATTTATTACTACAGAACGGTTCTATTCATTACGGTCGTACAGCATCAAGAGTGTAGTTAGAAACCGTACTTAGTTCAATAAAAAGTTTCAACTTAATTATCTACGATACTTATTTCATATCAGTAATTTCTTAAACCCCATGGAATTTCATTAGGACCGATGGTTCAGAACCTGGAGTCACACAGGACGAGTTATATTTTTCTTATTGGTTAAGGTGAAATTTTAATAAGTTTCTAGTAACCCTTATATTTCGAATTTAATTTAAACTCAATTTTTTTAAACTCATGATTTTTTTTAACAAAATAAGACTTCGCGGCGTTTAAATCAGGCCGCTTCTAGCTATACGTCTATATCCCTGTGTTCGGCATCATGGGCGTATTATTCCGTGTCTAAACCCTATAAATTAGTTAAAAACAAATCGGTATATTGAATAGATAAGTTAATGTTTTGATGCGCGGTTACGGCTCTGGTTCCGTAGCAAGATGGCTATTATACTGTTTGCTTGATGGCCCTAAATTGTTTATTATGAGCTGCGGGTGTGATTGTATGTATGGGCGTGTAATAGATGTAATCTTGCAAAGTGAATAAGACAGTAAGTTGGGTTATATAAATTTCATAGTGTTCTTTTGTTGCTAACTACTTAACACGGTCACAGTAGAATATGGACAGTTAAAACAGTTTTATCGTTTCGAGGGTTGTAAGTCGGTCATCCGAATTGCCGGTGTGCTTCGAATCATACATATAGTTCTATATATTTTTTAGAATTTCTGCAATAAGGTATATTTTGGGGACTCTTGGACAATTATATAAAGGGTGACTAAGTCTTCCAGTACCTACTTGGCCAGCTTGGTCTATTGTCTTTAGCTTTCACAATGCGAGAGGGCTTTAGTTAATTTATTTAATGCACAGTTATGGGTTGTGATGAGTATCATACAATTATAACAAATAGACTTTTAAGGGTTTCATAGTCAAATGATAATAATATGGCAATGGTACATGTCGTGTCACAGCGTACATGGAGATTATTGGTATGTCATGGATTAATTTTGGAATTTTCATGTATTATATGAAAAAATATTAGGGTCCATATATGTAAATGTAAAAATTGTAATGCTCATATGCATGTGATGTACGTTAGTCATATATTAGTCTTCAAAAATAACAGAAATTTGAAAATTGTTTCATTGAAGTCAATAATCTATAAGATTTCGTAATTTCGTAATTTGTAAAAAAAAAATATTCTGTAACTCTTTACCTAAGGGTTGAAAAATTATGAAAAAAATACTGAGTCAATAAAATTTACAAAATACTTATAATGAATGATTTGGATAAAATAATATATTAAGTATATAATTAAAAACTATCCAATATATTCGCGCGCTGTGTTAACTTCAATAACTTGAGAAGTTCGATTAAAGAAGTATATAATTCACGATCATATTTATAATCACACAAATACTTACCTAACTAAAAATCGTCAATAAATATAAAAAAAAAAAAAAAATTCTAAAGCAATTATTCTCAAACATTATAAGCAAATAGCGTGGAAACATCACATGTATTCGTCAAAACGGCGTAAAATTAAATAGAGTGGCGTAATTGTCGTCGTTGCTTGCAAGGTAAGGTAATTGTTGTTAAGAGCAAGTTCAACGTTTTTTACTTCAAACTTAGTAATTATTGAATAAGAAGCTAGCGGCGAAATTATGTCGGCTTCAGATAAATATATTCCAATAAGGTTAATAGACAGAAAATGACAATTTACAAAAGAAAAGTCTGCTTCTCAATGGTATTATCTAGGATAACAAACAATTATATTTCTTTTTTCTTTATATTATTTTGGCGTAATATACAAAATAAACTTTAATATTATGTAATGTTCCATGGATTTCTATTACGGAATTTTTACATATACATTAATGTTTTCCTAGAAATCAGAACAGAAGAAAGAAGAATAAGACAAACACTTAAACATAATAAGTGTATTATGATGTGCCATAAACGATACGACTCAAAGTTATCTATTACCATGATTATAATATAAGTTCTTCTCGTCTACTTAAAATACTTAAATGATCTTTGCTTCAACTTATTAGCGACCAATGAGATCATTAACTTTTGTAATAGAGGAGACTAGGACCGTACTCCACCAGTGCTCCATTGCTGGCGGTGTGGAGGAGTTACGGAGTTTTGTGTATTGAAAGTTGTTATTATGATCAAATGCCTTCGAAATGATTTTATGAATTTATTTAACGATTGCCACTGAAAATGACGATGAAATTATAATTTTGAGTTAAGATAAAATTACATTGTAGTTTTGTCATTACTTTAATATTTTTAAATGACTTTATTGAATAATATAAAATAGAAACGATGTGAGTACCTCGCTATATACCATTAAATAAGTATAAAATAATTTTGTCACCGGAAATAAAAGTGAAAATTTAGTTGAAATATTATATTTCCGAATATTATCAAAGTATTTTTTTTATTTCCTATGTTGATGACTCAAACGAAATATGTCACCCCACGTTTCAAATATCAAAATTAAAAAGCAGTTCTTTCCCACAACAAGCCGTGCCTTAACGTAAAATGCGTCCCGATCCGCCATTTCCTACAGAATCCTTTGTATTCGACGGATAATGACACAAGATTGTAAACTGTATCCTTTGTGGGATGAACTATTCCAATCCGGCCTCAGTCCTATGGGAATTAAAAAAGGAATAATATCCTTTCTAAGAATAAAATAATATACATGGGATATGTCGCTTGCGGTTGGTAAATGAAGTGTATTTATGGTTTCATTTGAACTGTATTTTTATGGACCAAACTTTGCGAGCATGGCTACCGTATTTTTTGGTTCGTTTCCCCTAGTATCACTGATGATTACTATTTGTAATTTTGTTTTGTGTACAAATAAAGAATATTTATTTGTATTTGTATTTTAACAATAATCATTGATTGTGTGATTGTAATTGAATGACTATCATTGACCATTAACCAACAACTAGCCTCTTAACTTTGTCGCCAGCTATTTTATCATGAGTTTTAGCGACTTGACATTAGCAGACAAGACTTATTCTAATAGAAAATCATTTAATTATCTTGCAAATACACTTATACAAGTTTGGGTCTACTACAATTTCAAAAAGGCGTTTTAATAACTCTTTGGTTTACGTAATTTTGTCACAAAACTGTCTTGTTCAACGCGGTCGCAAGATTCCTATTCTTCATTCGTTTTAAGCAACTATTTGACCATTGTTTTTTCATTAATAATAAATGAATAAAAATGATTCCCTTATATATATTAAGCGGGCAATCGATGAGACTACTCACCGTACGGTAAACGATCATCATTACCGATGGAAATTCTTGCTGATATCACCTAGGCGTTGCCAGCTGAAAAGGAATCAATAGATCTGATCTTTGAAGGAGCCCGTATAAAAACACTGTGGAACACCGATATGGAAATTTCTTTATGAGTTTACACTTGTGAGATAGAACGCGATGTTAAAAACGGTATGTAAAATGAACTCAAGTACAGATGTGTTGGTGGAACCTGGTTGAATATTGTGTTGGGCGGTTATGGAAATTGACTGCAGGTAATAAACAAAGCAGTTTTAAAATATTCATAGCTATATAGAATAGGTATGCCAGTTTCATTCGATTATAACCAAGGGTTTTAAATTTTATTATTTATTGTCATAATAATTATTGACAGAAAAGTACATTATTTCTTAAATTCGAATGTAAGATATAAAGAAGATATCGTTTAATAAAACATGACAATTTATGAGGAAATGAAATAAGAGTGCTTGATAAGTCTTATGGCAAGGATTTTACCGCGAGTTCTTAACTGTACAGAAAGAAAACTATTTGGCAACATTCGACTTAACGCCATATTGATGCACACATCAATATGTCAAGAAACTTGAATCGTGCTATGGAAGTTTTCTACAATGATTGCAAACGAATGCGACTTAATAATCAAGAACTTCTTCTCGGAACACTTCGTGCAGCTGGCACTACTGTCTAAGTTGAACTTAGGTCGACAACCATGAAATAAGCTTACCCAAGCGAAAACCCAAGCTCAGGATTGAGATTACATTGAAAGTTACAACTCAACTACCCCGTCTATATTTCATATTCAGCACACGAATCCATATCTTTCTTAAACACATTCCCAGTAACAAGTTTTGCCAGCCCGACATGTAAATGCGCACTACTAATAATGTTATAACACAATCATGGAATTACGGCCATTGCCGTCCTTGTTTTATGGTTTAATTTCCTGAACGTGCATTTCATTTGTCACTAACAGTTGGCACGAACATAGGTTTTACGTCAGCTATAAAAGTAATTCGATAGACTACAATGTGTTATGTTCTGATTAAATGTCAGGATGGGGATGTTCAGTTAGCGGAACGAGGGAATCAGAATAGCAAATGTCAATTGCCAAACAAGTTGAAGAAAATTTAATGAAATACAAAGCTATACTTTTTGTTGATTGACCTTACCGGACACTGTGCGTCTAAATGCAACCTTTAAAATATATGATTAAAGTCAAAAAGTTAGAAAGACAAAAATTCAAAGACTCACAGTTATACTGTAGTGATTATCACTTTCTTCTGTGAACAAAAGGTTGTGAATATCATAATATTCTCAAACTTGTGTTAAGTTTGGTTGTATTGGTTGTATTTTCATAGTTCAGGACTACCCACAACTGGGCCAGCGTCTAGTAGTGCGTAGTCTATAAATAGAGATATGACATATTCCATAAGCAAGTAAGAGTTCATAAGCAATGCATTAGCAAAACTCTCGTCTCCAAACGTGGATATTTCATGAAAGTGGCCATAATCCGCTTATCTAAAGCCTTGCAACGAAATATAGCGGGGCTCTTAAACATGATGTTTTATCATTAATAATAATAATAGTAAAAAAAAAATGTTCAGATACCCTCATTTACATTCGCAGCATTGTACATAACATGGTTATACATAGACATCTAGAACAGGCAAGATCGGTGAACAGTTCATCATCATAAGGGAATGGGAATAAACCCGAGACCCTTCATTCGACAGGCGGAGTATTCATCAATCGAATTTAACTCGAGACACCTTTAGTTCTGTAATTTCTCCACTCGAACGATCTATAAAGTTTATTTTTATTGTTGTTGTAAAATTAATAAAATACATTTCAGTCACTCAACACATTTACATTGAAATAATTTGATACAAATTTAATTCTGTTGTTCAATTATATTGTGATTTGTAGCAGCGATTAGTATTATTCTGATAAAAAATTAAACTTACCTTTTCGTAGACTTAGCTACTCATATCGTATATTTCATTAATATTTTTAAATCTAGCGGAGTTGGATGAATTTCGCTGTTATAATTCGTATACAATACGCTAGTTTATTGGCCACCCTGACTTCTTCATTATTAAAATGGTGCTTTTAATGTGTGCGGAAATTAATGAATTTACAAAAGTCAGACACAAAGTACTACCTCGGTGGAATATTTCCTATTTTTATATTTACTGAATCACTTGTGGTATGTAATAATTAACAATTAGCTTCTTGAATTTTAGGCATAGTACATTTAAATAATGCAGTAATGACCCAACCTACTGATCGAGTGGTCCCGGATTTGATTCCCAGACAATTATGTCACAGATAAATATACGTTATCGGGCCGTGGATATCACTGATTGATTACGATATATCAATTTTTTTAACGACAGAAGAAATCTTAGGGAAAGGAGTCAATCATAGGAATCAACTCCAGTGAAGTTTAAGTTAAGAGTGAATTATAAAATACAGGAAACTGAAACGTAATGTTCACTAGGCAGCACCATCTGAAATATAAGACCTTTCAAATATTCATACATATATCCGCATACAAAAAGCACTTCTTATGCAAATAACTCCTTACACGTGAACTATCACGTATGACGTCATGCTCACGAAGTGCCGTCGGTACGTCATAATTAAAACCGTTCCATAATTAGCGTTTCATACGAATCCTTCCCTCGAAAGTCTGAATGAAAAGAGAATAAAGAGTTTTCAGGCATCATTCACGGCTGTTAAGCCTAGTTCACACTAGTTCTTTTACGATAGTTTTTGTTAATATTGTTAATTTGTATATTATTATTTCTTATAGATATACATTTAGAGTTGTAAAGAACAGGGTTCGATGTGTAAATTCATATGTATATATTGTGTATGTTTTGTTACTGCTTATGTAGTGCATATTTAGTATCTACGTAATTACATCAGTATTTAACAATGCACTTTCCACAAAAGATGTCTTCAAAATATTGCTCTTTAATATAAGGTCTGTATCGTTTGTTTTTACTATTCGTTACTTATTATAATTAGTTACTAAAAAAAAATATTGGCTTCACGCATTTTTTTACCATTTACCACCAGATGACCTGTCTGCTGGCAATTACCCTAAAACAGGGGATGATGTGAACGAGACCTAACGGTGAGTCATCCACCACGTGATGATTGCAGTCCGTATGACGCGCTAAGTAATGCATATGCCTTACGGAGAGGGGTCCCACAGGGAGGTCTTTTTAGACCACTTTCATATATGGAAGGTGATATTTTTTCATGTATAGCTATATTTTTAATCAGTCTGAAGAAATGTTCTGCTTGTAAACAGAATGAGTCATACGTTTCTGCGTTCGTTCTCTCTCGCTGCTTTAACAGATACGTTTGTGTTGATACGTAGATTAATTCCCCATCTTGATTTAATGCGCGCTCGTGAACTCAAAAATTAAGAAAACGAAACGTGAATTCAGACTAACTGATAGTTGATAGTTCTACCAGGGAATCTAAGAAGGCTTATATGTCCGTATTACTATCTTATTATAACAAGCCTATAGTATTTTTACTTTTAAAGTATTATTTTGTAATTTTATCATTTTAATTATAACCCGAAGTTGTCGTAATTGTGGTTTAAAATCTTCTTTCAAAATACGAGGAGTTAATGTTGTAATATACAACGCTTGTCAAATGCGAGTTCGCCTTCGAGAATAATAAATATAAAGGGTTTTCAGGAATACTTGACCAAAATCGAATTACCACTTGATTCAAAATAGCAAGTATATTGAGCATGCATTTGTCTTCAGTTCATCTTACACAAACAATCGGCAATTTAAGTCTACGCTGTCAATGATAGACCGTGTTTGGCGACAACAGATATTTCTATATATTTTCCCACCAAATATCATAGGTACATTCAGCTTTTTGTAAGAATAACTTTCTTAACTATTATTTTATGAGATCCCGTAGGCTTCATATTTTTGTTATCTAATGGAGATTATTTTATAGCTTCCTTTTAAAAAAGTTTTAAGTGTTCAATTTAAAACGCATAAAACCGTACGACCACCTTAAGAAGTGGAAATGGGGTGAACTAATTACCATTTACGACTTCCGATAATTTGTCATCTTAAAAATGTATGTATAAGTTTTATTACGGCATATTATGATATAATTATTTATAACACTTTTTATACTTCTTCGATAACCGTGGTTTTCTTAAATATAATATATATATATATATATAAGTTGTAACCAAAACAATTTGTAATGAATAATCCCGCTCTTAGAAGTCAATTTCCTCTGGCCAGATTATGTTAATAAGATGTAGGAATGATTGTAATAAGAGTAAGAAATAATGCCATTTAAGTTTTACAAGTGACGGGGCAATGCGAATAAATTTTTTTACACATTTTTTGTGTAATCTGGACAAAATATTGTCAATTTTGTCATTCGACTAGGGTCATGTTGAGTCTTGTATGTAATAAAAAAATGTTATGAATAAAGTATGGCCAAACGTTTTAAAAAAGTTATTTTATGAACTATTATAAAATTTCTATTATATACAAAAATATATTACCTACTTGTAATTATATTCACCGGAACTCACATAATGCTTTTATTCATAACCACATATCACAATAACAAATACTGATTTTTTTAAGATTTTTTATGTTATTCTTTTATGAAAGGTGACATTACTGCTAAGTGTGCAGAGATTTTGTATAAATGTCTAATTCGAACACAAGACATGATATGTGTTATAGACTGTGGTTAATTAAAATAAAGAAAGTTCGTTTGAATCACTTTGGGAATAATTATGTATTTGTAAGCAATTATCATTTTAAGTAAACACTCAAGTTTACGTTAAATTGTTATCTTAAATTAAATTATTATATGTAATCCAAAATAATAATGAAAGCCACACACGCATACATGTGTATGTATGTGTGTATGTATGTATGTATGTATGTGCGTGTATGATGCGTGTGTGTGTGGCTTTCATAGAGCACCCCATCTTTAACTGTTTTATTTTTTTACAATTGTAATTGAACGAATTAAATAAGACTGCTTTGTGGTAAACTACGGCGCAGTAAATTCGCAGAGAATCGCATGTAGTCGACGTATAGACAGAATGCGCTTACTCATTTATGACGTTTAATTTTTTTTAATAGATGTTCGACACCCTAACATTTATAAAACGAATAGAAATAACAACGTTACTATCATGCAAGTACTTGTGAAATTTAATTCCAAGATCACTTGAACTCAGAATAACAAATGAGCTCAGTTGGCACGAGTGGTGAGTGTTATTGCAGACGTCTGCATCGCAGGTGCTGCGTTACGGGAACACTGCGGGAGCTCTCGTTCTGATCAAATTAAGCAAAAACCTTTTTCTAGTGCTAATATTGGAACTACCCGCTTTCTCTATGATATTATGCAATGTAATATCATAGTTTAAGAATTCGAAGTAGTCCAAAGCTTCTGAAGTTGCAACAAAAGCCGACACTGTCTAGACATTGCGTACCTAATTTAGGGTTGCCACATAATACAAAAATGAATTACAACAAAATTAAATAATTACTACAACCCATATTACTTCACCGCTAGATGTGTGTCTCTGTTGCAAAGGTCATAGTACGATACGCTTACCAATTTCAGATGCCGAACTTCACTTACATTCGAGAATATTATTAAGAACACACAATTCCTGTTACCGGGGCAAGTGACAATTAATCTCAATATAATCTCCGAAATGGCTTAACCGATTACATTCTGGTTTTCACTTACGTATTGCAGTAAGCATCAGTTAATATTTAAAGTTCGTTTCCATCCATAAATAAAAAACTTAATATTGTAGGTACAATTTATTAGGGTAAATACTAGTTTCTCTGAAGCGAAGCGAGGGCAGTTTGTTAGTTTCTAATATGAACATAATTTGAAAAATTGAAGGCCCATACGGATTATGTGACCTGGTTTCCTGAGCCACAGACCAAGTGCAACAATGACTGAGTTCACACTTCGCGTTAACAGAATCGCCACCTCCTTCACCGGGCTGGTCTGACGTAGTATCATAACATACATGGATATTATTCGCTGGCCAGTAGTGACGCGACGATGCCGGGCCAGCCAATGGAAACACCTACGCGTTCTTTCGTTCTAGTGGCGTTATCCCCGGATAAATTGTTTTCGTGCAATCTATTATACTTCTTTAAAGTCTATAGCCAGCTACGTTGACTGTTGACCACTTGATGGTAAGTGGTCATCATAGTCCATGGACATCTATTATTCTAAAAGTGTCATCAACGATTTACCGGCCAAAACGGTGCAGAGAAATCCGCTTTTTTATCGCTCTCCAGTACTGCAACCAAAACACTTATATTACATGGTTGATTCCAGCAATAGTGTTAGTTATTCAGATAGGTAAAGATCTCTACGACTCCACGATAATGCACGAGTGTATTCAATCATAAAACTCTTTACAAATACCGTCAGGATTAAACAGTGTGACAGGTTGACTCCAACTCAGAGACAAATAAAGCCCCTACTTTCCAATAGAGCAGAGCATTTCCGGGCGAAATCACATATTATCATGTCGCTCATGTAATTAATGGTCAGCCATTGACTTGAAAGAAACTTCGAGAGTTACTTTAGTATGAAAAAGCAGTACATTTATTTAAAAAAAAAATTATCACTTTTAAGACACAAAATTTGTCGTTCTAATAAGCCTTATTTTTGAAGTTGGTTCTCAATTGAGTTTCTCATAAACTTTGATATACTGTTCGTGATAAGTGCGCTAAAGTCCTAATTGCTACGCCCCTCCAGTACTTCAAAGGTTACCCCAACATACCCCAAGGTGGTTCATTGCATGAGCAAGAAATGCGGGCATGTGACTCACCCTGACGTACTACGGATCTAGTTGCACCAACCATTGAGACGAAAATTCCAGGACTTAATACCAAATGTACCACTCAAATGTAAACTGGGCTCACAATGATTTGTCAAAATATATGAGTTCATTGTATTCATGGACATTACACTTTACCTATGGAAATGAAAAAAAATTGGAGTTTCGTTTACGGTTTGAGCTATTAGTGTTATATAACTACTTATTCCGTATATTTTTCAAATAAATAAAAGGTTTTTGTTCCTTCAAATGTAGTTAACTTAAAAACCTATCAAATTTCTTATTTACTTATTTTTATTTGAAATGTTTTATTAATTTGTTTTGCCAGACCCAATAATAAAAACGTAATATAACAGAATAATTTACGTGCACAAATGTTGTTAAATTATAAATGTAAAATATTTTTATCTAACTTTTTATGTACGTAACAGAATAAAAATTTATGGAATCCAGAATCATGTAATATTGCAATCGAGGAGATTTTCTGTGGTCGCTCCAAGATTATCCGGAAATGTTTACAACGCTTGCGTACCCTAACGGCACCGGTCAACGCTTCCACACAATGCTGTCTGGGAGCACAAAATTATTCACTACATCGCCACCCATGACCTAGCCCAATACAATGAACTTTGCGCCACCGGATTTAGTTTTATAGCGTGATTAGTTTTCGGTATTGACGATATAACTTTTCTATTTTGTCGCTAACCATCTGTCCTGAGAGAAGTCCTGCGACGTACAGAATCGGATAAGAGAATCGAGCCGCATTTATTACGTATGATATATGAAATTTTTTATTTAATTTTAATTTTATGTCAATAAGACACCCCGCACAACGTCCTCGTTTTATCTTGTGTAAATTAAGATTTTAAACAAAGGAAAAATATGTAACTTTTGTTAATACCGTAGTACTTTTCTATTTAAAATTATGTACTAAATAGTTTTTATACCGGTGACCGATCCTACAATTTACAAAGATGATACAAATATATGAATCTACTAGTAGCTCCCTCTGTCTTTGCTTCATAAAACCTGCGCCTTACATTTAGAAATAGCACTCGTGTTGTTTTAGGAATGAGTTTTTGTAATTAGAAATATATTCATTTTATACGACAGCTCCAGCCAGCTGCTAATAATACTAACTCACTGTTAATAATAGAATGTCCATATTAGCTTTTATTTCTTATCCTGCTGATCTATTTTCCAGCCTAAAAGGTATCCTAAATGATGACCCCATAATATGAGCTACTAAGATGTCAAGTATCACCCAATCATCATCCGAATCTGTTGCGAGGTTTTAGTATGATACGTGATCAGACATACAGACAAAGATTCAAAAAAAATATGTTTGAGGTCCATATTGATAAGAAAACCATCAACATTAGAATTTTCAAAGATAATAAAGTCATAATTTTATTATTAATAATGATTACGTCAGAATACATATACATATCTGCCGTTATATATTTTTTATTCATAGATTGAGTTTGATATTGAAATTTTAATAAATAAAATTGAAGGTAATGGTATTTACATTGGTATATACATAATTGTATTTATTATAAGTACTTGTTCCTCGTCTGGGAGGCAGGTGCTCCCATGTCTAAAGGTATATACTATGCATGCGTAACTTTCTTATTCTTCTGTAACTACAAAATTCAACTCTTAATTTGATGACAATTTATATCTAAAAAGTTACGCCTGATGAAAAGTTAATCGAAATATTCTGTCTTAAGGAAAAGTGCAATAAATTAAATTTTGGGTCCCACACATGTATTTAACATTATGATTACAATCCACATTGTCTCACTGCTGGGCTCGGGTCTCCTCTCACAATGGGTTAACGCCATAGTGGCCGCTGGCCAAGTACGGTTGGCAGACTTTACACACTTTTGGGAACATTATGAAGAACTCTCAGGTGTGCTTGTTTCTTAACGATGTTATCCTTCACTGAAGCGTCTTGTTTGTAATACGCACATAATTTAAAAAATTACAGGTTCGGGCTGAATACAAAAGACGCCCAACCCATTACGCCTCCACTGCTCATTTATAATATATGTACCTACTAGTAAAAAAACTGTTGAAATAAAGTTTTTTTTTCTAAACAAACTGTTATACGGCGTTTTACTGGAAAGTATCTCGAACATAATAATTGCAAATCGTAAGGAAGTCAATATGTGGCGATAGCCATTATTAACCTATACAAAACATGTACATAGATAATATATTTTAGTTTATGAACGCTCCAATAGTAATTATGTTGGCCCTACTGTAACTTGAAAAGTTTTTCCTATCCTCTTCCTGTTGGGATTCAAGTTTTGAGTAGGACACAACGAATATTGTTTTATCCGTACAACCCTTGTTTTTTCTCAGTGTGATGTTAGTGCAGTGGTTCTATTAAATGTTTATCCTAAACAGAATACGCAATTTCATTGAACAACGGTTCGGGAGGATTCCAAACAAAACCTCCCACAAATATATTTCACACAAAGCAAATTACAGACTCATACAACTATACATAACAATACTTCCTGCATTGCTAAGTGACATGCAAAGCAAAAGCCAAAATGCACTGAACGCAATTCCGTGTGCTCTAGAGATCTATTCCAAGAGAACATCAGAATCACTTTAGCAAATTGAAGAAACAAACTTGTTTACAGGAAACAATAACCACGTAATAAACATAAACAGAACTGAGGCGTCTGTGAGTCGCGGCGCTTCGTCGTTACGGTTGATACTCTAATTGAAGTTTAGTGTATGTACTTCTTAATATGTTTAATATTACCTTTTCTCATTTATATAAATAATATGATAGCTTAGATTTGATTAGATTAGATTGCATAGATTTTCATATTATTTTTTAGTTTTGTTGCCTAAATTCTAGGTCTTAAACTAAAATTATATAATTTTATATGCTACTTAGGTACTATTGAGTTATCAAAATATTATTGAGATTAAACTTGGTAATTTGATATATGACATTAGTAAACGTTTCCCTGGATCACGATCTTGTAGATATCTTGTAGATTCTATAAAAGGAGCGCAAGCAGCATATATTGCAGCATTTAGAGATCCTCATCTCACGTCCAGCGAAGGTAGCTGGAATTAGACAGAAGATTTATTAAGATTAGTGTATAAAAATACGGGAAAAGTGCCCAAGTATGTTAACTGATCTCAAATTGGAAGGCTTATAATATGAGGACAAGGGTCAATTTTAATACTTAACCATTCCTTTTGTTAGAGACAAAGAATTCAAAGAAGAAGAAAAAGAAGAAGAAAAGTCTTTTATGTCCATAACCAACAAGCCCGTCTACAAGCCGCATGATGGTAAGTGATTAACATGTGATGTTCACAACACAAAACATCTAGTCTCGATAATGAAGGAATTGGAGAATTTGCATACTACTGACTTTACGTAACTTGCGTCTGAAATATAATAAAAAACGATTTCCGGTTGATTTTAGAGGACAATGGTAACTTACCAGGTACAGCGACTAACATAGTGAATAAACCGAGTGCTAGAGAGCCCAATGACTGCCAAAAGGAGGGAGGACCCTGCGACGTGTCGTTGCCCGCTGTTTAGAAGGTTGAACGACGCACAGGAGAGACATGTGACAGTCGTTAAGATATCTTTTCATAATTTTCAGCTACAATTTACACCATACGGAATGTGATGAGAAGGCGCTTTGCGACTTTTACACCGATAAAATGGATTAAATTTGTTACCACAAATAATTATTAGTTTTTTTTTTATAAATAGCCGACAAACTATCAGACATTGCCACCTGATGGTAAGTGGCCACCGTCGCCCATGGACATCAATAACACTAAATATATTACTGATGCGATGTTGGCAAGGAAACGTGAAGAAAGAAAGTACTGGCTCTTAAGCTCCTAGCCGGTACACTACGAGCCGTTTGGCGGCTGACTCAAGCAGGAGGGTGGTAGCTAGCCAGGCGGGCTTCACGGAAAGATAATAATAACATTAATAATATTAATGACTCAATAATAATACTGATAATATAATCCATACGTAAAGTCCTACCAACAAGCAGGCTGGCTTCTATCGCCTCTTACGATACCCTGTTCTGACAGCATTTATTGAGGGGAGTATTCTAGCCCGCCCCAATAAGATCAAAATTATCGCGCTTATGCTTTTACATCTATATTTCAGGTTCTAGTGAAATTACTGAACAAGTATTTTGTTAATTTATCGAATTCAAGCAAGTTACTGTAAATTTCATTCAAATAAAAGCATTGTGATTACTGTAAATTTCTGTGTAAACGAGAAATGCTGATTCCCGGTATTTCGCATCGTTTGCAAGGGATCGATATCGGAAAACAATCGTTTGGTGTGACGAATTGCTTTTTTGTGTAGAATAATTTGAAACAGAGGCAAAATGACACCAGATTTCAGAGACTGCAATAAAAATACTAGGTATATAACATTTACATTTAATATTTGTTAGTTAGATATTTTAAGATATTTCTAGTTTGTTAATTGAGGATTGTACGTGTACCTACCTATCCCGGCAATGGTTTTAAGGATCTGTGACATAATATATGTATCGTAAATCAGGATCTCCACGTTTATATTCTACGTTTGATCTTAGAAAATATTCGAGTATATTTTTGCTACTATTACAATTATAATAATCATTCACATCTCAACTTTTCAATTCTGTCCATTTCTTGCTTAATCGAATAAAGAGGTCAATCTTCTTTTTATTAGTCTATTGTAATAAAAAATATGTTTTTAAATTGGACATTTTTATGTTAGGATTGAAAGGAGGGGATTATGTTTAAATTATAATAAAGGTCAAGTACAATTTACAGCAGCAGTGATAGTCCAGTTTAGACGTCGGTCTCCCACACGTGAGCACATGGAACGTACTACTAATTTTTCAAATTATATGCGTATTACAAATTCATTACCACTTGCTTTTGGTGAAGGAAAACACTGTGAGAAAACCTGCACAACTGAGATTTCTCCATAATGTGTGTGAAATCTTCCAATTCGCATTTGGCCAGCGTGAAATATTGTCCTAATCAATAACAATTGAGAACGAAGAGTTGAGAAATTAACAATCGGGTCAACTACTTTCTACTTAACGCTTAACTACTTCTATGCTAACAACTCCAAGAGCCTCCTGATGCAAAAACTCTTGAGAATACAAATGTCCATGACTGGAAAAAAATCTACTATTAATATAAAAAATATATCAGTTCTGTTTATTGCAACTGCTCTGTCGTAAGTCAGAGGTTATTATTTTCAAATTAAGGCTGTCCCGTCTGTCCGCATGGAAAACACGATTACGGGAAGCGATTAAAATGATATAAAAGGTTGTCTGTCTGTCCCTAGACCTTATTAGTGTTTCCAATATCATCGTGTAATGTATGTTTTAGTAATTAGTCAGACGATTAGTGAAAATTAACTGTCTTGGTGTTAAAATACTGTTTGTGTGACTCATCTGTTTAAAACCTCCGCCTTCTAACCTAGTGAAATTAAATTTAGTCATATTTCAAAGTCTTATTTACGAGTTCTGCAATCTTTAAAGTTTACAAGAGCAACGCTACTTTTGGTCAGGGTTCAATTAAATAAAAATGTTCACTACGCTAAACGACGGCGAGTTACCAGTTTAATATAAAATGCCACATAGTGATGCAATTTGAGGAGTGCAATACACACTGCAACACACCCTTAGTTGCACAAATACTGTTATTCTTTATGTTGGTTGATTGATGACAGTGACTTTTGATTTCGCTACCAGACGCGAGCCAAGTTTTTTCTTTTGAGCTATTGAGGTTCAATCTATTTTAATTTGTTTTTTTATTTTTTGTTAGAAGTAAGGAAAAGGAGTAGTTATAATACTAACATAATAAAATGATGGTTTCTTGTAAGGAGGTATCAAATAGATAAATGCTCACAAATTCTAGACCAAATATTTAACAGTTACATATAGTAGATAGTTCTGACCCTTCGCTTGGTACGCAGTGAGGTAACCCTACCTTCTGAATATTATTTGGTTCCTATATTTCTAAGTGTTATCCTTTAAATTTGGAACTGAGTAACATATTAGTGAGATCTAAAATAGTCATAACTGAAGGCTGATATAACCATAAACGAATACTAATAATGCTTTATTTTAAAAACTCTAGCTTTAAAGACTTCTTATTTATAATAATCTAGTGCTGGAAAGAGTTCAGGGTACATTATACGCTTAAGTGTGTGCGCACGACATTTCACCAACATGGGACTCGTCAACAGTTACAAATGATCGAAAAAAGCAAAAAAAAAACTGACTTGTACAGCCAACGTAAGAGAATTAAAAGACCCACCGGTTTATACCGAACCTCGTTTAAACATATCGCCGCATCATTAATACGCGATATTCTTTTTGTATTTTTTTTTCCACAAATCGCCATGCAGTCGAGACTGGTATCGAACCTAAACCCTTTTGTTCCGGGAACACCTGCGTCGTAGGGCGTTGGGTGCTCTTCGACAACACATAGACGTAAAAACGTCTTATGTGTAACAACGTTGATATATAAATTTATACTTTAATACAGTTCTGCAAGATTTGTATTCGATTGATGAAATGTAATGTTTTTATTATCGACGAGTTACGCAAATCTTCAAAGGGAAATTAAGTGCGCTTGTAGTCTTTTTTTTAGTCATCATCTCTCACGATATTTTGGTAGATGGGTCGATCTGGTGGATCGTGGTCGATCACATTGTGTTTGTGCATTGAAAATTTAACATAACCAACAACAACAGAGTATCACATTTTTTTGTGTATTTTGATATTTATGGTTACAAAGAAAACACTCAAGTAAATTGGTTTTGACATAAAGAATGATTAAAATATAGTCGCTTATGGTATCTGTACATCATCACATAGTTATAAATCATAGTATAACATTAAGTAATTTATTGATGACAGTTTTTATTTACTCTTTGAATTGAATTAGTTACAAGTTACCAGGTTACAAGTTATTAGTATAACAACAGATGAACTATAAACAAAATTATAAAAATGATTCACCTAATGATTAATTTGTTACCAAAAAATCAAAACATAACTGACCCCGAAAAAGTAACCCAAAAAGTGTGGATCAAAACAAAACATTGCCTTGATTCAAAACCGGTCGCAGCAGCAGACGAGGAAAATGCTGTTCCAATAAGCAATTACGTTTTTTATAACTCCACGCTAAATATGGCAAGAGAAAGAAAGTAAATTAAAAATATCAGGCAACTGACAATAATAAGATCTTCAGAAATTACGTCGACAGTTCTAAACGGTAAATTAATTTTCACACTGGAAGGTTATTGATTTCATATAACAGCTGATTATTATAGTGGATGAGACAAGTTTGCTTGACTAAACTCAAGCAACGAAATTGTTAATAGCAACAAAATTTGAAAAGAAAAAATAATTTCTTGATGTTAAAAGATTAACATGTATTTAGTATCTAAATTCTTTGTCGTTGCAGTCATAGTTTAAATAAACATTACAAAAAAACTTGTCTTATTTAACACCTTTTGCAGATCACGATATTTCAAGTGTAAAACTAAAATGTAAAATTTAAGTGGGTCATGAGTTCAGAATTGACGCAAACACAAAATAAAAAACGTTATGAGACTAATATGGTAAAACAAGTTAATGAATCGATGAAGAGTATCAGAGGCGCAGACGCATCGCATGCGAAAGGAATGCGAACGGTTTCCGTTTTGATAACTATATGTTTTACTGACGCCGGTCTTTGTTTCACTGTTTTAAATATTTCGTCTAATTTCAACGTAAAAATTTAAAATTTTTCATAAAGTGGTGAGTAAAACAAGGTTATGAATATTATAATTATATCTGTGTCTAAGTTAACTCTTAAGTTTTTAGTTTATACAATTATATTTGTTGTATTTGGGGGGGATCGAACGTTTTATTTTAAGATAATACCAAAGCGCCAAGCACCCAAGGCCCCTCTGAAGCCATCCGATGCTTATGAAGAGACCATTGCATACTGGCACATCCTGAATGTGTCCATTAAAAAGTGTCCATAATTGAAGTCTCTTACAAAGAATAGTAGCTTTTTAGAACAAAATTCTATCTGCTATATTAGGTCATAAAGATGATCGCGTGACTCCAAGGTGAATAAGTGTTGTAGATACTAGGATGTACAGTTCCTATAGGCAGATACTGTGTATGTTTTTTTTGTCTTCATGATTTTGCGCTGGTTTCCCATGATTTGTTAATATGTACAGTGATAGATGTTGAACCTTTACGGTAACAAATTCACCTTGGTTACACTTAACTTTATTCATAGAAGTAGGTTAATAGAATACGTAAGTATTGATCCAGAAAATTGTAAAATAAATATGGAGCACGTTTCTAATTATACTTCAGCGGGGTCTTGTACAAATTTTATCCGGAAATTTCTTCCTTATATACAGTGAGAGTACTTTTGATAATTATTTTATGGACCAATTGTTTATACGTATATCTAAAATGCAAAACGCGCCTCTTTTATTGTCTTTTTACAATCTTCAAATTTTACCTGAATACAATACTTACCAAATATGTAGAACACAAATAAAAAGTATTATTATCATAGAGAATTTGTTGATTACATACATAGATATATAGAGAAAATGTATTTATTTATCAAAACAAAAAATTATGTAAGCATATTTTTTTTTATTGACACTTTTGATATTTTTTATTGTAATCCAGTCATCCTTGAATTCAAGCTAATATTTTTTGTATGTTACTAGTATCTGACGGTAAGTGGTTACCGTTGCCCATAAACATTCAGTAACACGAAAGGTATCACCGAAGTAATGCCGATCGAAGAGGAAGCAAGATACCCGCATTATTACTGGCTCTTCGAGACGCATGAGACATTTCACGGTCGTTTTATGAAGGAGGGTGGTAGCTAACCAGTCGGGCAAAATATTCTGCCACCATACAAGTACCGTCGGAATTCCTTTATTTATAAGGGTGCACTACGAGTAAGGGTGGTTGGCGTGGACTCAAAGAACGATGGAGCCCCTTGCACACCAAACCCATTGTTTGTTACTGAACATCGGACGAGGCTATTGTGAAGTGTCCTTCCTGTCACTGGGCTCTGTACCATCCAGCTTAATCCCGATAATACTTGTGTAGGCTGGGTGAGTTTTACTAATATTAGCAACGTATATCATTATATATGTTACAATATTATAGACAATAATTTAACACATTAATATTACAGTTAAACATTTTTATTTATTCCTGTAACATTACATGTATGGTGTTAACAAATTATCGAAAAATTTACTTATAATTTATTACTTCTTTGCTTAGTTGTCGCCCGTCTCCTGGAATCGACTGGAGAATTTTTTCAAGTGTCAATTGTGTTATCGGACGGTCAGTAACAAACCAATTCCCCTCTGTTAGCTTTGCCGACAGCGCATTACTAGGTCCTGCATAGACATTGGTGACCTGTTAGCTTCAGATGTCCTAACCCCGCGTTTGTTGGCTATTGATATAAAAAAATGATTCAATCAAATAAAAATAATTACTCGAAAATCAATACAGATTTATAATTGTATTTTTTCCTAAATATCTATATTATTATTTGAATAGTAAGTTTAGGTTTGAATATGTATAATTAAAAGGGTTTCTTTTGGTTTTAAAATCTATGATGACACATCACAAGGTTTATTTTACTGAGGACAAATGAACATTAGCGACGAAAAATAACTTCCTAAAAATATTTTTAACTTACGAATATAAATAAAATTATTGACATATCCTAACAATTCATTAATTCACAAATAATGTTAACTATGGGAACAAAAATACCAAGATATTCTCAGGTAACAAGTTGCCATTCCAAATATTTGCAATCTTCAATTACTGGTATCAGAATATCATTCATTAATATTCCATTATTACCATCCATAATCCCTTTGACAAAAGGCTAAATTGCCTTAAAATATTCCCAATTTTTTTGCACCATCGTATCTTAAGCACATAACAAGTTTCCTACTTAATTTGAATGAAACATCGATAAACACTATCGTTTGTCTCTTGTGTTATTCGTTGTGTGGTTACCAGTCAAATTGACCATGTGAAATATTCAAATTAGGATAGATTATCATAATGCAGTCATTGCAGCCCCTATTCGCAAAATTCTTTGCTGGAACTCACACCTTCATGTTCAGGGTAATTTGCATAGAGTTCGTTTGTATGCAATCAGAAGAAAGATGCTATCTTTCGTAATACTGTTTTTTTTAAATGCTTTCAGTAGGTTTTTTTTAATAATTTTAATATTAATATTGTAACTTTTTTGTTATACCTCATATCCCTTGTTACTTTATTATTTACTTATGTTTGTAAATCTACACTAATGTTATAAGAAGAGAATCTACTCTAATATTATAAAACATTATCCGGAACCATAGCACCAATTTGAAAAATTCTTTCACCATTTGAAGGTAGATTACTAGTAATTAATAAACAGATTCGCTTCGTTTCGACCACTATCATGTTTATGTTGCACCCGAACCATCTGGTACTAATTTTATCAGGCATTTTGTATTTTTTTTTTTCAAATTTACCTCTGACATTGAAACTTTCCTGAGAATTACTCTTTATACTGGTGAAACTATAGGAAAATTTGTACCGTAATTTTTGAAACTATCGCCTTCCGACAGACAGAAATTTTCTAGGGATGATAACTTTAAATAAATTTTCAGTGTTTTCCTGTCTTATACCTAATTCAAAATATTTGAATAAATGGTTCCTAGGAAATACTTCCTCTGCATTTAAACTATTACTAAAATAAAAAGTTCGCCCCACAGATCTCACAAAACTCCAACATGGGGACGTGTAAAATCCTGGCACTTGCATTTTTGTATAAACTTCTCATTTGCAGTATGATCGGGTGAGATTGTGCTATTTTGCATACAACCTAAGTCGAGAACAATTTAAATAATTCGCCCATGACAAATGTTACCGCATTTGAATGCCATATTTCATCAGCTACCTAATTGTCAGCAAGAACTTTTGTGTCCATTTCTTAGGAAGTTAAAATGATGTGTTTGCAAGGTGTGAATTATACATCGTTTCAAGCAAATGTTCAGTGAAGTTATTGACATATTCAAATTGGTAACATTATCATAAAGATGCTTTGACAGACAAGTGTGTGAATGTGATTTGCAAACAATTCCCAAACAGATTTTATTCTATATCTGATACTGGTACAGGTGGAGCTTTAAAATATTTATTAATTTCATTCGATATGTTTGTCACGGTGAATATTTTTCGTATGGATTTTCGGCCTTATTTACTACACCAGTTTCGATTTTAATCAATTAGATAATACTTCTTGAACTGAAGTACTCATTGATACATATGAAATTATTATGACTTGTTTATTATAATAATGGAACTGGGCATGTGACTCCAGTGATGGCAGAACAGTCGCTATGGCTCAACACTTGGCAACTTGTTCTGCAAAGCAAATCTTCGGTAAGGGGCAGGCGCTATGGCCGGACACACTTGTTAACCGCGCTAAAGACTAGCTAGCCCCTATGCTGATGAGATCTGGTAATCATTTGGTTTGTAATTATTGTTAAAACGGTGAATTCCTGTGTAAACCTTATTCTGCTCGAATTATCAGTTATCCTAGTAAATAAGATAATAATCCAATTAATTTAATTTGATTACAAAATGTCGCAAATAAATATTTATACTACTTTCTTTTTTACCTTCTTCTCATTTGCTGACCGACAACGAATCAGTGATACCTTTGATCTTGCTGATGTCCATGGGCGACGGTGACCAGTTACCATCACAAGGCTTGTCTGCTCATTTACTTCTGATATCTGAGCTATAAATTAAAGTATAAACTAATTAAACGTGAAAAAACTCGTTGATAAATTTGAAATAGAAAGTATAATCTCATTTATATATAAATTATACGAAAAAACCATGTTATGAATAGAAAGTAAAAGAAAGTAACATAAGTGTCTGAAAATAAAAATTAAAATAAAAAAATATCATATCCGTTACTTCTTTCGTAACTAATAACCGAAATATTAAGCATATTTCAAATGATTACCAAAAATAAGAGCGATAAATTTCAACGCTCAATATTTCAATTTGAGGCATTTTTGTTCGGAACAAAATTGCTGATGAAATAAAATCCGTTAATTACGGCTCACAAAATCAGCATTACCACAAACATCCGAAAGGCGGGACGTGGTTCTGACGTATTCATTTAATTAAACCCGCTAGTTTTCAGCAAGTTTTTCGCGATACTACCACATTGGTGAAATTACCAGGCTTCATAGACGCAATTAATCATTGGCTGCACGACAGCTACGGACAAAGGCTAGCGATAGGGCTGGTCCAATAATGAATATAAATCCAAGGATGGTATTTCTAGTGGACAATTATTCGGATTATTTAAAAAATGATTCATTCAATCACAGTATACCAAGTTATGATTACATCATTAGTCTTATATATCTATAATCGTTACTCGGATAATTCCAGTCTGTTAGTGGTCCCATAATTGTTTGACCGATTGATTGATTGGTCATATTTTAAGGCAGATCGCCGTGTGATAGATATATCAATAGTTTTAGTGTCTGTTATATTGGATTATTTTAAGAACCCGAGAGATTACATGATTTTTAATCCATTAAAACAAAACGGACAAGTCACCAAAGGCATGTATGTCTATCTGTGTACCGATTACAATCATTACAATAATGTCTATTTCAAAATTAATAACACGATTGTGTTACATGATTATTAAGTTAATATTATTAACTGATTAATAAATGTCTTCTGAATCAGAGCTTTATTTGTTTGCTGATATTTTAATATAATCATTCTGAGTTACAAAAACTAATCTGCATCCAATAAAAATGTGATTCACTAAGTTGTTATTTTCAAAGATATGATAGCCTTACGCAAAAGGTAGGTACGAAATATAAATTCAAATCGTATGATTCATGTTTGATCTTGACACCATTTTGATGATAAATTATGGCAAATGTCGATGTAGTGCTTACATCTGACTAAGAGAAGAGAAAGTTTCGCGTGTAGTCATAAAAATTCAAATTTCATGTAACAGTGAACAAGTATCAATATATTAATGTTAAGTTACATTGAACCTATGAACTTACTTACATATGTTACCTTTTTCTAAGAGGAGAGATAATTAACTGCGTAACCGTATGTAACAGGAAAGAAATATATTGACGACGCAAATCGTTAAATATCACAACTCATTGTTATTCCTTTGATTTTTCTTGGTCTTTTCTCAGTATAATCACAATGCAGTCCGTATTGGGGCGGTCCAGAATACCTTCCCCAATTCCGTGCTGGCGGAACAGGGTGCCGCAAGAGGCGACTGAAGTCAGCCTGCGTGGTGACAGGGCTCCGAGTAAGGAATATATTACCGGTATTATTATTAGTAATTAAAAATGCTGATAAATATATTATACCATAATATTTATTACAGTAAATCACCAAAATAAAGAATTTTTAAGCTACAATTTACCTTTTTAAGGACGCTGAATTTTAAAAATACTTAAAAGTTCGAGACCAATTCATTCAAGATAATAGGAAGCCGAATTTCAAACCCTAAGCAACCTTCCAACCCTAAAACACTAAAATGTAATGCAACAGAGTACAATAGAGTATCAACGGCGTCAGTATAAGTCGCTTAATGAATATTGCAGTCAAATGCAAGGTGAGTGATGCGTTCGCTCCGTCGCTAAAGTATTAACCGTGCTATTGTTACTGTGGTTGTTTAGTTAACACGTATTGTTATTAGCGCATTTAACTTTATGGAGTTCAAAATGTGTAACCGACACATTCTTTGTATGAAATCTTTTAGTGAGAGGCTCCAACCATTGTTGAGTTCGAGCCAACACTCCATGTTCGGTGTGTGTCCTGTTGATTTGCGGAATGCAGAAATGCGTTGTCGCTTGTCGTCATTTTTTCTATTGGAGGTCGCTGGATTCTGGTGCGTTCAGTTTGACCACGACATTAATCGGTAAGCTTCGTCTGTCCAACTGACTTCCACGGAGACCTGACTTAACAAACCTGATAGTAACAGTGTCAATTAACAAGAAGATAAGTCACCTTCTAATAATGTAAATAGGGTGAAATTTGAAGTGGAAGTGAAGATTGTGTCGAAGTATCTGTATAAATGCAAAAAAACGATCTTTCTTCCTTACCTACTTTTTATTTCCTGGCCGACAACGCATCAGTGATACCTTTGGTCTTACTGATGTTCATGGACGACGGTGACCACTTACCATCATGTGGTTCGTCTGCTTAAAAAAAAAAAAAAACAAAAAAGCTAATACACTGTCAGCCCCGCACAAGTGTTTCCTGTGTTGCAGATGGCATAGACACACACAATTAGATATCACAAACACTCACAATCCGATAACAACTAACTATCTATCGGTGTTCCCGACTACATTATGATGTGTGGGAGTCTTTAAGAGTAGAGTGAATAGGCTTTTATAAATTAATGCGCTCAACATCTTAGACTATCCACTTATCATCAGGTGGGATTATTCTCAAGAATTAACTTATGTTAGGTAAAAAACATAAATATCTGTAACGGCCGGGATTCTAACTCGCGACACCTTAAGAAGCATGCTCACTGACTGTGCTATAAAGTCGTCAGAATATAATTAAAAAATATATTAGCTTTCGTCGCTGCTGGCAACATAGCGACGGACGCTCCTAGTGTTAAGGCTGTCAATGTGCAGCCATGGTCATTTAATACAAAAATCACAAACTCAATTAACTTGCTATTAATATAGAATTCCTTAAATTAATTTAGTTATTTTAAAACGTGATTATATTACTATGTGGTACAAGAGCCAGTGAATGTAAAAAATGGCATATAATAATTAAAACAATAGCACATCCATTTAGTCCTCGAATATACATTGTGCCATTGTGTGCTCTGCTTTGTTCGTATTTGATACTAGAATTTAGAGAAATATGACGTCCATTTAACTTTCCTCGTGATAAATGTTTTGCGTATTCGCTACATACAATGATACCAACAAGCAATGATAAGTTTGAAAAATTTAAAACTCCAAAGCTGGGTTTGAATGTTTTTGTATTAATTGGAATTGAAAATTATTTAGTCTTTTGCTTTCACCGAAATTATAACATCGTAAATAAACTTGGCGTGACGTTTCTCCATAATGTTTTCAAAAAAGGTATGGTAGTTTGTAGACAGCCAAACGACAATCCACCAGCATTGTGGATTATTAACGTTAGCTACGGGACAGGTTAACTTTAACAGCTTCGGGCTGTGATGGTAAAAACATGAAACTTGATTTGTTAATAGTGACTATTGCATTTCAGTGAACTTCATGGTTGCGACATGAAACCATGGGTTGCACTAGCCAATTGTCGCCAGGTAAATGAATGATATGATATTTATTCGTAGTTGGTTGCTACCAACTCTTTTCAAAAGTCTAATTACGACATCGCTACAACAAATCACTGCCGTGAGTGGTCCTGGAAGAAGAAGGAATTTTTTTCCTAATCCCAGTTACAGAAAGGAATCTCTATTACTTATGGCCAGATGGACAGGGGTAACTATTACATAGACTGGGGTACCAATAGGGGTACCTATTACGAATAGGAACCACAAATGAAACAATCGGTGTTCGTTCTTATCGCGCATTTTATATTACATACAGTTTTTTTATATTTTACATCTTTTAAAATAAAGCGTTACTGAACGAGACCGTCAAGGTTTACTTAAATATCTTTTTTTAAAGCACCTTTTCGATACAGTGGTACAAGCAAAATATTACACTCATATTTTTTTTTACAAAATGATATACCTAAATGAATGATTTTGAATTTCAATTTGAATTTAAATAAAAACTGTTCTGTTCTATAATAAGTATATGGTTGTATGAATCATATTCTGGAGTTACATGATAAATTATTTATATTAAGGCATGTAATTTTTAGTTGTAAGTTTAAGCTTATTTAAGATAGGTGACACCGATAACTCCATTTTTGGAAAATTTCGTTCAGTTAGTAAGGGTTTCATTATTTCCCATTCTTGTAATTGGTAAAAAGTTCATGAAAATGTTCTCATCACTTTCTCAGATTATCTTCATTAGACATTCAGATATTATTTTATACTATACTCAGGTAATCTTGAGTAGCAGACGAGAAAGCTTAGGTACTTTTTAAGGTTTTACTGAGCACTTTTAAAATCCAGGTATTATTTGAATATCCTTGTCAACCACGGGACGTAAGTATGGAAGTTATTTCGGTTCTTTTTCTAACCACTCCTAGGTGACTCGAGATGTTGAACTTCGATTTAAACATTGAAGTATTATTGTAAAGTTTATTACATCACTCCAGTGCTATATATGTTTAAATATGTAATTATCGGTCGACTTAGCGGATGGGACTATATCACACGTTTTTCTATATACCGAATTACATTCGGAATGCCACATTTTCAAATCAGCTTTACATCTAGCGTAATAAGGATGTCATAGAATATAGCCACTGAGTTTATATCGTTGAACACGGTACGTGAATGATAATAGGGTAAACGCACAATGACTGGATATATGCACGGGATGGTTGAAAAAATGAAAAAGCCGTATCACTCGAACACCTGCGATTGATTTCAATACAACCATTATCGATCGATTAGTATTCAATGCAAACACTTTATACATAGGAATTTAAACTCTGAAAGGATGGGAATAACGCCTAAAATTTAACTATGATAGCCATCCAAAAAGGGTTACACGGAAGGCGAAGTTAAACAATTTTGAAAATGATGACAAAGAACCATTTATATCTGGTATTTACTTGATTTTGTTTGTCATCGGAGTAACTCAATCATTAAAATAATGATTGGCATATTGGGCTTCCATTATGAGAAACCATTAAAACTATACTGTTGGTTTAGGGTCATGACCCAAAATGAGAGGGATTAAGGTTGCTCAAGGATCAATGCTGATCAAGTGCAGATTGTCATGGAGAAGGAGGACACACTACAGTACTGCGAACATTTATTCATTGATGTATTCTTCAAAGCTAGTGATAAATTTCAGTATTTTCCAGTAGCTCTACCTTCGAATTGGGAGATAGGTGAAAGCGATCACTGCCACACATTATTACATGTATAAAAGAATTATTATTACATTATTACATCATCTCTTTTTTAAGTGGGCGTGAAACACGTTAAATCATTTTGTGGTTGATTCTAGAAAGAGTTAAGACCAGTTTGTTCCAGCATAGTTGGAACCTTTTCCATTTTACTACCTTTAACGAAGGTAAGTATTTTTGCTCACCGATTCTCTGTAATGTTATATAAAACATAGGTACTTATATTATAAACAGAGTGCGAATGCGAAGAATAGTTTCCGGAACTACGGCACAGTTGTGAAAAAATATTTTACCATTGAATAATGTAACATTATTCCGGATATTGTTTTAATTATTAATTCCCATAATTGCTTAATCTCAATAAAGTTGAAGTGGGCCTTTGTTCAAATATATATTAGATGAGTTTCGCTACCAAACTACCAGCTATATTAACATCATAGACTCAAAACATAAAACCGTCTGAAGCGACTTTTTTTCACCCAACCTTTAGCAATGCAATGATAAATACTTGTATGTAATGAAGGACGTTACTGTTGCAAGATAACGATGTGCGCATGCGGGATGTATTAATGTGAAAAATGTATGAATTGTTGAATCACCTTGATCTACGCATGAACACCTAGAATTTATATTTTATTCAGTTAAGTCATTGCTTATGTATAGTGCTAAAGCAGAGACTGAACATCTGAAGTCCGTGATTACTAATCAAGGTCAACATGCCGTTATGGTAATATTATGGTAACCGTTTGGTATGTGTAAGAGGATATCAGAGATCTTTCAAGGTTTATGGGAACGTGATGGTGAACGCATCAATTTCATAGATATTTTGCATAAAGAAAACCAAATTATTTAAAACAAATGAACAAAATAAACAACTAAAGGCAATATAAATTATTAGGTACTCGCAAATGAATCATAGGTACTATAAAATGGATGTATATGGGTTTGAATAAACTTAAAAATCCTAAATAATTACTTTGCTGAAGTTTGTTTGTTCATTAACGTTGAACACAGTTAGGTTTATGGACCATTCCACTACACGTAATTGGATTAAAATTGTAAACATTATAATTTGTATAATTATTGGAAATTACGTTTGCTGGTAAGTGCTTGATTTTTTTTAATTAGTTCAATAAAAAAATACGTAAAAGACTGTTGTCGAAACACAAATAATTAGGCAAAAAAAAATTTGTGCAATACCTATCAGCAGAAAAAACAAAGAGGATATAAATTAAAGATGTTTTTTTCGATATTTAACACTTAAATTATAGTTCTATTTTGCCGCCGTTTCGGCCATAATTTCCACCACACCTTCCCTATCTCGTATCTCATGAACTCGTCGGCTAATGGACTAATAATATATGCTAATTGCTTGTAAAGTAGGAAGACAATAGGCAATTATGATTCATAAGTAATGACTTTAAAGGGATCGTTATTGTAATGGGATTGTTAAAGTATTTAAAAGTGGCTATTATATAACTAGATTTAAGTTATACTCAACACGGAATTAATACGTGACCAAAACAGATTTTTTGGGTCAACAGTCGACAAACGAGCAAGCCTACTTACTGCTGGTAGCTTACCACCAGTCATGGATATACGTACTACTTAAGGCGCGTGCGTTGCCAGCAAAGGAGGAAAGAGATTCCATTGTAACTGGTTCTCTGATACTGCAACGGATGCACGTCAAAGAAGATCCCGTTTTGTACCAGGATGGCCAGAACACCATTGCCTCCTTTATTTTTCGACAGGGTGTAACAAGAACCAGGATTGTTGGCTTTGACTTAAAAGATACTTAGTCTGGTTAGGTAAGGATGAGATAGGAACCTTCTAGACTTGAGGGAGTCCAAAAAACGGATCAGAATCGCTCAAGTATGAAAAACTGTGATCTCGACCAGAGGTGAAGACAAAACAACTATATTTCCTTATGCGTTTAGCAAGCAAGCAACTGTCCAGTCACCCGATGATAGATGATCACCGCAGCCCATGGAATTCGTAACTTTAGGGGTGTTACTTACGCGTTGCAGGCCGAAAGGAAAGCGATGGATTCGCTTTTTAAAGGACCCCATATTTTAGCACTGGTGGTTGCAGTCAATAGAAAGACGGCTTACCCTGTCACCCCCATTATAATGAATATGCGAAAAGTTATAGAAAATTCGATCCGCTTCGATCCGGACAAATGTATTATGTTGTGAGTGTATTCAAGAATAATATGGGTTCCTTTAAAAACTTAAGAACATACGATATGATATCTGTATATGTTCTCCTGTGAATTTTGGCAAGAAACATGGGCCAAAACAGTTATTAAAGATGTGAATGGGTTGTGGTGACCACCTACCATCACGTGGTCTAACTAACCGCTACTGTGTTGGTTGTTAACATAGAGAAAAAGAAAGAGGATGCAATACAAATAATAAAGTGAAATTGTTCTAAAGACGACTTCTGGAGCAATTAACCTAACTATGTAAAAACAATAGCATTAACTTCTCCCAGTTGACGGTCAATCGTAAAATAAATACAACTATAACTTAACTCCAACCTTCATAAATCAGTTTCCACGAACTCGTATTCCTCCATTCGTGATTCAGTGCGTCCAACGAGTGTCAATAAACTTAACAAAACAAAGACTTGTGCTTTCTTATCGAAATATTTCGACACGATTAACAAACCATTGGTGGTGTCGCCATAAAGCTTCACGTTCTACACAAAGAAGTTTTTAATAAAATTTGACGGCTCTCACTCGTTATCTATGAATTAGTTTATGGTCCAAAAAACGGAGAGGTAGCGTTTTAAACACCTCGTATTAGCTTGACGTGTATAATGTCAAATGTTAAAATTTTACACACAATACCTTTAAAAGTGATTCAATAATTACAGAGCTTCAGTTGTTTTTGGGGTCGTATAATACGAAAGGATCTTTTATAGTATTCCCACGTTGTCTATCCGTCTGTTATTAGATTGACGACCCCGTAGCCCAGTTGGTAGTGACCCTGCCTGCCGAGCGTGAGGTCCCGGGTTCGATTCCCGGCCGGGGCAGATATTTATGTGACAGATAAATGTTTGTTCTCGGGTCATGGGTGTTTGTGATGTGAAATTGTGTATGTCCATGCCACCCTCAACACAGGGAATCCTAATGCGGGGGTGTGTGTGTGAACGTTTATTTTATTTTTATTTATTTATTTTTAATTCCAAATTACTTACATTACCTAAGGATGATTTATTTTTCATATATTACCAAAAAGTAACAATATCTAGTTAATAGATAAGATTATTAAGTAGTGTTAGACTAATGGTCGATACGAATCAAGTACAAATGTTGTTACCTTGTTTTAGGTGAAGTTTGGTGTCACTAAACGAACAGATTCCCTTTGTTATTGCTTTTAAGATTACGAATGTTCACGGCACTTACAGTCAGGTGGCACATTTACTCATTTGTTGACAATTAACAGAAACAATATACAATTACAATATAGACACAATTACCCTTAGCTAATATAATATTTATAACCATTTATGAAATCGATAGCTGAATAACTTTGCCAGAAGTAGTCTGACGCTTCCGTTACATTAAAATTGATTATTTAATTAGTCATAGCCCAAAAGTGTGAATTGTGAAGGGTCGATCAATAAAGCAACTTTGGATGCCACCGGCAGTTGAATTTACCAGCAACAACAGCTTCGTTAAGCCATCAGTTCACTTAAATATCGTTAGTTACACAATACAATTGTTACGCCAAGCTATCGGTCTTTAGGTAGCAAAAAACACCTGGATTTATACAAGGTAGCAAGGATGAGTGCCATTAACCCCTCCTACTGTTAATAGGTTTAGGTCAAAAATCATTTAATTTACGCCACACCCAACTTACTTATCTCCGGCAAACACACCTCATTTATGAACACTTGTGGCTTTCGTCATCCTTCATTACCGATAAGTGGATCTTTTGTTTTAATTCGTAATCAACGTACAAAGGATAACAAGTGTATCGGTCGGTATCCTCAATTATGAATCTGATATTCAATATTTATATTACAGAAAAGAGCAATCAGAACTATATACAGATTAAAGTCGCGTGAGTCATTAAGAGAAAAATTTAAAGATATAGGTGTACTCCAGTCAGTATACGTATATATAGTAATTTAGTATTTATTAAAAAAAAATTAAATACGTATAAGCAGAAAAGTCATACGCACAATCATCAAACAAGAAATAGGCATAATTTGGTTACATCTGCATTTCGTCTTCAAAAGGTTCAGCGTTCCTTTATGGGGCTTGGAGTTCAGTTTTACAATAAGATCCCTAAGTCGTAACGCGAGTTGCCCGTTGGAACTTTTAAGCGTCGCATTAAAACACAACTTATTGGCAAAGGATATTATAGTATAGATGAGTACATGAATGACAAGGATGCCTGGACAAAATTAGTGTCGAAACCAGTTCCAGCACGGGTTTAATTTTTTGTTATTTAAATAAACTAGCAACTCGTTCCGACTTCGTTCGTGTTCAACAATTCATTATTATACACATACATTAGATATATCATATATCCTATATCTATCCGGAACAATGTACCTTTCGAATGGTAAAATAATTTTTCAAATATATACCGCTGTTACTGAGATTACTCTGCGCATATACACAAACACACAAAATTCATAATATTCACAAGAATAGATTATTTAATTATATTACAATTTCTTATTACAATTGATTATTTACCAACATTATTTATTTTGATATTGTCTAGGTATCTCTTAGCTACCATATACCATAAACTTATAAAATTCCACTTCGATGGACGACTGGACCACCCTACAACTGATCCTTTGAAAGTCCACTGCGGGACATTGCTCTCCCTTAAATGTGCCACAGAATCAATACAGTCACACAATTTGATTTTTTCACAGAATTAATTTAATACTCACTATCTTCTTCAGATCGTGAGCTCGTTATGTTGGGGGCATCTTGTGCTCCTTTTGCCAAACCATGGCCATTATCGAAGATTATTTCTATTTAAAAAACAATTAAATAAAATTGATTAGTTCAATTTATAATTTTATTGGACTACAAATGGTATGGATCATTTCAAGAGTTTTCTCATTGACAGTTAACCTCCATTATCTTTAAACATATCGAATACGCCTTGCGTTGTAGATACGTATAGATTTTTTTTATATTTCATTGTTACATTTAAACTAACTCATTAAAGTATATTTCTTAGCCTCGGTAATTGTAATGCTCATTTTCCTCTTCATTTTCTTCTAATGTCATTCGATACCTCAGTATCGAAGTAATGTTTAAAATTTCTGATTGCCAGAAAATTAATTGCATTAAAATTTCACCCGAACTAACGCTAAAGCGAGATGATAAAAATGTGATAAAAATTAGTCAATTGGAGAATATTTCAACCGTGTTCATCCATTATCTATTGTGTGCAGCCTCTGATGTGTAAAATTGCCTTTCAATGTTATGCAGTATGTTTTGACGAGGCTTTCATGTTCATTGCGAACAGTGAGGTTATTAATAGGTAGTATTTTAAATATACAGTTCTTTTTGCGTCTGTGAAACTTGTGTTTCACGATGTTGCTGGTGCCCTATATCATGCAAACAGTAATAGCCATGGATCGAGCTTCGGTCTCCCGCAAAGAGGACCCACACACCTGGCATTTTCCAAAGGGAATTGCTAATGCTTATTGATAAGCCGGTAGTTTGGGAGTAATCATCCTGAGGATTCAGCAGACTAAGGAGTTCTTCTTAATACAGTCAAAGTTTACCAATTCGGACTTGGCTATTGTGGTGGACTATTTATTTTTTGTTAACGTGAAATTGAAAAATTTTCAATGAATCCAAAGGCGTTCTGCTGTTTTCTTCAGATCATCGTATAAATCACTGGTTTCTTTCACGCATTTGCTTCTCCATCGCTTATCAGTCCTTCGAATCATGTAGCCTGCCTATTGCCACTTCAGTAGGCAGACTGAGACAGCTACCTCGGTAACTTCGGTACAGATAAACAGACAGGCTTTGTTGTAGACTATGTAGTGATTAATTTATTTATAGATAAGTAGACTATTCTTGCTAGTTCATCACATTTACAATGTATAAAATATGTAGATGAAGCGAGTAAACTCATAATAGCTAATAAAGCCTGCGCTATCGTTCACGCATTAAAAAGCAAACAGAAGATACTTTGTAGTTTTATGTTTTGTTATACCTATTGAAAGTGGATAAACGATGAACGATAATAAATAATCATTGTACGCATTTGAAGAACTCATCAGTTCTGACGCGCTTTTATTTTTGTTATATCGTCTTTCAGGTTTCGCACATTACTTATAGTATTTATAATTTGCTTGGCAATAACCTAATATCTTAAAACGTAAAGGACTTCATCGATCTTAGAGATCTTTCATTATCAAAATCTTTATTCCATCATTACATATATTCAAGATTACGTTGAAAATTCGAATGGCTATGGCATAAATAGTTTTTGAAATTTTTAAAACCTAGTAGCAGATCTTTACGCATATCTGGCTACACTACTATGAAGGTTCCTTCCAGGATTCGTCAGTATGATTACAAAGTACATTATAAATTTTGAAACAGTCACAAGCCGTTACACTAACTAATACGTGTACCATGTATGTTGCTTGCTTGTAGGCAAAAGACGCTTAGTACCTTAATTTTACTACTATATAGGTGAACTGCCTGCCGGGTTTTCTCCAGCGGTATGACACGCCCTTTACAACCAATATTACGCCTTTCTTTACTGGTGATTTATTATTTACTTTGCTAACAACTAAATAGGGTTTACGACAGATTTTAAACGAGTTACATAATTGTTATGACGTCTTTGAACGACGTCTGCTGGCCATGGACATAAGTCCGTTTGAGGAAAACAAAATTTGTCATTGTGATATATCTTTTGTGTAGTACATATTATTATTATTTTTTGTTTCATACTTTGTTATAAGGTTCTGTATTATCTAGATTTATCTGGTAGTGGTGGTAGGACTTTTTGCGTACTGCTTAGCTTTAATGATCAAATGTTTTTTACGTGTATCGGTTGCAGGGTCGGAGGGTTGGTCATAAGCGGATCCACCGCTTCCATCTTAGCTGGCAACGCGTCAGTAATGCCTTTGGCGTTACGGTCATGAATGACGGCGGTCACCATTCATCGTCATGTGGTCGGTATGCTCCGTTGTCGGCTAACATGAGTTACTGATATAAAACACTTAAAATGTCTGTCGTTCAATGAGTATCCTATGATGATAGTAGTTTAAAATCTGTTTAACAACCATAATCAATGAAGCTGGATCGAAATATGGGTGTACAATAAATTATACATTATGTAAATAGCCGACCAATGACCTATTATTGAGTGGTCACAGGATGGAAATGCCCATGGACATTCTTATCACTACTTTCCCACATTACAGTCGAAGCAAGTAAAGGTTTTGGCCATATTGGGGCGGCCTAGAATACTCCCCCCAATTCCATGCTGGTAGAACAGGGTGTCGTAAGAGACGACCGAAGCTACCTTGCTTGGTGGTAGGGCTTCTTGCAAGGATTATATTATCAGTATTATTATTCAGTCATTAATATTATTAATGTTATTATTATCTTTCCGTGAAGCCCGCCTGGCTAGCTACCACCCTCCTGCTTGAGTCAGCCGCCAAACGGCTCGTAGTGTACCGGCTAGGAGCTTAAGAGCCAGTACTTTCTTTCTTACCTTCTTCTCATTCATTGGCCGACAACGCATCAGTGATACCTTTGGTCTTGCTGATGTCCATGGGCGACGGTGACCTCTTACCATTGCTTGGCTTGTCTGTTCGGTTGTCGACTATTAACATAAAAAAAAAACATATTTCACGGTTGATTTTAGAACCTATCTTAAAAAAAATCAAATGCCATAATCATAATATTTGAAATTATGAGTTAGATTTTAACATTTCACAGACTAGTCCTGTGACTTCTTTGAATCGGCCCCTCACCTCACGCAACAAGGAAGTCAAATAGAATTTAAGTATTTTATGATTTATTGTACTAATAAACTCATTCGTATTCCATCTTACTATTACATCTGTAATCAAACTAATTTCAACTTTATGGCTATCGTAATAAGAATAACAAAATTTATTTTTAAACACAATACCGCAGCAATTTTAACCACCGATTCTTAGTAGTTAAATAGGGTAATAATCCAAAAGTCACGTCTACAAAAACCGTTATTTCCGATAAGCTGTAAATAGAACATTATGTTGTTATTTTTACAGAATGTTATACGTTTTACAATCTAAGAACATTGCTATAAGCCGAACGCCGACATTTTTTTTGTTCGACCCTATATTAAGAACGTCCGTGTATACTATATATGTACTAGCGGCCCCGTCCAACTACCTACGGAATAGACTATCAATTATATATCCATGATTATTGAATATTTAATATTTTTTGCCCTGATTAGACATCATTAGGTTAACTGACATTTTATATTGTCATCTAGGCAATCACGTGTTCTTACTACATACCAATTTTCATTAACATCGGCCAAGCCGTTCTTGAGTTTTAACGGGATGTACAGAGAGAGAGACGGATAAAAAATTTCAAAATGATCAAATTGATGTCAATGTATCATGAAACGAATATTTATCATTAAATTTGACAAAAAAACTGAATGTACAAACAGAGAGACATTATAGATTTATAAAGATAGATAGATAGATAGATTGATAGATTTTATATAGCCTATTTTCATTAAGGTCGGTCAAGCGCTTTTGAGTTATCTCGAGACATACACGAAAATCTCATCAGATTTATACATATAGTAGTATAGATTATTTTATATGCCTATTCCTAGCAGTGGGCGTTGTCCGGCTGCGATGATGATGATAGATTATTTTAGATCCATAATATGAATACTCACGGTGTATATTATGTATGCTATCTGACGACACTGTAGCGACCCTGACTGTAGATTGATGGATCCCGGTTTCGATTCCCGGCTGGGGCAGGCTTTGTATCACCGTGCCACGCGCAGCACAAGGAATCCTAGTAAGGGGTTGTTAGTGTGTGAACGTTCTTCTATTACACTCGTAAGTATTTCGATGTCATTGCGAAGATCGTAGAAATCAATAGTGATTGTATATTGTGGCATAACGAGTATTTAACTACTTAACTACTGGAAACGCTTCAAATATTTCGAAGTATTACTTCAGTAATAAAATATAATATTGGTAAAAGAAAATAATAAGAGAGGAGAGAGAAGATTCTACACACTTGATTCCCTGTATTCCTGGTATGTCACGAAGACCCAACACATGAGATCGCACATTTCTCAGTCTCATAAATGTCTCGGGCCGGGAATCGACCCCATGAACCCAGTACATGGAAAATTTCATAAGCGCTTCCGTACTTCGTTCAGTAAACTATTGGTATTAATAGTCATCAACTGTGATTTCTTTGGGTGGCATAAGAGTTTCCGACACAAATTGGCCACTACAGCTTCGACACAGGACCAGCGTGCTACAGTACGCTTTAGATCTTCATGGATGGATGGGTGAAGACGACTCAGGACTTTGCTCCGGTAATGCGTCGCTAATGGGTTCATGCTATTGTCCCAATGGAAAACAAAATTTTGTTAGAATTTCCAGAGCTGCTATATTGTATTAAATGTCATGTCAAAGTTATATTAAATTATTATAAATAATTCCCTCC